>CM067074.1:7531480-7863980 GCA_033980235.1 Diadema setosum | reverse complement strand
ACAGACAACCCCAAAGCAATAATGCCTGTGGCATCATTCAGGTCAGAGGAATAAAAAAGAAAAACAAAAACAAAAAGTTGACAAAAGGGGAAACCAGAAGAATGACTGCACTCTTGAGAAACAAAAAGAAGTTAAGCCTACTATAATTACCAGTCATACTCTCATTTTCAATATAATGGGAAGTCACATAACACTTGCTGTCTCATGTAGCAGTTTCGCTTTCATTACAATCTTGTCCATCTTAACCTCTGCAGGATACATGTACCTGACTGTTTAATATCCTGATTACTAATTCTACGCATTGCATGGATCAGTCACAAGTCAGCACACTGTGCAGCTATCCCCTACAATTCCTCAAAATTGGCCAGATTTACCATAAAGACATGGGATGACCACTGTTTGGCAGTTGTGTACACCCTGGCATACCATGCACTCCCGCTATAACGGACACAATTCAAATAAAATTCCGGTTACAACGAAATAAAAATTCAGGCCCCAAAATTATCCACTCTATGTTTTTATATTGTTCACTTTTTCAGTTATAACAAAATTTCAGTACAACGAAAGAAAACTGCCGGTCCCAAGGACTTTGTTATAACAGGAGTCCACTGCACTCACTTTGCATTTTGAGTTCTTGCTACCATTACAAATTCAATAAACCTTTCTCCTTTTCTTGTTTTGTTCTCTGCTGACTCCCACACTGGTCAGCTTCAGACCATACAAATTGAGGAAGTTGGCAGACTTGAAAATGTGCTGAACATCTAGGCCCATCTCGCCTCTACATTAAAACTCTTTACTTACAAGTTGTGTACTATTAACAAAGTGTTTGTAGCCAATGTCAACAGCATTTTGAGATAGTAGTCTTGTAAGGGTAAAGCAATGTTTCAGGCACCAGCCACAACTTCAAATGACAAATCTGCCTCTAACAACTCGTCCAACAGGTCTGAAGCAAAGACTATCCCTCTCATGTGACCGGTTTTCGCTTGACGAAAGCTGATCTTCTGATTCCGGAGATAACCCTATGCCCAGGCACCTGACGCTTTCATTTCTTCATCTTTCTCATCTGTGGCCACAATAAAATAACAGGGATGAGAGGTGAAAAAAAAAAGGATGGAAGGAAGAAAGTGCATAAATATTCCAAGACAATACATATACTCTCAAAAGAAGTAAACATTCACCCTAATGTAATATCATGTATACGAATATGAACCTGTGATTGTGTTTTCTTTCCTTTTTTTTTTCTCTTTACAAACTGAACCTAAAATCCTAGTATCCAAAGTTCGAAATGACATGTCCCACATAATGTGACAAGTGACAGTGATGTTTGCGCAGCATAAGAATTCAGTTATGATCTTGAGCAAGTCTGATTCAGGAGTTTTTATGCTGTACAGTGTAAGAACATAACTCAATGAATGATTTTCCAAGGCAATACATATATAAAGGAAATAAACTGAATCAAATACACTTGTACGATAACAAAAGAGCAGAATGTTGCAAGAGTCACAACTGATAATCTTTTGTAATTTCAATTCATTTGAACAACTACACATGTAAACAAACAAACAAGCATGCATTACAAAAAACATTGGTTTTCTGCATTACTCGAATCAAAGAGTTGGAAAGAAATGAACATTAAGTCACATGAGAGCAATTTTATGGCTCATTAGTAGCCTTTGCATTAAATCCCTGAAAAGAAATGTCAAACTCACTGCTCGTTGAAAACAATCCTTGTACACCTGGAACTCTTTTGCACAGTCACGGTGGCCAATATTGTCTCGACTCGAAGCACATCTTCCGTAAGACAGGGCCTACAAAAAATTTATTCAGATCACATACCGGTACATCTGAACAAACATGTCAAAAACAGGAAGTCTCGATCTTATTGTTGGGTACCAGATGAAAACACAACATATGAAATTACTGGTGTGTAGACTCCATACTGCTTTTTCTTAAATCTGTGATATGTTATATGATATGTGGAAACTTAGGTGGGAACATAATAAACAAAAATTGTTCTTCTTTCAGTTTAGTGTAAGAAACCATAAGTTAGGAACTAAGTACAAATCAACTATCACTGCACAAAAAAAGAGCATCTCTGAAGTAGGAAGAGGGGTACAATGTACTACAAAAAAAAAAAAAAAAAAATCTTTTTCACCTTTTCCCTTGTAAGTACCGTACATGTACACTGCACAACTTCACACTATGTACAAAATGCCTGTAATAGTCATGGCCTAATGGATATTCCAATGACTTAGGCTGCACATAAATATTCACCTTGGCATAAAAAAAAAAATAAAAAAAATATTTTTAAAAAAATATTAAAAAAATAAAAATTCAGAAGGTCAAGTTTGTATCCATGGTATCAAGATTTTTCTTGTATCACAGCTTTATTAAACCTACACATTTATGTAGCAAAGGATGACTGAATAAGAAGGAAATTACTTAAGTGTCTCTTTTTGCTACAGATATCATTGAACAACATTATTGTACCACCACAGGGTCGCAGGATATTTTGGAGCACTGGACAAGAGGAAGAGTTGTACAATGTAATTAGCACCACGAAGGTTGCAGAGCAGTGTTATTACTGTACAGGGTCAACATTTGAAACACATAAATTTTATGCCTCAGAGTCTACTTCTTTCAATTATGTCAGATCTTGAAGAAACTTCTCTTTGTTTGCCTATGCATCTACTGAAGTCACTTGAACCAGCTTAATTATGCACCTATCAGGCTATAGGCACAAAAAAGGTAGTTTAAACTTAAGAGGATTATTAATATTATATTGTACTTTCAAAGCACAGAAGAAAACTGTAAAAGAATTATCAAACAATCATGCAAAATTGAAGACAGACTTGTACCGTGGCCCTGGTAGCATACATATATATAATATTTCATTTTTTTTTTAATGACAGTCTATAAAATTTGTACAACACTGTGTCTTGAAATTGGTTATATTAAAGGGACTGTACAGTTCTGGGTGAGGTGAGGATTTAGCTTTTATCGTTTTGCGAGATATTCAGAAACCACTCTATGAGATGTCAAAGTGCATGCAATTCTAAGGGGTCTCAAAAGTTTATTTGATGAAAATCGGTTTTGAAATGGCCGAGATATCCAAAAAACAAGGTGAAAAAAGAGATCCTAATAATAGGCGTGGCACGTCGCCTTTTATTATTATCACTTTTTTGGATATCTCAGCCATTTGAAAACCAATTTTCATCAAATAAACATTGAATCCTACTTAAAATTACATGCTCTTTCATATTTCATCAGGTTTCTCATTATCTCACTTTGGAATGTTATAAACCTGAATCCCCACCTCAACCAGTTACTGTACAGTCCCTAATTTACTCAGCACTTTGAGAAAAATTGCCTTCTCCATCTGAATCTCACCTGTGATGAACACTCCGCAAGTGCCACTGGAAAATAAGCCATGCGCTGCCTGGCTCGCTGCACACTGCTACTGTTCATGACCGAAGTAGATTTCAATGTATCCAGTACGCTGACTGCTTCTTGAGTTTATCTATGCTGTGAAAAAGAAAAGCAAAGAGAATGAGGTTATTTTGTTGTGACTAAATTGACAATGGTAACACGCGTACTAGAAACTACATATTAGAAAGACAACAGACAACTCCGTGTACTGCAGTAGTCGAGCCTTCTCCAGCCTGAATATCACTTACAAGTTGCATGGACATACACTGGAGGTTGCCAAGAGCGTGAAATATTTAGGAGTAATGCTATGCCCAGACCTCAACTGGATAGAGCACATCACCAGCATACTTATGTTCCAAAGCTAACAAGACCCTGGGCTTTGTGAGACGCAACCTTAAGATCTCTTCCACGAAGATTAACCCATTGAGGACGGACTGATTTTACTACAACACGCATTTCCCATAGATCCCTGCATGAGTATACTCGGGACTCGTCCTCAACGGGTTTGAAGAGTCGGCATACAAGACTTAATGTCAGACCAGTAATGAAAGTATACCATCACCTTCTGGGATCCCCGCACACAGCAGGCCATCAACATGTTGAAGGCAGTACTGACATGCAGCTCGCTTCGTCACAAGACGATACCGTAACACCTCAAGTGTATCGGCCATGATTGACAAAGTGCAGTGGCCATCACTCGGGGAGTGACGCTGTACTGCCCATCTCACCATATGTGTACAAGATCTATCACGGTCTTACCTGCGTGGGAAATATTAAAAAAAACAGCTCCACCCACTTCCATCAAGACAAAGAAGGGGCCAAAATCAACAATTCGTCATCCCACAATGCCGTACACATTACCATCGACTCTGAAAGCCTCAAGACCAGAGCAGCTGATCATCAGCACACCATTAATTGATTAATTAATTTCTGTTTATTTTTGCTTATTAACTGCATTCTTTTTTCTTTAATGAAATGAAATGAAATGAAACTTCCACATACACAACTGTAGATGGTCTAGTGGACATTAGACTAGATATCTAAGCAGAATACAATACATGTACAAACAAAATATTGTGACATCCTTTTTTTCTTAGATCTATTAAATCACAACTGTGGAGGTGACTACCGGTAAATAGTAAGTAGCATATTAGATCTACTTAAGAAGTACTGCTTGTAAAACATAGACCCCCAGAGTTCTATGGAATACAGAATATTAACTAAAATTTACTTTGTTACCGGTACTTTTTCAAGTCTATTGAAATCCAAATGTGTTCTTTATTTGCAATTAGCAACAAAGTTCAACGGACTGTTCAGTACTGGTTGAGGTGGGGATTCATATGAAAAGCCTCGTATGAAATATGAAAGAGCATGTAATTTTGAGAAGAATTCAACGTTTATTTGATGAAAATTGGTTTTCAAATGGCCGAGATATCCAAAAAAGTGCTAGAAATATTAAACAAAAGGTGACATGCCACAACTTTATTAGGATCTCTTTGTTTCACCTTGTTTTTGGATATCTCAGCCATTTCAAAACCGATTTTCATCGAATAAACTTTTGATAACCCTTTTAGAACTGCATGCTCTTTGACATCTCATAGAGCATGTAGGACCTAGAGTGGTTTCTGAATATCTCGCAAAACTTAATAAAAGCTAAATCCTCACCTCGACCAGAACTGTACACACCCTTTAGCAGTAACCATTAAAAATTTCTGCAACTTAGCAAGGTGCACTGCCGACCTCTCTACAAAAAATGACAGAATAATCAAATTGTTGATTGTGGAAGAAGTAGAAGAAGAGTTGAGCCGAGCAACACAGCATGCTAGCACAGACCACAGTCAGTCAGTACGTCACTCGTCAGTCATGGGTATCAACACTGCGGTGCTCTACTGCAACCAAAACCCGGTACCCACCTGCCTGGTTCAGTCGGTAGAAGAAGCAAGTAACTGGGCATTAAAGTTAGTCATTAGATGATCTCGAACGACTAGCTACTAGAATCTAACAGTTAGTAACGTTAGAGTCAAAACAAAAGCCGTAAGAATGCTCCACATACCGGACGCAGACGAAGGTGTAGCAGCGTCTGGTTTTAACTGTTGTAAGCTACAAAATGTCCAACCTCGTGCGTGCAGTGGCAGTATAGTGACTGCGATGGGTGTGCCGGCGATAGGCCGATGATTCGGTACCGAAGTTTACCCAGCTAGCTAGCTAGGCATTACCACCGAACTAAAACATAGTGGAATGCGTGTCCCTATTCCCAACATACACGAGACCGTGCAGCCAAATTTACCGTGTTGCGTCGCCATCTTGTTACGGCAATTTTTCCTTATATGGAGTGCACGCTTAGGAGCGGTCATACTGGGCCACTGGTACGCGCGCAAGCAAGAGTACGCCGTCCAGTGGCTAGTGATTATGACGTAACAATGCACGTTTGTACATGACAATGGCCTTGCGCTTCGGAGACACAGATCAAGAAAATTGGCGGAAAGTTTCGTGGGAAGTTTGCGGTCACACTGGCAAAACTTCGAGTTAAACTTCTCGATCTTTTGCCAGTCTGACAAAGTCGATAAAAGGGTCAAGAGGTCAACGAAATCATGTTTGAACGGGCGCTGTGTGTACGCTGTATGGCGGCTATTCGGAGGACTCACATTAGTTCTTTTAACATGTTTACGGCGGTTTTGTTTTTTGTCTTTTGTTTTGTTTTGTTTTGTTTTTTTGCTGTTGAATACTAAATTGCTTTATTAAATCTAGAATGACATATGCACCGTAAATAAATCAAGTTTTTTCATTTATAAGCACTTTAATTTAGTCATAATGCTCGCCACTAAAAGAAGTTAGGCCAAGAGTTTCAGTTGCTCATCAAAAGCAGGCAAGATCCTGCGTCTGTCTTATTGCTTCATAATCATCAGTGCTTCCACTTTCCAAAGTCAGCCCTCCTGAAATCAACACTAAAAACTCCTGGAATTTACAAGAATATCCTGGTATTTTTCAAACAGGCTACACAAACATGATTAATTGTGAGCTGGGGGAGGGGGTCAATGCATAATACTCAGTGATATGTGAGTGATACATTACAGTCCTATTAATTTTCAAGATTGAAGGGGGGGGGGGGGGGCAATCCCCCAGAAAAAAAGATTGAGGGGCATGCCTCTCCCCCACTTTTTACAGCATATCCCATTTGTACTCCCCCCCCCCTCCCCCTCAGAAGTACATTTACCAATTTTCTGTGGCAAAGTCGAATTGGTGTAACATACGTGTAAATTCTATTCATTCTGTCTGTGCCACATTCTCTCTCCCTCTCTTCCATCTTTTTCCTCTCTTTCTAAGTCTCTCTCTTTTAGACACATTTATATCTTAGTGCATTTTTTTTCTTAGTCTCAGCATAACACACAATCTCTACGAATGTATATGCTGTTATTTTTGCGTAGATAATTTCGCTGACAAGGTTATAGACACTTTTGCGAGACGTTTTTGCGAATTGACACCGATGCTTATGTTAATGCACTATTCACACGGCGCATGGAGACATTTTCGCATGTTGTTAAATTAGCAATTCAACCGAGACTCGCGAAATTCGCGAAAATTTAACCCTTGCAAAAATAACAGCTTATATACAGTATCTCTCTCACACATAAGTTTAATTTTCCGTAAAAAATCTCAATGTCAACTTCACATTGTGGGTTGAGCAAGGAGGCTATAGGCTACAGTATGACTGTTCTATACACCTTTCAAGTAATGAATATCTGACGCTCGACCCTCAAATCGATCTGCTTGAATGAATGAACACAGGAAGAATCATTTTGAATTCATGTTGACAATGAAAAAAAATCACGTTTAATTTGAGAAGACAAAAAGTAATTATGCTGATTTCAGGAGTGACATTGCAAGACGAGATGGCATTTTGCATGAGACGGTGCATCGAATTCACCCCGATAACTTCGAAACTCGTTCTTTCTACCGAAGTTCCTTCGCCGATACTCAATTCTTCCCCTCAATGCGCTGTTTGAGCGTCTCCATCATACCAAGGAGGTATGAACATACCTCCTTGATCATACCATGGAGCTACCAAAGAGATATCTTTGGTAGCTCCATGATCATACCATATACCACCCGTGTTACCCGTGTGTGCGCGATTGATGAGGAAGTGGGGGTGGGGTGCGCGATATGACGCGTTCATGAACAATCGCAAAATGAGAGAGTGGTTGGATCCACATAGCGTGCACTCCATATAAGGAAAAATTGCCGTAACAAAATGGCGGTGGCAGCAAGTTTTGGTGGCTGCGTATTTCCTGGGTGAACACGCATTCCACTATGTTTTAGTTCGGTGGGCATTACGAGTGCAGTCAACGAGTAGTACCAGCGTTTGGTAAAAACAAAACCGAAAACAAGAAAGAGTCACCTGATGAACGTTTTACGAAAAAGTGGGCGAGGCATAACTAACCAAATATGGTCATAGGTCGTGACATCATAAAATATTTAATTAGCCAATTTTAAATTACAAGATAGAATGAGTGATTATTTTATTTTGGCTTTAAATGATACATAATATAGCGTAGTATAAAATTTTTAAAATAATTTTTATGGCTTTTGAATTATATATTTATTTTTATTTTGAAATGATTTTGCTGTATATTGCCAATTTTTGATATAGATCAGTAAAACTATGGGAGATCTTCTTACAGGTAATGTGGGGTTTGTCATCTCCCCTATCATGCGATCAACCATCCCAGTTATCAATGTATGTATGTAACCATCGACCACACACTCCGCGTACTCGGTTTGCTTGACTGACTGCTCTCATGCATGACGTTTTACTGTGTAATTTATGTAACTTCTTCGTCGTATCGTGCCAGCCAACGTGTGAAGAGTAGGGTAGGCAATAGTCGAACCGGTGTCGTCGATGACTGTTTTATATGTGATATTTGATAGTAAGGCTAATGTCCTGAAAAACTACCTGATCATTTGAAGGCATACAAGTCCTAGACATAGGCTTGTACACTAACGTGAGTTGGAAAGCGTGATCTTGCCCATATCTAACGAACTGTCTCTCTCGATCCGAGAGAGGTATTCCGAGGAGCGATGGCTTCTCAGCGACAGACGTACATGCTGCTTCTTTTGGCGATCGTATGTTTCACCATGAACGCTGCTGCTGACGGCGAAGTCAGTGCAGCGATGAGTGTGAGTATCATTTTTCCCCCTTTTTTTTTGGTGCAGAACTAGGAATTGTCTAAAATGATAGAAAATGAAAAATTATACGCTGCTGTGGAGTAGGTTTTGACATCTAGTCGTCTACACTTTATTAATTGTTAGAGAGGTCTAACTTGTTTACACTCAAGTAGGCCTAAATTTACAATGCTGTGTTATGTGTGTGACTGGGATGGGGGCTCTGTGTGATTGTGAGTGTGAGTGTGATGACTAACGTTACACTTGTATTGAGTTGTATGTTCGTATTCCTGAATCCTAATTTCATTTATCAATGTTTATAGTAAATTTAACAAAAGGTTAGATACAGCTTACCACTCGGTTACACTAACATTTACAGGTACTAACTCGTTAAGTAGACAGAGAGATCTGTCTGATAGGAGGAGTCTTTTTTTGTGTGTGACGTTATCGAAGCTAGACACAGCATTGACCGAATGGGGCGAAAGATCGGTCTGTATCTGTCCGTCGGGGAATGTTCCGCGGAGACTGTGTCTACGGAGGACAGCGTTAATGGCAAAATATAAAAGAGTCCTCCGGACAGACGGATCTTTCTGTCTAGACACAGCACAGTCTCCGCGGAACATATCCCCAACGAACGACCAAATACAGACCGATCTTTACATTTTATTTGGTCAAGCTTTGATTGAATCACACTGTCAGTGTCTGTCACTAGGCTGTTGAGTGTTGTACTTGTACTTGTAGTGCAGTGTCTTGTCATTTTACATATTTTAGGCTTTATTTGAATTCATAGAATGGTCTAGTCTACGGGTATGACCAAACAAGCGTTGTGTGTCCGGACAGGTTGTGGGACCGGACGCATATTGTAAGTGCGTGTAGAACTCTAAGTGCGTCTGGAATAAAAATGACGCAGTGAAAGTCTTACAAGATGTTACAAGTTATTTATACACACATATATGTTCGATCGAATGTTCGTTTGCGTCGATCATACGGCAAGAATGTAAACACCGTACACGCTCGCTCCCCATATATTTCCCAAACAAAATCAATGCGTGCACAACTCTCTTTGATACATTGGTACATGGGGTCACTTTGAAGGGGAAAATCCAACGATTTAGCAGGTTAATTCTAACGCTATTTTCAGAGTATGTCTAGTACATTGTATATGAGGTGTCTATATCAAGTCTTTGAGATAAAGGGTGCATATATTCTATAATGTAAAATGGGTAAGTTTTCACATGCGAACTTAAGTGTCCGGAAACTCAACCCCCCATCATACATGTCAATCAATGATGTAGAAATAATTAGACAGTCCACACCATCAAGTAGGTTATCGTACATATACATTGTATCGTTGCTCAGTAGAGTCTAGGTTTTAGACTTTTTTTTTTTTCTAGAAACGGTGGTCCAACCGGCATATCTGCGTATAAATTTTACCTGCAGTGGGATAGGACATTGCATTGTTGTACATCGTGTAGAAATAACATCTTCATTGTATAATGATAGCGTGTGTAAAGCGGGGCGCTGCAGAGCTACCAAGTCTCGCGCATTCTGCGTGAGACTCAAGCATTTAGGGGCCATTCACGATCTCGCGCATGGCACCCATTTTTCTCACGCATCGGGCGAAGTCTGCAACTTGGGCCTATGATAATGAGCATAGCTCAAAAGATTAAAGTGATAGTTGCAAATAATAAAATAAGTAAAAAATAGTCACTTAAGTATGCATCTGATCGCACCACTAAGAGCTAAAAATTGAAAAAGCTCCCTACCTTGGGAAGCCACAGGGGGGAAAAACCCCTCCCACACCCTCGCTCGCGAACACATTCGCATGCCGAGATGCCGAGTCATGAAAATCTCACTCACAAATTTTTTTTTAACTTGGCATCCCTGGCGCTGTAACCATAGCAGTAACAGCACGTGTTGTGGTCACTGATGGCTAGTGGTGCGGTTAGCTTAGCCTGTACATGGTACTTTACGTAGGTAGATACTGTGTAGTGGTCTATAAAACTTTTTATATTTTCTCAAGGGTGTAATTTTGCGAATTAGCAAATCACAGTTGGATCGCATACACACAACATGCGAAAATGTGGCCACATGTGAGAGTGTACAAATTGTATGCACACGTAACGTTAGGTGCATTTATGATGACGTCGGTGTCAATTCACAAAAATAGCATGTTGTGATGTCTGTGATCGATCTCATTCCTGTATAGGATCGGTATCTGTATGCTGAAATGACAGCTTTATCTCAGCATCAGGGTGGAGACTAGGGCCTTCATGTACAATTATACATGTACTGTAGATCTCCCTTGTTCGCGACCTGGTAGTAACTTTAGTCTCCCTAATCTCCGCAACATCTCCAGGAATGTAAACGACTCTCGAGAGAATTGAATATGTTCAATTTTAAGGAAACTCTTTCCAGTCCCCATCTCGTGGCAGAGACAGTGCAGAGATGTCTCCATGATGTCTTCATGATGTCTTCATGATGTCTTCAAGTTTGAACCAAGTCGTGGAGATGAATTTTTATCTATGTGGTCGCTAATGGACGTCTTTGTGACTTCACGGAGACCCATTGGCGACCTACTGGAGATGTCACAGATCTATATGACTTTATGACTGAGAAGACATCTCAGATATTGTACAAAACAGTCTGAAAAGTGAATAAAGTCTGTGTCGTTTACAGCCCATGAGTTGCAGTATGTACAATATCATATGTACATGATACTTGTATGTTATAAAATGAGGATAACTGAACGAAGACTTCAAAATAATGTAAAGATTTCACCTGCAGAATCATGCGTAGTATACATATTAAATAGTTCAAAAGATGAAAACTTTTTATCATAGGGTTTTATGCACTTTTCATTTAGGGGAAAGTGACCACAAGCTGTGCATGGAATACTAATCAAAATTTCAAAGAGCAATGAATATCCCATGTACAGGTGTATAGCAGAACCTGTGTGAAAGGGATTAAATTCATTTGAACAGCATGGCACAGACCTACTTCAGGTACAACATTTGAACATGTGACTAAGACTGCTGAAGACTGCAGGCTTGTTTCCACAGTGCTCAGAGTCCAGATGTTTTGTAGTCTGATCTACGCATGAGATGGAAGCTGGAGCGAGTTAATAACAAAAACCACGCAGGAAACGATCTAGGCCTTCCCACAGGGAAGTTGTCATCATGTGAGCAGATATTGAATAACGACAATTACAATCTACACCGACCCGACCCGATGTAATCAGTTGTGCATCCATTTGCTGAAGAGGAGGAAAGAGAAAGGGAAAACAGAAAGAAATGGGTGGCTTCTTCAAAGACGTTTTTCCAGACAATCTACTGCTCTTATGACAGGATGTAAAGGAACTAAAAATAATTTCTGCTCTGTGTTTTGTGCCAAGTGCCACGACCAGCCATTTTCACAGAAGATTTAGAAATCCATTGTAACATAAGTTGCATCATTCCAATACACTGTTTGGTCACACATTAAATTCAATTCCTTCTTTATTTGACTTTTCATCTCATTCATCTGACACTGTCTGAATGCACATAATATGTACATGTGTAATAATATAATATTATGTAATAATATGATATAAATACACTGTATATTTTAACACGCATAGCAACAGCTGTATTGGTAATTTTGATGGTTCCCCCCCCCCCCCATGTTATGCAGTATGGCTTTGTACATACTGTAGTTGGTAAAGTAAAGGAGAACATTGTCAGCTGATAAAGCCAAATAAATATACACAAACTGTAGGTTGTTTTTATACACGTCATGCAGTATATTGTACAACAGCATCAGCACTGGAGCACATTCAGGTTTTTGTGGATATTTGCTTAGCACACTAAGTGTACACATTGATCTGCTATGTGTGCCAGTAGTTCTCAGTCAAAATGTTTAACCGTTTAGTCAGCATACCATAAAGGTTTACGAGTGCTTAGATACAAGTACAGTACAATGTATGTATACTGACCTTTGTATGAGTCATGTGCCGAGGCATCACCTGATCAGTGCAGTGGTACTTTGTTGTCAACTGGCTTTTACTAGGAAATCCCATCCTGATATTACGGCAGGATAACAGTCACAATCCAAATACCTAGATTTTTGCGCCCGTTCAGACTGACAGATCTACACATAATATATCCCACAAAATGATAAGTGCTGTAGTTTGTGTGTTTTGAATGATGGGACCCTCAAATTTTATTCACACAACTTCCTTTGCTGTGCACAGCATTCACACACTCACCGCGTTGCGACTTAAAACAAAATTCCAAAATACATGTAATCAAAGTAAGATTTCTTTGGATTTGGATAGCAATGCTGATCACATAATATTTTGTGGGAATTTTACATGAGGATAAGTATAGGCAATAAGATTTCGATCGTGATGCAAATTTGGAGATTTGTATCAGACTGCTAAAATACAGTGTAGCATTAGTTTAGTGTGAATCCAACTATTGAAAGGCCGTCAAGTCCAAGAAACCCCTGTTTTTTATTTTGTTGAAAATTGCTTGAAACATTTTTGTACGAGGACACTTCGAGCTCTTGAAGAAAATTGAAATATCAGTTTCAATACAGAATATATAATCAGGTTGGGAAAGCAGGCAAACCTCATCAGGTGTCAGTGTGATTGTACTGTACTGTTCCAAAGCCATGTTCTATAAAATGATTTTCGATATATCAGAGATTTAGGCATATTACGGTACTACAAACAATATGTAGGGACCTTCAGTATTTTGTCTAGAGAGTACAACGTAGTTTCAAATTCACCTTATCCTCTCATTGTTTTGTCTACCAGGAAGTCGGTGCATGAGACACAACATACATGTAAAATGTATTCATACCATAAAAATAAACAAAAACAAAATGAAACAAAAACCCATTACCCAAGCTGTTAGGCAATATTGTACATTCTACAGAGCTCTCTATAGTGTGCACCGTGCTCACTTTGAATCCAAGCAAGTCCTGAGTGGAATTATCATCATGTCAAATTTCATGAATTTGATTAGAAATATTATAGTGTCCTCTTTAAATTTGTCAACTCTGATTTCATTCGTTATAATTTTTAGCATTATCATATTATATGTTGGAGAAAAAGCCAGCAGTACTGGTCAAATTTATTGATAATCTGTCCTCACTAAAAAAAAAAAAAAAAAAATATTGAGACAGAGACATGTTTGTGTAGATTTTAATTTTTGGAAATTCTTTATGTGCCACATTTGCATGCCAGGCTTGCCTGACAGCATTCTAAGTTTGCATTTACATTAAGCTCTGTATTTTGGTCAAGCGCACAAACCCACCCAAATCAATCCATAAATCGCCAAATGCCACTCGACAATGAAAGCTTCACACACGATCATATTCCTCTCTGTAATACCTGGTACAACACATGCATGGTGATTGAACATTCTGTGGTATTTCTAATTGGATTTTCGCATCACTTCCAACTTTCTGCCACTGTTTTGTGTGTATGAGTCATGCCTGGACAATGATGTCGCTACTGGTCATTTGAAAGAAAAGTAATCATCATAGATTTGTCTTAAAATTTACGTCAAAGCAATTTTCTGACTCAAGATTTTAACCATTTACAGATATATGGAAAAAAAAAATCTTTTGATATGATAGTGCTTCCAAAACAGTTCTAAGATGAGTTAGGGATAGAAACAACCAATAATGTAAAAATGTATTAATTAATACGTAATCAAGGTTTATCAACGATATCTCAGCCATATGAAAACCAATTTTCATCAAATAAACGTTGAATCCTTCTTAAGATTACATGCTCTTTCATATTTCATAAGAGGTTTTTCATTATCTCACTTAGGAATGTTCAAAACATGAATCCCTACCTCAACCAGTACTGTACAGTCCCTTTAATAAGCTTGCTGCTTGAACAACTTTCCTGATGTCAAATATCATACCTTCAGTTCACTCGCATCCCAATATATCTGATTCGAACTCAAAGTATCTTTCCGAGATACGAGACGACGTGTAGAAGTCTACGTACATGTACGCCCGACCGGCTTTTACCGTCCCGACTGCCTCTGCAGCGCAGCGGCCATAGATTTACTAGCTAGGCAGCGGCGGGCCAGAGCAAGTGGTCGCAAGCCATGCTAAAAAATGCCAGGCCTGTCGGACTGCTGCAAGCATTGCCATCTCTCTCGCTCTGCATTCATGCCCGCATGCTCAAAGCAAAATGGCGCCGGAAGTGCTCCAAAGCGAGCGCGGCGTACGCGTCGAGAACGTACTGTATTACAGAACCTACATCGTATTGCGTATGGCCTACTGCCTAACGTCATCTGCTGCGGAGAGATCTTATGCGTGCATGCGCTGCTGGAGTGTAGCAGCACGGTCGATAGCATGGGGCATTCACATCACGTATAAACACCCAACATGCCCTTTCCAATGTGGCCTTGGTGCCCCTCTGACTGACCTAAGTGCCCTGGCCTCTTGGAAAAAGTGCCCTTTTCTATAAAATGGCCTTGCCCCTCCAAAATCCTATTTCGAGGCCTGCATTTCTAGAATGAACTGTCTGCAGAACTTTATAAATTAAGAAAATTAGTGTTATCTCCTTTTAATACAAGTACATTGTACATGTATGTGTGTGGCTTTATTACCAGATTTTCATATGGAAGGATCTTTGGTGATGCAGCTGAACTGTGAAATGTGATTTTTAACTCGTAAACATTTTTAAGTAAGTCTGCTCCCAAGTCCCATTGATAATGTGTCGCAGCAAGGCAGATAGTACACAGTTTTAGGTACAATACTGCAGCGCTGTCAACATTGGGGTTTGAAGTGAAAACAGTAATTTAAAACTTTGAAGTGCCCTCTAGATACCATTTTTAATCCCGTGTTGTTCAGTGAGTTTTGATTGTCTATTACCAGTCATAAAATGAACTACAATAAGTCTTTTATGGGTTTAAATGGTACCGGTACCTTGCCCTATGATCCTTGCATAATTTGTATTACAACACAGAGACCATCCAGACCCAAGTCCTGATAGTACTGTGTATGTAATCATCATAGAAGTAGACTATTAAAGCCAGGGGAGGTTTTGCATTGAATTAATGGACTTTGGGCAGGAGTCATGTGTAGCAATTTTGGCTCTCAGTTGAAGGACAGTATGACAGTACTGTACATGTAGGCCTGCAGTGTACAATATTGTAGGGTAAAGGAATTTAAGGTGAAACTTTATACGGATGTTAACGCATGTTACATAGTCTGCATATGTGTATAATGTACGAACATGCACATGATGTACAACATATAAATACTGGTCGGCAGTTGGTCATAATGCAGTCACATGACGATTTAAATGCAGCAAGGATTGAAATAGTTGTATTGCATGCAGTGATAGTAAAATATTAAATACCTTCTGGAATTTGATTGGCCGCTGTTTAGGCTAGAATGAAATGGTTTATGTACATTGTACATTTCATAACAAATACAGTCAAACCTGTCTAGTATACTGTATAGTGTATTTAAAATAAGTGGCCATTATGTTAAATACAGATTGCTGAGCACTAAAATATTGCTTTTGTTTGACAGGGATTTTTTTTTTTTTTTTTTTTAACCCGTTGAGGACAGACTGATTTTGCTACAACATTGTATTTCCCACAGACACTTGCCTGAGTATACTCGGGACTCGTCCTCAACGGGTTAAGTTTCCATACAATGTACATGTACAATGTACATGTACGGCAGGTGGTTGCCAAAGACAGGTGGCCACTATAAAGGCAGGTTTGACTGTAAATTGCCTTTTCTATTAATGCTATGAACACTGTCCAGACCATCCACAGGGAATATTTTCCCCTTAAAAGACAATGATTTTCTGGGTTGTAATTTGTCATTCATGAGGAAAAGATTACTTGTGGGGATGTCAAGTGTTAATTACACAGAAAAGACAATACACTGTATGTGCAGTGTATCTGTAAAATCTGAAATAATGTGGCCTTTGAAAGAGGAGGGCAAAGCACAGTATTCTCAAGGTAAAAAAGAAAGAATAAAAGAAAATTATATAATATATGTAGGCTTACATGTATCATGGAATCAACAAAGAATTCAAAATACAAGACGCATACAGAAAAGATATCTGCCAATGTATGTAAATGCATATACTGTAAGTGTACACACCTACAATATCTGTATTATTGTACACAGAATGCCTTTGATGTACCAGTATGTTGTACACTGTACGTCATTATCATTTATCCCGATACTGCTTCACTGGGAATGCATGAAAAGACGGTTCCTCACACCACAATTTCTGTACAGATTCCATGTATCCACTGTTACTTATTGCAGGATCTTGATTAATGATTAAACTGATACTCCCTGCTTTTTAATAGGGGTATACAGTACACTGTACATAAAATGCACTACATTGAACTAGTACTCATGTGGTGTCCAAGGCACAATTTCCCTGACCATGGATAAAAGTGCAGTCGGAATATCACTAAAGTTGTATCGTGAAGGCAAGGTCGTGGTTTATCTTTCCGAAATACGTCATGTCAACAAAGATCTTGAACCCACATTGAAGTATCCTTGATCAAGAGACAGACAAACATGGCACCATGTGTGTTTTTGCACACGCTGTAAAATGTGCACTGCATGTGACTTTGCTGTACAGTTGTACATACACTGCATCATTGCTGGGGTGATAAGACCTTGTATCTGCAATTTTGGTGAAAATGAGTTTTTTGGAATAATGGTCAAATAATGGGTTAAATGATGTCCTGTCCAAATCCCAACTGTCTTACTCCAAAAATGAAGCCACCACAGCATGTCAAAGGAAAGGCTATCCCATTCGCCACAGTGCTTTGGCCGCCATGTTTTTTGGCTCTCCTGAACATTTGACATTTTGTAGATGTACGAGGTCTTATCGCCCCAGTGACGATATACATTGTGTAGAGTTACATGTTTAACATGTCTTCTGAATTGATGTGAAGTTGATCAAATGTTTTACAACATGATATCAGTAAGCACTCACAAATGAGCATAATATTATGGTTTATTGATAATATTGTTTTGAGAACAACATGAGGCAAGGTGCTACATTCAAAGCGCTTGACTTAGGCGAGTGGAACTCATAAGTCAGGCAAATGTTATGGAACGATGAGAAAAATATGCTTGCCCAAATGGGCAAGTAAAAAGTCTTGAAGCCCCCTTTTCCCCACTTTCTCCCCCCTACAAACCCACTAAGTCAAGTAACAGAGGCCCAGAGATAATGACTGTTTTAATAGTGATGGAATTCACAACATTTCTATTTTATTTCAGCAACTTTCCAGCACTTTAAATGGAGAAGCCCCAATGCAATGCAATACCAACACTTGATGGAACCAAGTTTGTTAATACAATTGTACTCGAAATTGTTTAAGTGTGCGAATGAACTTGTGCTGTTTATTCAAGTGATTGACTAACAAGTGATTTTCTACACATATCATTTTCTTATATTTTTGGACTTTATTTCAGTGAAGTCCATGTTCAGGCAAGTGCTTTGCAATAATTGTAAATTCTACTTGCTCGATTGGGAAAGTGTTTAAAGTTTACATTTTACATACAACGTACATTATATGCAGCACCCAGTCTATGTAATGAAATTGCTTCACAAATGATATCAAATTTTTTTTTTTAGCAGTCATATCCAAACTCTGTCGCAAATTGCTATGTGATGGTTACATCAGGAAAAGTATCCCTGTATACTGTATGTACACATGTATAAACTGTAAAAGGTGATCAGTTTGCTTTCACAGAGCACTAGATATGTGTATTGGCCCACTCATACTGTTGTTTATAAAATAATTTTTTCCCTTTTTTTTTCAACCCTCTGTAGGATGGCATCTTCATTCACGAGCCAGGGTACTGTATGTGGTATGACCAGTGTGGCACAGATTCCACTACTCAGAAACCCTTAAACTGCCTGTACAACAAGCCAGCTCCTCTCCTCAATGACTCCAAGGGTCTGGAAATCCTGAAGGAGCTCTGCCCCGAGATGGTCGCAGAGGACGAGAATGCCACCCGCACGTGCTGCGCCACCTCCCAGCTGCTCACCTTCCAGGGCAACATGAAGCTGCCCGAAGAAACGATGGGGCGGTGTCCGTCGTGCTACAAGAATCTCGTCACCCTCTACTGCCACCTAACGTGCAGCACCAACCAGAGCATGTTCGTGAATGCCACAACAACTCTGCCTTACCCTGGCTTTGATAGTGGTTCTGATGAAGCTAGCGCAATGTCCAACCGAAGCATCTCAGAGGTGGACTATTACGTCCTTAACGACACCGCCCAGGAGATGTTCAACTCGTGCAAGAATGTGAACTTCCCCAGCAGTAACACCAAAGTGCTGTCGCTGTACTGTGGGCAGTATGGAGCAGAGCACTGCACGGCACAGCGCTGGCTGGACTTTATGGGCGACAAAACGAACCAGCAGACGCCGTTCCAAATCAACTTTAACCTCTCGTCTCCTCCCGAGTCTATGGAATCCATGGAGACCAAGGTGTACTCGTGCCAGGAAGCAATAAGTAACGACACGCAGCCTTGCAGCTGCCAAGACTGTCCTGCATCCTGCCCCCCTCTGCCCCCACCTCCGGCCACCAAGCCGCCCTTCCTCATCTTTGGCGTTGACGGATACATGGTCATCTTCACCGCAGCCTACGGTGTTTTCGTCATCTTCTTCTGCACTGTCAACATCCTGACCTTGTGCTGCTGTAAGCAGAGGAGTGATGGCAGTCGGGGCGAGTGCTGCGACGAAAACTCCACGTCCATCAACTCCGTCAACGAGACTGGTACTACATCGCAGATCTCGGAAGAGGATGTCGGATGCAAAGCAAGCTGTGGCCTCGCCTTCCAGCGCCTCTTGGAGTTGCTCTTCCAGAAGATTGGCACGGCTGTGGCTGCTCATCCCCACGTCGTCATTGTCCTGGGTGTAATGGTGGTGACAGGGATGTCGGTGGGATTCATCAAACTCCAGGTGAGGATTTTCATAATTTCATCTGAAAGAAGATTAGACATGTTTTCAAGTATTAAAATTGTGTCGTGTGCAGAGGAAACATTCCCATTCTAGTAACTGTAATAGCCCATTCTTTTATCTGTAAGCACCTAAAGCTGGCACAGGTATAATGATTGTGAAAAATTATTATATTTTCTGTTTTACACAGGACTAATCTAACAATTAGCCCTACTTTTGGGCGATGTCATTCATGCAGTTGGATGGCATCATCCACAAAGTAAAGTGATGTGCTTTTTTGTTAATGATAGATATATAATGGTGATTCTAAAATGAAGGCTATAAAGTTTCATCAAATATTTTTCATTCTTGACTGATTGTTGCTCTGTGTGTGTATCTGTGAAAAGACTCAGCCTAGGATGTTTTGTTTTGAAAGTTTTGTAGCCATCCACTGTGTGATGATGCAAACGTATACATTCAGTTTAATAAAGCACTTTGATACATGCTTCGGCATCTAATGCATATGTTTGATTATGAAATAAATTCCATCCCTGCCCAAAGATTACAACGGATCCAGTGCAGCTCTGGTCCCCACCTGACAGCGAGTCGCGGCTTGAAAAGAACTACTTCGACGAGCACTTCGGCCCATTCTACCGCACTGAACAGCTCATCTTGACCGCACCCAACCGCAAGCCATACAATTACACTAGAGATTTGCCCGTTACGACAACCATGGAGTTCTCCGGCATCATTGACCTCGATATCCTTCATCAGGTATGCAGAAGAAGTTCCTTGTGGTTTTTTTTTGCGAATACTGTAAAGCAGAAATTGTTTGCACCATTTTGTTTTTAATAGCAGTTCCATAGCATGTACTTGTAACAGGAAAAAAAAAAACAGCAACAACAATCGAGTGCTTTAATTGTTCTGCTTTAAGTTTTTTCTTTTCTTTTCTGCTGATTTAATGCAGTGTGAAATGTGCAAGTTCCCATTTTACAGTATTTCAGAGATATTCATACCAGGCCAGTCAGAGCAGTTCATTGCCTGTAAAATTTCATTCCACAGAATGAGAGGTTCTTTCGTGACAGGTGAATGCGCATTTGAATGTGAATTAAATACAGTGACATGCAGTGGAAGGATATTACTAAATTTGATTATGAGAGTTCATTGAGGGCAATTTTTTTCAAATCTTTTTAAATTTTCTCAACATAAAACTTGCCTGAGGATACATATGTACACTACAATACTTCAGAAGGAAATTCATGTCGAGGAACTTAGGTGGCAACCAGTATTTTGGCCAGTATCATATTTCCTTGTCTGCATCAGTTTACTGAAAGGAAATTAAATATATGTTGCCAAGAGGGCAGGTGCTTGCTGCAGCAGTGTATTGAGTCATTGTCCAACACTTCTGCACAAACCTTCAAAATATAAAGCAGCCATTGAAACTGGGAAACTCTTTAGGGGATCATGTCACATATAAATGTGTTTTTTTTGCTGTGTTGTTCCCAGCATGACATGATTACACATGGGTCGGTCTACAGTTAATGGGTGTAAAGTCGACCGACCCTTGATAAATCACAAAGCCTCACTCTGATATGAAATCGGTGCTTATTCAAGATACATAGCATTGACCTCAATGTACATGTATGGCACTTGAAGGTACATGTTGTAGTTTCTTTATTAAGGCGTTGTTTTTAGATTGTACACTTTGTATGTGTTTTTTAGTTTATGTGGGGACTTGGGATTGTTTTGTTTCCCCAGTTGAAAGCAGGAAAGTTAAGATCTGCAGTGCATCAAATTAGAGACAGCAGCCATAATTTGAATTGAATATATTGGTAGTACTCAAATTGTAGTATTCGGTGACGAGTTGTTCAAAAAAGCCTTACAAAAATATTTCAAATTGCTTGTTCCTTATGTGCAAACTTGAGGCAGTATGTTAATAGTTGATATGTCTTGGAGCAAGTGCATTACAGTCAAACTTGCTCTGGCAACTATTAGACTATAAACAGTCTATAACAACCACCTGCCTGAAAATCCTGAGCAAAGAAACTGTAGAGTTACAAGAATCTGTGTGTAGGGAACCACCTGCATACCGCAACCAGCAACCACAGATTTGGTTCTAGAAGAAAACCAAAAAGTCTGTTCAACGACCACCCGGCAGCAGAACGACCAACTTGCTATAGCTTTGTTGGTTGTTGCATGATGTAAACTGTCAGTAAAACGTGTCTATAGCTATTTGATAATACAACCTGTGATAATTTGAAAGGCCAGGCAGTTTTATAGCTATTGCACAAATGACTTTACGTAATTGCAGTGTGTATACAATGTACATTTTGTAGTATCATGGTGTATGTGTACATGTCATCATACATTATATGGACATGTACATTGAAAATATCTATCTCAATGGTGACTGCATTGAAACCAGGCTGAATAACCTAGGTATAACAGCCTCATATTTTTTTTTTCCATATTTGTGGTCATTGCAGACAGGGTTTACTGTGCATGGAAAATTGCTGTTTTGCAGAAAGAAGAGGAACACTGAGATACTCTCACACACATTTTCAAACATATACTGGTTATCATGTTCGGACTAAGATTCTGTTTGATTTCCTCCATAGGTGCTTGACCTTCAAACAGAAATCCTGAACCTCCAAGTCCCGTACGGCAACGACAGCTACATCACGCTGTCCGACATCTGCTACAAGCCCCTGGCCCCGCAGAACGAGCACTGCACGATCCAGAGCGTGGTGAACTACTTCCAGAACAGCCACGAGAACCTCGACAAGAAGGCCATGGGGCCATACGGCTGGCAGCTTGCCGCAGACTATCACGACCACATTCTCTCATGTGCGGGGTGAGTGAAAATCACACACTCTACTACGTCAGTTGATACGTTAAAAATTTAATAATTTTGTAGCATAAATTTTTTGGGGTTGGAGGGAGGCAGAATGTGCTGTCCACCGAACTAAAAGTGACAAATTACTACTAAAGAAATATTTTGAAAGATGTATACTGTGTTACAAATGATGAAAACATGCACTTTTTCACGGTTTGGTTCACCGTTAACTATGCATGAAACAATGTGATTTTGAATGCCAATGAATCTGAAACATCTACACTTAACCCTAACTAGGCCGGGGGGGCCTCCGAGGCCCCCCCCCCCCCCCCCCCGACGTTCCGCGTGATGTATCGCTAACGCGAAAAGCTATCGCCGCGACGTTTCATGACTTTTTTCTTTTGAGTCTCCCGCATCTTTTGACACCAAATTTGCGATGTCCGGGCATGCAGTTCCGAAGTTGCGCGTTAATATGTACGTGCATGTCAGACCAAAAATTGCTCAAAAACGTGAATTTATGTACAATTTCAATGCAAACTGTGCTTACAGGAAAATTTCATAAAAGTATGATTATTTTGGGGTTTTATTGATTAAAATCAATTAATAACATATTTTCTTTATCGGAACAATGTCATGGACAAGTTTCATCGAAAAAACAATGAAAAACATAAAGTCGAAAAAACAAAGAAATACATAAGAAATTCCAAAAATAATAAAATACTTAAGAAATTATTTCTGATGGCACAATTTCTTTCACTTTTATTTGCTCACGACACTAAAAAGAACATTTACACAAAGAATGTGCCCATTTTGAGCTTTATTTACTGATTTATACCAAATTGTCTGATTTCATTCATCATTATGAATAAATTAGCATAATTTAGCATAAATGATAATCTTTTTAAAATTAACTTTGTGGTACTTTAGATTACATCATAGGTAATGTGTGTGCCAATTTTCGTCGCGATCGCGCGGTTGACGGCCGAGATCTGGAAGGGGGGCCTGGGAGGCCCCCCCGGCTCTATGATCTACCTAAATAGCCCGGCCTAGTTAGGGTTAAGTTGCAAATTTTTGAGTCCAATTTTGTAGATATTATGTTTGTGTTTGTGACTGTGAAGACATTACATTTAATAGTACTGTTTAATGCCTTTGCAATGAATTACCTTCCAAAGAAATCTAGCAATCACCGGAGTTGCCAGTTTGATTCATTATGTTCTTGTTTGTTGTTATTTTATCCCATAGGGCTCCGAATTCACTCAACGACACCACCGCACTGCTCATGCCCTGTTTGGGGACCTATGGGGGACCGATCTTCCCATGGACGGCCCTGGGCGGTTTTCAAGGTACCAATTATGCAAAAACACTTCTAATAGCTCCAAAACTCCACCCCATGTTGAGGTTAACTTACAGTGAGCCATGAACTCCAATGAATATCTGGTTATGGTACGCTGTACAGTTACTATAACTATCAATTTTCCTTTGGATTTTGAACTTCACAACATCCCCTGACAACACAATATCTTCTTCAGATTATTTGTTTGTTTGTTTGTTTGTCTGTTTGTTTGTTGCAATTTCACATTGCCCATGCTCTTTTTTGAGTGTACAGGCTACCCCCATCAAAACAAAGGTCCTGGCAGTTTCTCTCGAAATGTGTACATATATATCGACATTTTTAAATAATTTAATAAATAAAGTGTGTAGAGATAATTCGGGGACTTCCATGTTAGCTTCATTAAACCAAACTGTTCGTATAATGGGAGCGCACTGTAATCTGAGCCACCCATCTCTGAAACGTCACTGCTGCAGGTGATAAGTACAACATGGCCGATTCTCTGATCATCACGTTTCCGGTCAACAACTACCTGGCCGGTGACCCTCGCCTGGACATGGCCATGGCGTGGGAGAAGGAGTACATCGAATTCGTGAAGAACTACAGCAACCCCAACCTGACCATCGCCTTTCAGGCTGAGGTGAGGATGATATTCCTGACATTTCAGAGTTGACCATCATGGAGATGGACAGTCCCTTTCTCTGAAGATGGCAGCCACCTCCTGTTATCATCTACATGATACATAGCTTTTGCAATGATTAAATGGATTTTTTCGTTTTGGTTGAGATGATGGTTTCAGATTTTAACTGTTTTTTACAAGATCATTAGAAACCACTTACGAAATATTAAAGAGCATATAATTCTAAAAAGAATTCAAAGTTTATTCGATGAAAATTGGTTTTGAAATGGCTGAGATATCCAAAAACTAAATAAAACAAAGTGATCCTAATAAAAGAAGGGGGGGTCCTGCCTTTTATTAGGACCTCTTCGTTTGGATATCTCAGCCATTTCATAACCGATTTTCATCAGATAGACTTTGAACTCCTTTTAGAATAAGATGCTCTGTCATGTCATATTTCATGAGGTTTCATAAGAGGTTTCTCGTTAGCTCAAAAAAAATGCTAGAAACTTGAAGCCCCCTCTCAACCAAAACTATACCGTCCCATCAACATAATTATAAACCCGATGATATCTGATAGGTTTTTTACTGCACCCACGGTCAACATAGGAAGACGTGTTTTTGAGGAGCTCCCAAGTGACACTCGGTATATGCGGATTCAGTTTTGCCTGTTGTGAGTTTTTTACATCAAATGACGGCGTTTTTGACTAAGAATCTAGTTATCTGATTGACATCTGCATTAAGTGCTTCTACTTCGCGTATAGTGCGATTATTTCACTCATTTTCGCTGTTTTGGGAAGATATTTTGCTTGAGACTATTCAAACAAAACTTACCTGGTGCGTAGGCCACGCATCCTTCCTGCGTACTCTTCCATCACTACCACATCGCGCATAGCAACCATCCCTTTATTTCGCGCTTAGTGTTAAGAGCTTTTGTGACATCATCAAAAGATGCCTCCGAAGAAGAAATCTGCTGAGGAAGTGGATCTCAGCGTGTTGAGAGATGAAGTAGCAAATCTCTCACGTATTCTCAACGGCAAATTTTCTCAACTGGAGAAAGCGGTCTCGGAGGTCAAGGAGGGCCAGCAAGGCATATTGAACTCTATTACTTTTCTAAATGCCAAATTCGAGATGAAAAAGACCACCGAGCGACTGGAGGGAGAAAATCACGAGCTCAAACAAAAAAATCAGCAGCTGGAGGGAAGAGTGGACGATCTGACTCACCAAATTAATGACCTTGATCAGTACCACCGTCGGGTCAACCTTGAAATCGCCGGCGTGCCGGAAGAAAAGGGTGAAAACCCTGAAAAGATCGTCTTAAAGATTGCTCAAAAGATCACCGAAAATGTGAGCGCTGGCGACATCGACATTGCTCATCGAATAGGAAAAGAGGATGATCAGCGGGGACCACGGCCGATAATCGTGAGATTCACCAACCGACGCTCACGAAACATGATCTACGACGGCCGAAGAAAGCTACAGCACTTCACCACGAAAGATTTCGGGCTCCGCAGCAGCTCTAAGGGCAACGGACGGATCTACGTCAACGAAAACCTTGTCGCGTCCACCAGGGAGCTGCTGAAGGAAACTAACAGAGCAAGGAGGCTGGCCGGATACAAGTACCTGTGGACCCACAACGGGCGAATCTACGTGAAGAAAAACGACGGAGGCGCAATCAGTGTCATCAACAGGAAAGAGGACCTGTCAAAGCTACAGTAAATATACGAATTATACCTCTGTTTGTTGTCTACCACTATGATCCTTCCGCTAAATGCTGGATAACAATATTTTTCCTTTTAATCTCTTAACAGATGATGACTTTGTTACTTTATTTCAAAAAGACCGAAATGTACCTGCTAGAAACACCAAGTTTGATAGGACTGCAACTAGAATCTTAGCCGACAATCTAGACGAACTTAACATTGAGTTTAACAGCCACGATGAAGCGTGTCAACTTGCTCAATCGCCATACTTTACAGAAGCTACCCTTAGAGAATATCTACGAATGCTAGAACGAGACGAATTATTTTGTTTCCATTTGAATATAAGAAGTGCTAATCGAAACTTTGAAAAGCTTCGCTTATTTCTTGATAATATTGATTTGCCCATGTTACCTATCATAGGCCTCTCTGAAACGTGGTCTGTTGAAACTCCAGCGTCAGGTCCAATTAATGTTCTTGCTGATTATGATATTGTCATTAACAACAGATCAAATAGACCAGGTGGTGGAGTAGCTATATATGTTCCCCGAATATATGATTACGCTATAAAGGAAGAACTGAAATATATGAATGATGTAATAGAATCATTATTTATTGAAATTTCAGTCTGTAAGGGCAAAAACATTCTGCTTGGAGTTATATACAGACCTCCTCAATCTAATTATGATGATTTTATGAATATTATGAACGATATTTGTCGAAACGATGCATTCCACAACAAGGATTGCATCATCATGGGTGATTTCAATATAAATCTTTTGTCAAGCAGTAATGCTGCCTGTGATAACTTCCTTGATAACATTTTACAAGCCTCATTTCTGCCTCTTATTTCTAAACCAACAAGAATTACTGGTCATTCTGCTACTCTTATTGATAATATTTTTGCTAACCTTAAACCTTTTCCAAAATCTGGCATAGTGGTGAGCGATATATCAGACCATTTTATGATATTTTGTCACTTTGATATTGGACCAAGGAGTCAAAGTACAATTCAAAGGCATGTATTTCGTCGTAAATTCACCCCTGAAAACATCGCTCTAGTTCAAGAAAAACTTCAATCTGTGGACTGGTCAATTGTGTATGACGCAAATGAAAATATTGACCAAGCATATGATAATTTTCTTTATCTTTTGAATAATTGCCTAGATGCATGCATTCCATTAAGGAAATGTCGTACTCAGGATTACAAACGAATCCCCAAGCAACCATGGGTTTCCAAAACACTCTTACGCTCAATAAATCGCAAGAGTACTTTATATGTTAATTTTATCAAAAACCGTGACGAAACCTCTCGAATGAAATATATCTCATACAAAAATATTCTTACCAATACAGTCAGATTAGCTAAAAAGAAATATTTTGCGGACCAATTGAGTCAATTCAAATGTGATATCAAGAACACTTGGAAAGTAATAAATACCGTTTTGAATAGAGGGAAGGCTGTAAATCTCATTTCTAAAGTTCAAGTTGATAATACTATCATTGAAGACAAGTCTGAAATTGCCGAGATTTTTAACTCATACTTTTCAAAAATAGGTTCAAAATTAGCACAAACTATCACTCCAAGTGATAAATCATTTTACGAATTTCTTTCCTCACCAAACGACTACTCAATTTTTTTCAAGCCAATTGACAGGCAAGAATTAATCAAAATTGTACTTCAGCTCAAAGCAAACAAAGCCCCTGGCTATGATGACATTGGCAATGTCCTTATCAAAGACATTATACATTGTATAGCAGATCCTTTATTGTTTTTATATAACCTTTCACTACAATCTGGTCAAGTACCATCTAAAATGAAACTCGCAAAGGTGACTCCAATATTCAAGAAAGGAGACAAATTATGTATCAGCAACTATCGCCCAATATCTTTGTTAACTTCGTTATCAAAAATTTTAGAGAAAATTGTTCATTCAAGGACTACTACCTTCCTTGAATCTCACAACATCATATCTGACTCCCAATTTGGCTTTAGAGAAAAACATAACACAACTCATGCCATTCTAAGTTTAATAAATACCATTTCAGCTTCAATCGAAAAATCCTGTCATACTATCGGTTTGTTCTTAGATTTTTCTAAAGCATTCGATACTATAAATCACGACATTCTGTTATACAAACTTGCGCACTATGGTATTAGAGGTAAGGCTCTGGAATGGTTCGAAAGTTATCTTTCTGGAAGAAAGCAATTCGTTACCATTGATGGGTATAATTCGTCTACGGTACCAATCACGTGTGGAGTTCCCCAAGGAAGCCTTCTTGGTCCACTGTTATTCTCTATTTATGTAAATGACATTCGATGTTCTTCGAGTGTTCTCTCTTTTATCCTTTTTGCTGATGATTCAAACATATTCTATACTCACAGTGATCCTAATAAGTTAGTAGAAGTTTTAAATGTAGAACTTACACATGTAACAAATTGGATAAAAGCAAATAAATTATCTTTAAATAAACAAAAAACCAATTACATGTTATTTAGTAACTCTGTTAAACAACTTCCTGACCAAGTGATATTTGATAATTCTGTCATTAAAGAAGTCAAGACTACAAAATTTCTCGGTATTACAATTGACAATAAGCTAACTTGGAATTGTCATATTGATAATATTTGTAAGATAGTGTCAAGAAATATTGGCATTATTAATCACGTTAAACGGATTCTCCCCAAGTCAGTGCTTCTTATGTTATATTCAACTCTTATTCTTCCTTACCTTAATTATGGCGTAATGGCATGGGGAAATGCAATACAAACAAAAATGGACAGGGTACTTCTCTTGCAGAAAAGAGCGATGCGTTTAATATGCAATACCGCTTATAGATCACACACTGATGTCTTGTTTAAAGAAAACCGTATTCTTAAGATTACTGATTTATATCGTCTTCAGCTGGGTTGTTTTATGTACAATGTAGAAATTAACGCTACCCCTGCTGTATTTAAGGAAATGTTTCGAAAAAATAATGTTATACATAATTACTCAACGAGGAATGCGAATGATTATCATCTTCCTAAAAATAGAACTAGTTTTGGTAACAGAAATTTCATGTTTACTGGTCCTAAGCTTTGGAATTCCTTTGATCGTTCACTAAAACAAGCTCAGAGCTTGAATAGCTTTAAGTATAAGCTTAAAACTTTGTTTCTTGATAAGTATTGATAAACAGTTTTATGGTAATAAAACGTATATGTATACTTCAATCAATGTTTTCTAGAAGTACTTTCATTAAGTATACTCGGAAGGTTATCTTCTGTTTCATTCATTATTCTAATGGTATATAATGTACACTGTAAACACTTTATACATAAACCTGTGCTTTGTAACATATACATGACTTATTGTATATCCATAGTACGGTTCATAATTGTGCCCTTGTAAATAGTGTATATATGGTGTTTTTGTTATTCCACTCAGCCTTATCTTTGATACTATTTTGTCTATAATATGTAGGGGGACTACATTTAACAAGCAGTGCTTCTAAGTAGTCCCCTCCACATTTGTACATGGTGTGATTTTATCTCAGAATATCACGATATTTTGTATATACATGTTATATACTCTGTATAGTATTGATATTATATCCACTATGTGTTATACCCTGTATATCTTATCATATAATGTCCACTATGTGGAATATGAATAAATTTCATTTCATTTCAATTTCATTTCATTTCATTTCATTTCATTTCATTTCATTTCATTTCATAGGAATGGAATTGCTGTCTCAAGTCAGCGACCTCACACATTTCTTCTCATGGCTTCTGAAATAGAATCTTTGAGGCAATGACAAGGTCTTTGTTCATATACTTTACAGTTGTGTGTGCGTATATAAATGTATAAAATTATTGTCAAGCCTTGGAAATTCTTGATAGTTGTAGTGTAAAGTAAAGTAATGTTTTTGTGTGTCTGCTCATTACACAGAGATCAGTGGAAGATGAGATTAATAGGGAGAGTAGTTCGGACGTGGTGACCATCGCTGCCAGCTACATGCTCATGTTTGCCTACGTGACCTTTGCTCTCGGACAGATCAACAGCTGCCAACGCCTGCTGGTGAGTTTCTTGGTCATTTTGATATTAATGTAGCATGGTGTGCCTGACGGCATTCTCCCTCAGAGTGCAGATAAATAAATGAATAAACACGCACAAAAAGAAACATGCAAAATCAATCAGAAACAGTGATGGTGGTGGTGATGATGATGATGATGATGGTGCTGGTTATGATGATGATGATGGGGATGATGTTGATGATAATGGTCATAATGATGATGGTGATGATGATCGATGATGGTGGTGGTGGTGATGGTGATGGTGATGGTGGTGGTGATCATGATGATTATGATGATGATGATGAATGATGACAATGAAAAGGGTAATGATGATATTCACAATTGTTACTGTGAAGTTGGTTTTGCAACAATGATATATTTTTAGACATTTTAGTGATGAGAATTCTGTCTGTCTATACTATGGTGGAGTCAGGCTTGTCTGTGACTGCCTTTTTTTTTACTAAAATTACACAACAGTGTGTTCAAACATACCTATTGGCTGATTTAATCCTACCCCTTATCTTCTTCGAAAGGTAATTTGCTTCTTTATTCTGAAAAGATGCCCCTTGATCCCAAAGCATTAGCAGGGAGACAAATTGACAACATTGGGATATCAGTGATTCGCTTTGTTTCTTTGACCCAATTTAAGCATCACCCTCCGCTGCATTTTTGGGATGAAGGAACTTTTCACCACATGACTGAATTTGCGGTGTGTGCATTTGAATAATGGTATTGTAATAGTTTGGTGAACTTCTGTGTAATTTCAGTATCTTATTAAAGGGATATTTTTCATGGGTAGTCTTGTTATACATAGTCTGCAATTTCAGACATGGTATTTTGGTGCCAAATCCCCACCTAAGGAAAATGCAGTTATTTTTTTTTCTGTGTGACCAGCTGTTTGTTCATTGCAATTGGTTTGTTTGTTTGTTTTGTTTGTTTTCTGCAAAAATGGTAAAACTTCACAATAGAAGTATGGTGACTTGGATTTACTATCTACGTTTATGTTGTACCCAGAGCTGTCTTTCAGAAATCAGAATATGAGCCAAGATCCAAAGAATTTTTGTTCTGTGCATATTTATGCATGTTTGATTGAGATAGTCAAGGAGAAATTACATATAAACAAATCTTCTATCACTCGTGAGAAAACACCAATCAGATAGAAAACCAAATGTTTTTGTACTGACCAAAGTAGGCATACATATGTACATGTACGTTTATTAGTGTGTAGACTCCGTGCCCTTTCCGTGTGGCTAATTTCCCACTCTCATGCAGTCTAAACTTGAAATCATATCCCATCCTCATCAGTAGTACTTCAAACTTGTCTCATCAGATTTCCCTAGCAACCATTTTTGGTGTAAATGGAAGGCCACAATAAGACTACTTGTATCATGGCACTCTTCTCTCATGCTTCACACAGTTTCCTGTTTGGCACAGATAATGTCAGCAGTGATCTCCAATCACCACTTGCTTTTAATAGGCACAATTAATAGCTGTCTGCATACAATGTGTCTACAGCAATAAAATCATCTGAGCACCCTCAGTTTACACTGTATGGGTACCCATATAAAATTGCTAGTATTTACTTTATGTGTGCAGTCACAACTGTCAGGTTCTCAAAGTATTTTGCACCACCACCCCCATCCCTCCCTTATTCCCTCTGGTAGTAAATTGTACATTGTAAATGATGAGTTAGAAAATTATGTCTTGGAACAGTGTACATATTTAAACATATAATTTAAAATGTAGAAAAAATACACTGTTTATAAGCACACAAAGTGATGCCTTGTAGAGTGCAGTCAGTACAATGAAGCAAATATTGTCTGTCAGCCTTGTGATTCACAGTCATATGTATCTCAAAATTATTGACTTACAAGTAAAATGTACATGTTTCATATATCTCCCCCTCTTTTATGAGAAAAACAAAGAACAGCCAAAAGAATAAGGGGACTATTAAGTACAAATGTAATTCAAAAAGTCAAGTATTGATTTCTGAGCGGGCGGGTTGACAAGTCTTTCCTCGTTCATGTCACTACGGTGTGCCAACTCCTGTACTGTATGTGTACATGTAGATCCTCACCATTTTTATCTCATGTTGTGATAAGCCATGAGATAAAGAAACTGCCGTCATGGGTAATTAACGTGCTTGTTATCAGACAAGGTGATTTTCACTCAAGACGTTGATCTTTGGCTCTTTGGTCGTAATATATGTTATTGTGATCTCATCATATGACACATTTATTTTGTCAAATGATTAACTGCCATTTTCATTCTCGGAAAGGGGAGGGGGAGGTTTCGATGGGCTGTTAAACTCATCGTAGTTTTGTTTATTGAATTATATGTTTAAATAGCTGTTGGTCATGAAGTCTATTAAGATACATGTACTGTTTACAAGTACATACTGTATGTACTTCACATGAAAGATCTCAAATACAATATACGTGTTGTACATCTTTAATGCCATTGCTGTGATTTATCTGATATTAGAAGCTAAGATTATAGAAATTGTCACAGCACATGGCACATTTATTAAAATGACAATTAACCTACCTTTATTGGGGGGGGGGATGGTCAATAGATTACATTTCAAAGAAACTTATTGTAGTTTTGTTTCCATTGCAAAAAAAAAAAGGTCTTGCTCATCGTCATTAAATTGTTGTGTACTATGATGTACAAAACTGTAGTTTACACATTGTATGACATCTGGACATTTCTTGTGATGACATCACAGTAATTGTAATGTATAGACATGACAAGCTTCATAAACATCCTGATGCACACATGTCTGTTATTAAACCCACTGAAGACTAGTCCTGAGTATACTTGATCAAGTGTTTATTGGAAATGTGTGTTGTACGGCAATCAGTCCATCCTTAACGGGTTAATCTGTTAGTCCGTTGAGGACTACACTTTAGAGCTGAGTTTGCTACGAGTCTGACACGCATTTTCCATACTACCATAATTTATATAGACACCTGCCCGGGTATACTCTGGACTACCCATGTAGTCTTCAACAGGTACACTATCATCTGCAGAATACAGTACATGCTTTTCTCTATCTTTTGTCCTTTTTTTTTGGGGGGGGGGAGGAGGGGAGAGGGGAGATTTTTGCAATGGCAGGTCATAGTGTGAATGAATACAATGACAACACAACAGTCATACATGTAGACCCAGAAGACAGTTTACATGGGTCTGTAGAACACCTTGAAAATGATGAATGACTAAACCAGTTTTTACACGGTCACAACCTTTCCTTCCGAAAGACTGCTCGTGGAGGACAATGTTGTTGGACCCTTTTGATGTCCTTCACCCCACAATGTGTGCATAAATTTCTGTTAACTTTGCGGGGAAACATTGCACACACAGTTAAGGAAACGAGCAGTCCAGGAAACGTACAGTTGTAAGAAATCAAATAAAGTACACCTTGTAGCTCATAACACTTACTCAATACTTTGAGCCTGTATTAATAATACACTCAGGCTACAGTTGTACAGTGGCTTAATGATTAAATTTTGACACCCATGCTGAAAAGCATTTGTAGAGCTCTGTTTGCTGACATCAAGTAATTAATCATCAACCTGCTTGCTTTTTTTTTTCTTTTTTTTAAAGACCAACTACATTTTTAATAGTTCACTGCAGTGTGAAGGTGTATTACACAAATGTAGTGTGGGTTCATACTGTTTGCCAGTGATGGGTAATTTTGCACATAAATTTGTTTGTGTGTACATGTCTGTGAGTGTACAAGACTGCACTGTACAAGTATGTGTGTGTTTGTGTATCTGTGTCTATTTATGTTCATACAGTAGTTATTACAGAATGAAAGCACTCGTGCATTTAAAGCGATTTAAAAGGACTTTGATCATCACTCCACAGTTACAAAACCATGTAGTGCCAGTTAGATACTGGTCACTCTGACACACATAACTATGTATGTTCAAATTTTTGCTATACACCAAGGACACCAGGCCACTTTTGTGTTTGCCTTTGTTCAAGGCTCTGGTATCTTTCTTCAAATACATTTTTGTATATTTCCTGTCAAAGTATCCGTATGACTTGAATGAAGACTATACATTGAAAGCCCCTGTGACACACTGTCTCCAACACATACTGTACACACACACACACACACACACACACAAAAGCAAAACAAAACAAAACAAAAATTGATCATTATCCATGTACCTGTACAGAGAACTAAAACAGGACCTACTTTTGATTTTAATTCAGCTGGATAGACATATCTTCCTTTCTCAGTTTCTTTTTGCCCATCAACATTTTTGTTCTCCTTTCCCCCTTTCATTTGGTCTCTCTTGGTTTCTCTTTTGTTTTCTTTTTCTTTCTTTCTTTCTTTTTTAAAGTAGAGCTGTATCTTTCCTCAGTTTTAAAAGACAAACAGGAATAGGGTTGTAGATTAAAGATTGTGTATCAGTGTATTCATTTCTGCACAACATTGTTGTTGTTTTATAGTCCGCTGTTCTGTGTTTAAAGGACAAGTTCACCTTCATAAACATAAGGATTGAGAGAATGCAGCAATATTACTAAAACACATCGGTGAAAGTTTGAGGAAAATTGGACAGTCGATGCAAAAGTTATGAATTTTTAAAATTTTTGTGTTGGAACCGCTTGATGAGGAGACTATAAGGCTCATGGTGTCATATGAGTACAACAGTATAAAGAAAATGTCAAGAAAATACAACATATTTTCACTTTTTTCGCATAATAAAAGAGCAATTGACTTGCCTCTTTCTAAAGGCAATGGGAATAATATTACCCATAACATATGTCGGTAACGAGTCAAGGGAATGTGTACTTTTTTCAAAAGATGAAATTTTGTGAAATTCTCTTTATATTTTCCTGATAATTGTTGTACGCATGTGACATCATACACGGCAGTAGTCTTCTCATCCAGCGGTGACTGCACAAAAACTTCAAAACTTCATAACTTTTGAATGGATTGTCCGATTTTCCTCAAACTTTCAATAATGTGTTCTACTAATATTGCTACATTCTCTCAATCCTTATGTTAATGAAGGTGAACTTGTCCTTTAAAGAACACATACATTGTACATTTGTGGTTCACATCATCATTGCATTAAATCAGATCAGCAATTCTATAAGCAATGGATTCATCTTGCCATGTACAGCATTACCCATGTTAAAGAGATATTAATGAAGAATATATGAACTTGGTATTCATTAGATGGAATACAAATGGAGTGTACCTACTGTAAAATGGTTCAGATTTTTGGATTCATACTGTAGTTTTCCCTTTTTAATATGGATGGAGGGACAAGCTACTGAATCTCTGACTTCCTGCTACACGTATGTGTGCATTTCATTACTTTGAGTCCAGATTACCTACGTTACATTAATTTTTGGCTGTACCAAGTGATCCAGTTTCCTGTTGGGATCTATTGGTTCTTTTTTTTTCAGAGATGAAATTGTATTGACATGTATAGGAATATAGTTTCGCTTTGCAATTTGTTGATAGCACTATGCAGTCATGCACAATACGTATACAATTTATTCTGACCATTAAGTTGTTGCATGTCAAGTGTTGTCAGGGAAAAGATACATACAAGTGTACAATGTACATGTACCACATACTCATATTCTTACTCTAGTACAGTGTAAAAGATATGATTGTGTTTCACTATCTATTGAAATTTGTGTACAAGCTGTACGAGTGATGAATGTTAACTCTATGTCATCTCTATCCAATAATCTTTGTGTGGTAGATCGATTCCAAGATCATTCTTGGTCTGTCTGGTGTCATCATCGTTCTGATGTCTGTGAGCTCCTCCATCGGTGTCCTGAGCTGGGCCGGCATTCCTGCCACCCTGATCGTCATCGAGGTCGTCCCCTTCCTCGTCTTGGCCGTCGGTGTCGACAACATCTTCATTTTGGTGCAGCGCTATCAGGTAAGGAGGGACTTGCATAATACTCTAATTATGAAAAAAGAAAACATACTTATGAATCTTAAGATTGTTGCCTTTTTGATAAAAAGAACTGAAACCCAAATACTGTGAAACCAGAAATATTCACGTAATGAAACTTTGGCATATGGGAGCCGATGACCTTTATTACTTTTGTGAATCTTGGCTCCTTGTGAAGCATGTGAAATCTTTCTATTTTACAGTATACGTGTGGATTGAATGAATGTAGAAGATTAATGTACAATATGAAAAAATGGAACACATTGAAGTTTGAGAAAAATCTGGCAATTTCTTCAAATGATTTCTTTTAATTTCAGCGCCAATATTGCTGGATAAGAAGAATACAATAATTTGTTATATCACCGTAGGACTACAATATCAAGAAAAATATAAAGAGAATTCAACACACTTTCATTTTGATATAGCATAATGAAAGAGGACTGGGCTTACCTCTTTCAGGAAGCAGGGGAAATGATATTATCCTCAGTACGTATCAGCAACAAAATGGAGGGAATGTGTACTTTTTAAAGAAAATAAGGTGTGAAATTTTGTAGGCCATTTTCTGTATTGTTGTCCTGCTGTGATATTCACAAATTCTGAGCTTTTTTAATGTCCATCATTGACCTTTTATACTGAAATGCTATCAAAACAATTCATAACGTTTTGAATGGATTGTACAATCTTCCTCAATCTTCACAGATGTGTTCACTGTTCTGCATTTGTTCAATCCATTTCGGTTTCATGCCTCCTTTTAACCCTTTATGTGCCCCCTGACATCTCAGGCATTGCCAAAGTCCAAATCCTCACAGTGCCAGTCTTACATTGCATACTATTAAAAAACAAAACAAAACAAAACAAAAACCTTCTAAAAGAGAAACAAAATAAACTTTCATGTTTTGGGATTGAATACAATGTATCTATGCACTGGGATCAGTTGTGCGTGCTCACAATACAAGCTGCCAGGATCAGCAGGCAGGGACAACGATTGTATGCTGATTGTGTTTTAAAAAACTCACACACACACACACACACACACACACACTACACACACACTACACACACACTAACACACACACACACACACACACACACACACACACACGCACAGCATTCCACTGGTACACATGAACATGTGACTCCAGTGGGAGCAAGTAGATGTGAATGCTGGGCTTTTTTCATAGGGTTAACCACAGTAGCCCCGTTACTGTTAACAACGGCCTTGCTTTGTATGCAGATCAGTACACTTGATGGTGGGGATTTTTTTTTTTTTGTCACCTGTCATGCATCTTGTGATGAAACTGGCATACAGTAGAATACTGGTAGGCATTGGGTACAAATTGTCCATCCTAATGCAGTCGGCTGTCATATTGCGTCACTTTGAGTGGGTTTGTTTAACTGGTGGAGAGGCCAAATCTCGTTTTGGTTTAGCTTGTGGTTTGTTTTGGGGTTTTTTTTAATGGGAGGAGGAAGTTAACTCAAGTGTTGTCAAGTTATACAATAACTAGGCATGTGTAGGAAGACATTCATGTCATCTGTATGTCCTTATCAATTTGTTTTTAATTAGTCATTGATTTGGATATCAAAGCAGATGCTGAGATTCTGTCCACTAACAATAATGGTGCACTGCATTTTTTTAATTGAGCTTTTATATCAAGCATATCTTGTTCTTTTCCAAACCCATATTTTTTTTTCTCACAAGATTATTACAAGGATGGTTACAAATATTGTTAGTTTACCAGATACAGTAAATATAGCTGTAAGTTTGATTTTATATGTATAAGAAAAAGAATTGTAAATGTTTGTAGAGAATGCAAATACATGTAGGGTCGTTACTTTTTAAAGTAAAATGCCCGTTTTGTCAGAAGACAACACTAACTATTGCTCTCCTATTTCCCTGCCTCAGAGGGACCAGCGTTTCCCCGCCGAGAGCCGGGCGGAGCACATTGGCAGGGTGCTGGGGGAGGTCGCCCCCAGCATGCTCCTCACCAGCTCCTCAGAGTCTATCGCTTTTGGTCTCGGTGAGTCTTGGTAGACATTAAGTAGTCAATCTGATCCATCATCCAACTTTCCCTTGTCTGCGAGTTCCTCTTCTTTTGATCTGTGGTATTTTGTTTAATTTGTTTTTTTTTTAATTCTCTGTAGGTATGAACAATTTAGTAAGCATTTAAATCAATGAAAAGTGTTTATTTAAAGAAGCAACATGTATCATAGAGAAGACGGTCTGCAGTCTAGTTCTCTAATAGTGACTTCCCTGTACTGGAACAAATGTATTTTGGGAAAAACTAAAACACAAATGAATTATTGGAATGACATACAGTATATAACAAGGTAAAGTGTTTTGTTGTGTCAGCTTGCCCTGATGTGCTGCAGATTGTAGAACCAGAGTCACTTTGACTCATCAGACCAGAGCTGGCAAAGTCTACTGTACAATGTGTATGTCTGTTTTGGATATGAAAGGAACTGCTTTGGAAAACATTTATTTCAACACCTAGACATGCTTTTGCTAGACCACTCATAAATATGCCCATGAAATCATGTTTTCTCCATAGTCTACATTGTGTATTCAATATTTTGACTCAGCAAAGACCAAGTTTCATTTCAAAATGCTTAATTTACAACAATTGACAAGTAACCAGAAAAGCGATACTTGCTGCAACAGACATATAAAAACTGTATCCATTTAAGTTGGCCGAAGAGGTTCTTCTCAAAACACCATCTGAATTCTGTTCCCCATATTTGCTGGATTTCTTCATGACGGTTATTTCTGGAAACTGTAGCTGCTGAAATATTGATGCATTCAAATACAAGATGCTTTAACATCTTTTTATGACTGTTTTTTTTGTTCCTCATGCACAGGGGCAATGTCCAGCATGCCTGCCGTGAGAGCATTCTCCATGTATGCAGCGGTTGCCGTGGCGATGGACTTTCTCCTACAAATCACATGCTTTGTTGCTGTGATGGCGCTAGACTCTTCTCGTCAAGAGGTGAGTGGTGGGACCTTTGAGTCTTCACACATGGGCACCTTGAAGGGTAAACTGGTTGGAACACCCCCCAGGGGGTCATCAAGAGGGGATTTCATGAAGTGTTTTGTCTGACAAATTTGCCAGATAAATTTGCTCTCAGCCAATCAGATGCAAGAATTTCTGTAGCTTAAAACAGGTTGTTAAAAAAAAAAAAAATCTTCATGACATGCCCTAGGCTTGAGTAACTTGGTTTCAGATATCTTTTTAAAAATGTTAGAAGCACCTTGAAACAGTATAGAAATGAAATACTTAATACAGCCAGAAAAACAACAACAACAACAACAACAACAACAACAACAAAGTATCATTCAGGATGTTACCCTTCTTTGTGGAGATATATATTGCATTGACTTGGTATGTTACGTAGCAACATTACCCTTGCACTTGTTCTTTTCTTAACAGGCCAACCGCTATGAGATCTTGTGCTGTGCATCCAACAAGCATGCTGGCAAGCAGCCCAAGGAGCCGGGTATTCTGTACCGCGTGGTCAAGAACTACTACGCTCCTTTCCTCCTCACGAAGTGTGTGCGCATTTTGGTGGTAAGCAAAGGTCTATCTCTTCATGTCCTCTTGGGAAAATATTGCATGTAGCAAGCTCCTTGTGTACCTGACAAGTGTTGCCATTTTGTAGCAGTCCTTTTTCTTCCTATGAAGGGTGCATGGTCCCGGTGGTTTAGTTGAATGCATACGCAGGCGCACGGCGCAAGTTTCCCATAGAGACCTATGCTATCGACTCCTCTTCGAACCTACGACCTCCTTGTTCATGTTGAAATAATATGCAGACAAGATGTCTACAAGTTGTCTCAGTTGTGTTTTATAGAGATGGAATTCCTTGTCTTTTTACTATGCCATATGATAAAAAAAGAGCACGCCAGCGAGCAATTTATTGATTTAGTTTGCTATTCTTTTAGCAAGCAATTGTTTAGTCCTTGTTCAGTTATTTTCTTTTTTGAATTATTTCTATTAGAAGTCGTGGATTGGTATTTTACTGTGCTAGTACTATGTCAACAGTGATCACCTGTTTTATCCCCGCCCCCCTCTTTTTTTTTTGGGGGGGGGGGGGGGTTGATACTTTTAGAGACCTCAAAAATTGTTCAAAGGCTACATTTTCACTTTTTGTCTGTTCCTTTTGCCAGATCCTCGTCTTCTCCTTCCTGCTGTGTGCTGCTGGAGCACTCATTCCTCACCTCTCTGTTGGTCTCGATCAGAAGCTCTCCATGCCAGAGGTGGGTTTTTGATGAGAGAAAAGACATATAGTGACAGAGATCTCAAGTTGATATTGTGGTTTAGCTTGAAACGTTGAACAATCATTAGCGTAATGATATGTGCATGCCAGCATGTAATGGTTGGGAATAGTGAAATATTCACTTTGTAGATACATGAAGTCCATTCGAGACGTGAAAGAAACTAGAAATGACATTTTTAACACATTTTCTTGTTAGAAGGTTTGTCTTTTGTTTATGTTTTGTTTTGTTTTTGGTGTTAGTTTGTTTGTTTGTTTGTTTTTGCTTTAGATTTATTGAAATTTCAAAGGATATGTCAGTTACCTACCTTTTCAGAAGAAAACATAACAAGCAAGACAAATAACATGTACAAAAACGAAAAACATATCAGAGCTCCAGTCCATTTGGGCAGTTGGCTTGTTAGGAATAGACAGTTAAAAATTGTAGTCTGTTTCAGCTTTCAGTACTGCAGCATATTTTGTTGTTGTTGTTGCAGAGGGGGGAAGATTAGAGGTAGTGCAGTGTTTGAGGGTAAAACTTGAAAAAGGTTTCGTTCATAATTATCTTCCTCGGGGAATAGAGTTAGGGAAAGAAAGGGTTCCTGCTCAAGTGTAATATGCTGAAATATATGCATAAGACCACTATTTAATGAAACGTCCTTGCCCTTTCCTCTGCAGGATTCGTACATGGTGAAGTACTTTGAAGCCCAGGGATCCCTGCTCAACGTGGGACCGCCGGTCTATTTTGTGGTGCGGGAGGGGTACAACTACACCACCCTGGAAGGGCAGAACAAGATCTGTGGAGGCACAGGGTGCAACGAGAACTCCCTGACTTCACAAGTTTACTTTGCCTCCGAGCAAGCAGATTAGTGAGTGAAAGTTTTGGTTCCATTCCCTTGCAACTAGTGTTTTTCATTGTCATCATTAAAAGTAAGAAAAAGATATGTTTTTTGCAATGACATTTTTTTTTCGCAACATTTGATGCAGCATGCTTTCTTTGTGCACTGTACCAAAGCATGAATTTTGTTTTTGGTCTTCATTTTTTATTTAATTTATTTACTGTGCAGTAGTGGCATCAGGATTTGTTTTTTTCTTTCTTTCCTTCTTCGTCCCCCCTTTTTTTTTATGGTGGGGGAATGAAGGTTTGGGGATATCTGCAGTGGTTAATGGCCCTGCTTATTATGAACTTTTCGGAGTGAACTGATGGTTGAGTCTATGCAAGATGTGGTGCAAGTGTTGATATTGTCTTGTGTGTTTGCCCATTTATAGTGTAATCAAGTATTTTTACCAAATATTCCAAAGTTGCCCTCTTCTTTGTCTTTTTTTCTAATGATTACCTTAAAGACAAAAATGTCATAACTGTGAACTTTACCAAAAAGGAGGAAAAAAAAAAGGAATTGCAAACACCAGTTGTGTTGAACGTTATGAATGGGGAGATTTTATTTGTTGTATCCTTGCCAAACCTTGTCCTCGTACAAGTTGAGAAATTTAGCAAAGTCAAAGAAATACTGTATTCTATGCGGACGGATAAAAGCATGTGTTCATCAGCTTTGTTTTGCAAGTCTCATTTCTTATGTGTAAATCTAAGGATTTTCCCCTGGCCCCTTTGGCTTTGACTAGAAAGGCAAGGTTATCTGGAGTATGATGCAGAATTTGAACAGCACAAAGTATCTAGAATAGCTGTCCTTGTATATATGTGAGCAAGTCAATCAAAACTAAAGACCTGTATTTTCATTGTTCTCTTCCACTGTCATTCGTACTCAAGTACCAACATTGCTCATCCCACCTCATCATGGATGGATGATTTCTTTGATTGGGTGAAACCAACAGGTGCCCTGACATGTTGCCGTGTCAACGCTTCTGGGGATTTCTGTCCGGCAACAGGTGAGATTTTTGATTGATTGAAGGGTCTTGTATGGAGCATTGGCGTAGCAGCCTCTCTCTGACCAAATTACAACAGATTTTACATGAGTACTAATCTGACTACGTGTAGCTGGTATTTAGACAGTGGTCAATGAGACTAAGTGGCAATTTGACTACGTAGTTATTAGACGAACCGATTGTAGACAAAACAGATGTAGACCTAACAGGTTGATACTTAACGGGTATTGGACAAAGTGGGAGTAGGCCAAGTGACAGATTCCCAAACCAATAAAGTGACCACTACGTGTACAAAGAGTTTTCCACTACTGTAAGGATCAATAAAGGACAGCTCTAACTGTGTTGTTCATGTTTTATTCTGTTTGGTATAGCAGGTATTCTAGGCAAGGGAAAAGTCAAATCTTGACTAGTTCAGTGCAATTGAAAGTGCAAAGCAGTGTAGCAGGCAATGTACTCTATGTTCGATGCACTTCATGGGAAAAAGTGTCCAAAGCATACACCAGCAGCATAGCTGAACGTATTGTAAATGTGGTACTTTCACATACAGATATTCTTGCAAATGTTTGATGGTGCTTTTATGATCTGACACCAAGTCTATCATGAGTACACTAATACCTATACATTCACTTTGCTAGTGGATCAGGTGACAATATCCTTGCATGTTGTTCAATTCGCGGCCTAACAGGGATTCGCAAAAAATTAAATCCTCGCGAAACTACAGCCGTTATTAGTTTCAGTAACTAGTGTCAAGTAATGTTCATTCTTGTTGATTCCGTGCATCCAATTTGTTGCTTTGAGGAGTGCGTACGGATTGTTGCCCTTTGCCCTAGATTTGAACGACACCTGCACATCGTGCCGTCCGCTGTCACAGAAGAATGACCGACCAACCCCAATGCAGTTCGAGGAGTTCCTCCCCTTCTTCCTTGAGGACATTCCAGGCACAGCCTGCAGCAAGGGGTATGTGTCTCCCCCAGGGATCTTGTTGAATATTTTGTTGTTGTTTTTGTTGTTGTTTTTGTTGTTTTGTTGTGTTTTTTTTTTGTTTGTTTGTTGTTTTGTTGTTGTTTTTGTTGTATTTTGTTGTTGTCTTAATTTTTTGTTCGTTTGTTTTATTTTTTGAGAGGAGTAAGACATATGTGATACTTTGTAAGGATGTTGTGTAGGTGTTAATGATAGCAATGATTTTTAACCTGTTGAGGACAGACTGATTTTGCTACAACACGCATTTCCCATAGACACCTGCCCGAGTATACTCGGGACTCGTCCTCAACGGGTTAATAGAAAAAAAAAAATCCTGAAGACTGTGATATTGACTTGTTTTTTGGGAACTCCAAGAAAGGAGATGTTTGCAAATTAGTGTTATCACTATTAATAAAAGAAATCTTGATTTCAGTTGAAAAATAAAAAATAAAAAGAGTGCATATCATTATGTCTTCCATATCAAGGGATGTGTAGTAACTCTCATTCCTTTTTTTTTTTCATGGTTTCAACAGAGGCAAAGCTGCCTATGCCTCCGCATTGAATTTCACAGACAAGACACAGAAGGATATTGCATGTGAGTAATCATAGTTATCTGAAACCCTTACCATGATATTTCATTCACCTATCAGCACACAATAGCTTGCTACCTTTGTCAATAGGCATAAATGTCTTCAAGGTTACTGTCAGCGAAGAGGGATTATGCAACACCGCAAAAACCATTCAATACCATTTTATACCACTGTGAAATGCCTCGGTTACTGTAAAAGTGGAAATTTTCACGGTGTCGAAATTTTTTGCGCATTTTGTTCAACCAGAAACTCTTCTTATCCGGTCAAGCGGGAAAAATTATTTGCGCGAAAATATCCACTTTTACAGTACTGTGACATTGGTATACCTCAGTATGTTTTCTAGCTTGGCAATGAGGTCAAATGTAGGAGGACTACCTACATTGTAAATGCCACCGAAATTGCTTGGCTAGTCACAACTTGTATTATTGCATTGGCATGTAAAAGATCAGTCACTTGTATCCCATAATGTGTTTGACAGGTACAAGTAACCCTTGCATTTTTACATTTTTTAAGGCAAAAAAGATTGAATATGATTTTTGTAAAGTAAAAACCCAGGCATTTAGTGACACTGAGGTACTCGATGACGGTAACATTGTTCTTTTGTATAGATCCAGTATCAAGGTCCTGTATTGCATTGTGTTGCTGATTGTGTGTGTGTGGGGGGGGGGGGGGGGGATGAATCTTGAAATGTTGCATTATTGAACCAGTGCCAGAAATTTGTGGAGGTTATATTTCTTGGGGTTTTCTTAATGATACCTTATTTCTGTAATGTTTTCCTTCAGCGAGCTACTTCATGACATACCACACCACGATGAGAAACTCGTCCACGTTCATCTCAGCTCTGAAGAACGCCAGGGAGATTGGCGTCAACATCACTACCATGCTGAACCAGACAATAGATGGATTCAATGTATTCCCATACAGGTGAGGGGAGAGGGAATTCGGGTGACAGTGTGGTTTGCTGCTACCACAGTGTGGTGTGTTATTACCGTGGTTTGTTGTGCATCTATTGGACAGATGGAGTGTATTTTGTATGTACCATAGTGTGTGTGCATCCACCATAGTGTGGTGTGCATCTGTTAATGTCTTTTAGATGTACCACCATGTGTTTTGCATCAAACATTGTGTGGTGTGCATCTACAAGAATAGTATATTTTTCATGCAACACAGTGTGTTTGCATCCATCATAGTGTGGTGTGCATCTGTTAGTGTAGTTTGTATGTACCACAGTGTGTTTGCACCCTTCGTAGTGTGATGTGCATCTGTTGGTGTACTTTGCGTGTGCCACAGTGTGCTTGCGTCAACCGTTGTGTGGTGTGATTTGTTGGTGTTTTTTGCAACACAGTGTGTTTGCATTCACTATGGTATGGACTGCATCTATTTGTATATTTTGTATGCACTGCAATGTGTTTCCTTCATAGAGATACATTGTATGTGCATCTGTATGTGGATTTTGTATGTGCCATAGAGTAGTATATATTTAATATTACCACATACTTCTCAGTATTATGTATGTGTACTGACATCCTCTGATCAGAGAAATGAAAATACTGCCACTAGAATAACAGAATCACAGAGAGAACACCTTCGATGTGGCCAAGACTGTTCAAAATTTGCAACTCTTGAATACGGATATCATTTTTTTCCTTCAAATTGCAGCATCTTCTATGTCTACTATGAGCAGTACCTGACCATCGTCCACGAGACGGCCGTCTCGCTGGGCATCGTCATTGCTGCCGTCTTCGGGGTGACCTTCATCCTCCTGGCCTTTGAGTTGGTGGCCGCCTTCATCAGCACGCTGACCATCGCCATGATCACGCTGGACATCATGGGCATGATGGTCCTCTGGGGAATCGAGCTCAACGCCATCTCACTGGTCAACCTCATCATGGTGGGTCATGTATATCTCTTGGTTTGACCCCTTTTGGCTTGCTGCCTTCCCTTCTTTGATAGCACTGCCATGAAAGTGGACATTTCTGCAGTGTGGAAATTGTAAAACAATATGTGCCTCGTAACACTTGCACTAATATAGAAATGAACAAATTTTCTGCTTGTTATATGTAATATTGATTTACATCTTTAATCTCAGATAGGGATATTTTATGATAGATGCCAATGTTGTTATTTGTAGTTTTCTCCATGTTTGCTACTCATGTAGTGTGAATGACTTTGCATCCATAATGTGGGCCAGTCACCATTTACTGCCCGTGCCCTTGACTGCTGTTAAACTGTTTGAAGTGCTTGCTCAAATGTGGCCAGCTGTGAAATTGAAAACGTACAAAATTCATTGCAACCAAACAAGCACAAGAGATAACTTGCACAAAACTTCTGCTCTTACAGTATCAATCACCAATAATCAGGAAATCAGTTCTCAAAATGCGAGAATATCAAGCCAAACCTGCCAAATGTCCCTATGTTTTAGCACGGTTGCAAATTTTAACATGGACGGAGACGCTGTTTTTAATCTAGGAATATATATATATATATATATTTTTTTTTTTTTAAGAGGAAATATTTGATCAAAATAAACACAGCCAGTGATAAACAGGAGTACATGTTTGTCTCTTCTCTCCAACCCATCCCTTTCCTAGTCTGTTGGAATATCTGTAGAGTTCTGCTCCCACATCGTCAGGGGATTCACTGTCAGCACCAAGCGGACTCGCCTCGAGAGAGCAGAGGATGCACTGGCACATATAGGAAGTTCGGTGAGTGAGTGAATTGTTGAGCTGAGCATATAGTGAGTTGTTGAGGCAAGCTTTTGAGAGCCATTCAGCCAAGCATGCAGTGAGTGGTTGAGCAGAGCTTATAGTGAGTCGTGGAGTTGAGCTTGTAGTGAGTTATGGAGCTGATCTTGTCGTGAGTGGTTGAGCCCAACTTTGAATGTAGTGAGTGGTTGAGCCAAGCTTATAGTGAGTGGTTGAGCCAAGCTTGTGGTGACTCATTAAGCCAAGCTTGTAGCGAGTGGTTGAGCCGAGTTTGTAGCGAGTGGTTGAGCCGAGTTTGTAGCGAGTGGTTGAGCCGAGCTTGTAGTGAGTGGTTGAGCCAAGCTTTCAGTTATTGGTTGAGCCAAGGTTGTTTCAGATGCAGTCTACCTCATCAGTTTCCTGCATGCTGCGCCTCAAACGAGTGCTCACTGTGTTTATGCACACTTCAAATACGCACAGCTTGAAGTCCCTCATTTGTTTGCTCTATTCTCCTATGATAATCCTTTGGGGAAAAAAAAAAATTGTGGACTTACACTGAGGTCCGCATCATTACCAAAATTTAGTCATCTATTCCTTTTGTCATTATCGACTTTTCCTGGAAGATTTCTAAGTCAATTCACAACTTTTTGATTTATTTTGCAAACAGACAGACAGACAGACAAACCAATGCGAGCAAATATATAGTCTCCTTGGTGTAGGTGAAGAAGTATTAAAATGGTTACTGATTGTTGCACTTTCCCATCTTCGTTTACCTCCAGGTGTTGAGTGGCATCACATTGACAAAGGCCTTTGGGATCATCATCCTGGCCTTCTCCCACTCCCAGCTCTTTAAGGTCTACTACTTCAGGATGTACCTGGGGATGGTCATCTTCGGTGCCGCCCACGGCCTCATCTTCCTACCGGTCTTCCTCAGCTACGTTGGTAAGAGCCAGATTTAACCCTTTCTCTGCCAGAAGGTTTGAATAGTTTGTACAGCTCTGTGGGGGTTTTCAACACAGTTTTCTGCGCCAATCAGCACGCAAAGCATATGAAGGGTTAAAGGCATAATTTACCTTTTGCAGTTGAAACAAAAACCCAGCATTAGTGCTCTGAAATAGTTTTAAAATGTGAGTTAGGGATAGAAACAACCACTGTAAAAGTTTGAATCAGTATAATCGATGTTAAGTATTGTTAGATATACAAAATGTGAACAGTAGTTATAATACAAATGTTTACAAACTAAACCATCTACAGTACGGTTTGTTGAGAAATATACTGATATCTCCTTATGTTTTAGGCTTTATTGCAAAAACCTTATATGTAGGATGTTTTGTGATACAACAGACCTACACATATGCATCAAAATGATATCTCAAACATTTTTTTTAAATCACTGCTCCCAAAGATAAACTGGACCTTTAAGGTCATGAACCTCATGTGGTATATCTCTGATTCATACTCGTCTGCCTCCAGCAACCAGGGAAAAGGGAGTTTTTGCACCGTATTCACGTCTTTAGGCAAAATCCAGGAACAAAACAGTCCTTGACAACCAGATATAATGGTGTAGCTTGTTGAGCTTGTGTTACCTACCAACAGGTAATGGATACAAACTGAGTGAGATGCAGGTTTCAACAAAAAGGGTTCAGGAAGGTACCAAGCAGATGTACAATTGTATACACTCTGTGTACAACCAGGGATTTCAATTTACTCAACAACAACAACAACAACAACAAAAAGTCACCTGAAAGAAGTTTTGGCACTGTTTAATACAATACGAGATTTCTTCAATGTCTTTGAATTTCACAACATTTGTGGTTATGAATGAAAATAATAGCCTACCTGCATCAATGAGATGTGTAATTATTGTTACTGCTGTTTATACTAGTGATGTTGAATTAATTTTCGATTTCAAGGCGTGGGTTACAAATGAAAGAATTGCAAATTTCACACATGTGCTAGAAATGTGCTTTTTTTTTTTTAAACTCTGAGGAGAAAAAAAAAATCCAGCAACAACATTAAACGGACCAGTGTTTATATGATTAGAAGTATAACGTTGCCAGAACCCTGAATGCAGAATACAAACAGAAAATAATGTCTATGACAGTCACTGGTGCAGGTTCCATGGTATCAAGTACAAGAAAATTGTGTTTATATTTTATTCCACTCACGGTTACATCGCCCTCTTTCTCCGTCCCTAATTATGCCACACAGGACCAGGAGTTAGTAAAGCACAGCTATTGGAGGAGCAAGAAAGAAGCCATGGCCGAGTGCGACGTGGGGACGACAACGAACATCTAATCCCCGCCAGAAATTCCCAGGGCTACTTCTACGCATGATGACGGTGATGAGGGCGCTATTTTATATTTCTATTTAAGTGCAAATTCCAGTGAACATGTGACGTTTATGTGTAATCTCAACTATGTGATTACCGTGTGTGTTGATACGATTTTTTTTTCTTTTTTTTTGCTGATAGTGTATGATATCCCGCGTTGTGTTTGTCAGATGTGTCTAAAAAAATAGATGGGTGATATGCATTCCCCTCAGTTCTCAACCAGACCGATTTCAACGTACGTAGGAGAGAATTTAAGATGAGTGGTAAGCTGTATGTGTCAAGATTGTTCGTCTGATTTTTGTGACATGACTGTAGAAATTTATCCTCCTTTTGTATCGGAGGCATGTACTATTGAGTAAACATTGTGAAACTATTCCTTATAAGAGTCTAAAAACACAATAGGCTTTACGTGGGACTCAGTGTCTGTGGAGCATTGGGTAACACTCTGAAAGTCACATTGGAACACATGATTGTGAGTGAGTTTGTCGACGTAATTATGTCACTTTGGGTTGGTGGTTGAACCAAAAGGTGTGCTACGAATGTTTACAGGAATTCTGTCAGCCATCTGTGGAAGGCAGTCCATGTAGTTTATCCCAGAAAGGGGGGAGGGGGGTTGTGTGGCTGGGTTTTCAGAAAGAGGCCAGTAGGTGGCGCTATATCAGGTCACCAGTTGGCTATTTGAGTTATATTGTGTAATAGTGGATTTAGTTCAATGATTTGAGGAAAAAAAAATGTATTAGGAATAAAGACTTGCAATATGTAGCAGTATCTAGTTGGCAAATTTTATCGAGTCTCTAATTTTTTATTTTTTTTTCATATTATGTTATCATCCTCATATTGGCAATGCAAGGAAAGATTCATGGGGTTCACTGTATAAGCTGTTATTTCTGCAAGGGTTCAAATTTCCTGAATTATGGGAATTCTTGTTGGATTGGGAATTCAACAACACATGAAAAAGGTGCCTTGCGCAAAGGTAATAGGGGCATACTTCACTTACAATAGTCTCGGTGTTAATTTGCAAAAACATCTCGCAAAAATGTTTGTGACCTCCTCATTCACGAAAATATCTGTACATGAAATTAATGGCCTCTAGAGTACATATTACACCCCGATCTCTTGGATGTGTGCAGCTAATGTGGCTTTAACTGCAGACGTACTGTAAAGAATTTACAAAGCACACACTTGGCCAGCCAGAGAGCTGCATGTACATGCAAATACAAGCCTGCCACAGTATTGCCAATCAAAACTCTTAAGTGTTTGTGGTGATTGGAACTGCAGCTGCCCAGATGCCATATAATCCTTGCACCATATCATTTGATGTGAACGACACCTGCTGCAGGAAATTGATGTAAGTTTGAAAGAATTCTCACCTTCTGAGTGGGCAACTTTCCTCGATCGTCCTCCTTGCAGGGGGCAGTGTGAACATGTGTTCCTGCTTTACTCCTGAACTGCATTAATTTACAAGCAGCTTTGAGAAATCGTGGTTTCCGTTTTAGGGAATACATGTTATTCTCGTCGAGAAAAGGATTTTACTTGTCAGCAAAGTAGTTGCACCCACAGGCTTGTAATTATGGCATTCTGTGGAAATGCAAAGTTCGGGATTCCTACTATCCTTGCTTTTGATAGCTTGTCTGCAGTATCTGTGACTACAGTGTAAGTGCATGGAGACAAAAGGTGTTATTTTGTTTTGATGCTCAAGGAATAAGCCATGTTCTTCATCCAAACACATATCAGTCGGTCATTACTTGTTAATTTGCAGCTGTGTGTTAGGCTTATTGTTCTGAGAGAGCACTTTGCCAGAAAAGTTTCGTTCTCTACCTCAGATCATACATCGTATTAGGTGCACAACATGGCAGTGATATCCAGCTTTGTATTGTACACAAACTAGGCTCAAAGCTCTCTCCTGGCAATCCACACATTTCTGTGACTGATTCAAGGCCTGCTTTGAGTGAAACATGATTATGTATCCGTCCATAATTCATGTTTAATGCGCACAGCTACTCATTGTCGGCAGTGAATTCACTTGTTGGCAAAGAATGATTGTGTTTCCTCGTATTTATCACTACAGATGCTGATATCATGTGCCATCAGATCTGTTTGTGAAATGTCATTTTTATGTGCAAGACTTGATAAATAGAAAAGGCAGAAAAGTACAGTATGGCATACTATCGATGAATGGTATCAATATCTACAAGGATGGTCAGTGAAGCAGAATCAAACTTACCGCATAAACTCCTAGGGGGGATTTTTTTTTTCTGCGGAATTTACGATCTTGTCACCATTGAAATGGCACCTCTAGATTTCCCTGTATATTAGACATGGGAGAAATACTACATGTGCCAAATGTCAGGATGGTATTTATCAAAGACTTTTCAGTTTTAGAGAGATGCAGGAACTTCAATCTTTAAAAGTGTGATGCCAATCTGTGGATATGTTGACATTGTAAATTGATGCATGTAGATAATTCATACCTCTATGCTGACACTTTGCTATAAAGATTCTGTTGTATTGAAAATGTATTGCACAAATAAGATTGAACTAAACTACAATACAGCAAATAGAGAAGGTTATTGGCAATTCTGCACCAAGAACAGTGACATAGTATATTAAAAAGGAGGGGGCGGGGGTTTAAATGAAAGATAACTTTTTTCAGCTCTCGTGTAACGTGGACAAGTACATACAGTGTACATAGTATACATTCAAACTTAGTAGAAGAAAGATTCAGTACCAAGCCACAGAACTTGGTACCAGGGACTTGATCAGTCAAACTACAATATTTGTAGTCCAGCCCTAGGATTTGACAAATGATATAAAGTTTTTTCAAGTGCTTTCTTCTTTTTGTAAAAGCAGCGATGTGTTTAGCACCATTTTACTAGGTTGGAGGCAACTACATTGCCTCTCGTTCTATAGAAGTCTAGGTGTTGATTGCCTGTGCATTTACAAGAAGAGAGCGTTGTGCTTTAATTTCTGTATCGTTGTTTTTGAATAGGGCATATATTTTAACTGGCCAGCATGATCGATTTGAATTAGGTGATTGATGCCTTGCCTAATGTGATTTTGCAATTTTTTTACCGTATTTATGAGAGAGCGAAGTCGTTTGTCTTGCCTTTTTGCAATTGAAATGACCATTCAGGTAGAGGTTGCTTTTTAACTTTCTTATCTCATGTGGACAATCACTTGCAGGGGTAACACCAAGTGAGTTTGGGATCCTGATATTAACCTGTTGAAGATGAGTCCAAAGAATACATGGGCAGGTGTGTATGGGGAAATGCGTGTTGTAGCAATATCAGTTCCTCAACAGGTTAACCCGTTGAGGATGGGTCCCGAGTATAGTCGGGCAAGTGAATGTTGGAAATGCGTGTTGTAGCAAAATTAGCCTGTCCTCAACAGGTTAAAGTTGACCCTTCAACTTGTCAAATTCATGCAATCCCATATTTTCTTGAATGCAAAGTTCATGGCCATCTTGAACATCTACAGATTTTACAGTCACTGTACAATACATTATGGACCGTGTTGATAACTGGTGAATCGATTTTAACAGATGCATCTTCACAGACTTCAAGTTTCAGTGCAAAAGTGTGTACTGTGCAGATAAATCAGGATGAGTACCTACATGTGAATGGTGTGTTTAATTATGCTCATCACTTGCACCTCTCTCTCTCTCCCACAACCAGATCAAGATCATCAGGAATTTAAATGCTGGTGATTAAACATTGACTTCTATCTCGAAATCTTGACTCTTGCTCCCATGCCTGTCTGAACAGGCAAAGGCCAAGAAAAAAAAGATAACCTTTAAAAGTTATGTCTTAGTTCCAGTATAAAAAAAAGAAAAGAAAACCTCTATCATTTGGGGTTTTAGTAACCATCGTCCATAAACCATTCCTGTGTTAATAGTTCATAGATACTAGTTATTACATGAACCTTTTTTCTTTTTTTCCACTCAAACAGAAGTTGTGGAAGGTGACACACAGCCCCTCTGCTTCCAACTGTAATGTACAACATTCTCTGTCTTATGTTCCTGTGTAGATCAGCTGCAATTGTTGTCAGAATGTGTTCAGACTGGTGTTGGTGTTAGGTGTTCAGTGTATTAATATCTATTCAGCGTCTCTCAATGCGTTTATTGGATGACCTTCCATTCTGTTGATTTCATACGCATATTGCCTTATATTTCATCGGTATACCAAGAATTATTGAGCAATCTTCTTAAATGTTATCTTGAAGGACATGTATACGTATTTCCAGATACTATGCTCTGTGTCTGATTATTTTTGATTTTTCTATCTGAACTTTGAAGACTGAGAGATATTGTTCAGGATTACAATGATGTGTTATGGTACTAGAGTATGTATGTGTTTCTTCTTGTATGTTTTATAGTGACAATACATGTATGTTTTTCCACAGTATGAGATGCTTGAACAGAAGTGCTAAAATATGGTGAAAATGAAATGTGTATATATTGAGATATGTGTATTAAAAGGAATATAACTTCGCGCAGCAAACTCAACTTTCAATGCAGTGGTCTGATAATGACAAATTAGTATGACATTGTCGATTGTATAAATCAGTACATGCTGTGATAAATGTAAATTTTAAAAAAAGTCATATCTAGCTGCTAATAGTGTCAAGTATATTCCTGTGAATTGCAAACCAGGAGTAGTATTTTCATATGTAACATGCTCAATGTTCCATCATCTGTATACGGTATGTATGCTTGTAGGCCTATCTCAGTCATTTTTATGTATTGATTAAGAAAAGAATTAAGAAGGACAGCTTAAGGCAGACACAGTGAAGGGGGCTGTCGATGTTCCAAACCACTGTACTAGTAACTTACTAGTACAGTGGTTTAAGGGTAAAAATAGTTAGATCGTTGGCATTATAAGACTGAACTGTGCTGTAAAGTGCTGTTACTTTTGTTATCATAATCTTGTCAAGAGTATGCATATTAGCCTCACTGTACCTCACACTGTACTTTTGTGGGTGATATTAGCACTTCTTTTTAGTTATTTGCGAAGGCTATACAGCTGTAGTTCCTGGCACAGCTGTTCAAAGTTTATGGCACATCAAGAATTGCTCTAGGCTTTTTCCTCTTTTTTTTGTCGTTGTGTTTTTTAAACGTTGCTTAATCTCTCTGAGTGCACTTTTTAATTCTTTAAAATTTTTATTGTTATATTTATTTCATTGTTATTATTTCTCTTCTTTTTTTTTTTTTTTTTTTGGGGGGGGGGTTCCAAACATTCTGAGTTGATCCTAGCGAGAGCAATCTGTAGACAGAGTTTGGCGGTCTTGATTTCGGCTGGTCATAGCACGGCATACATTCCTTTCTAGTCATGCTTGCCACCATCGTGCTTCCCACTGAAGCAAAGAGTTGGCCAGACTTTGCATGTTCTGACTGTAGATGGCGCTGGTCCTGGCCTTAGTCTAATAAGTGAAAGTGAAGCGAGTAGACGGTCATTGCGCGAAGAAGAGTCTAACTATCGAACGGCGAGCCCTACTGATTACAATTTCATTGCTAACAGCAACATGGTTGCCTTTTCAAACAAAGGCTTTAAGGCTTGCTAATTACGGGTGTACAGCATTTTGAATTTAAACCTAAAGAGATAAGATTCTACCCATGCTTCACTACAGTTATATCAAATTGTGCTTCAGAATCAAATGGCATACATGTAGACACAATGTAACTATAAATTCTTCTCGATATGGCAAAAGTCTTGCAGATATGGGTTCGCCAGGGCATCAAGGTAATGACGAATGTGATACATTAAGATGTAACTACTGCAGTTTTATTCTGAGTGGTTTGATTCAGAACAATTTGAACCTAGCATGGTTTTAAGTATCAAACAATTCTGATGTTTTGTTGCCAGACTGCTGTGCTGTCCATTATGTTGAAATTAGTCTACATACACCTTACCATGCTATAGAGATTAGGGATACGACTTACAGTGTATTTTTAATCAGTTCAAAAAGTATTAGAAGTGTATTATGCTGCTGATATATTTATTGCTTTTTTACTTTGATAGCCAAGTGTGGTGTGGAGAAAAATTAAAGGAATGGAACTAAAGACATAAATTTTGAGTACATTGATCCTGTGCTGTTTACTCAAATGAGTTCACTACCGTTGTATGATGACTAATCCTGTCGATGTCATGTTAGAAAAAAAGAAAACAGTTTTATTTGAAATGAAAGGATGTCATTAATGATAATGAAGAAGTTTGTGAGTCGATTGAATATAGGAGCATACCAGGGGTATTCTTGTATAAGATATTGGAACTTTCCCCGCACCATGATGAACTAAATCTTTCCGACTATAGAGGCACGGTTCTTTGCAGTGCCTTGACTGTCCCATAATACTTCATTGCCATTTTGATTGCGAGTAACCAGGCATGCTCCAACCCCGTGTTCATTAGTTTTCCCACAAGAATGCAACGTATACTCTGCCTGTCTCTCTAGGTTTATATCAATCTGTGTACTGTCATGTTCTCCTTTTTATTGCCAAAGAGATATAACTTATTTCGATTCTCTGTGATTTAAAGGTGGTCATGTCAGAGAGATTGGCGTGTGTTGTAAAGCCAAAGTGCAGGTCGACTCGCACTCTTTAAAAGTAGATTTTTATGCTGTCATGTATCACACTGCTTGACTGTATACGCACCTTTCGGCAGAGCACTTTTTATAATGCATTTGAAATTTCCTGAAATCATATAGGCATTTATTGTGTTTGTTGTTGTTTTCTGTTCTAAATGGATTATCCTTATCAATGCAGGTCTCTCCAATGGTCAAATGCTTCATTCTAAATCACGACAAGACAGCTCGATTCTTCTGATTGTAGCTTGTCGTAATGTTATGAAGGAGATACATGAATAAAACATTCTGTGTTATAATGCGATGAGCTCTCATTTCACTTGATGTAAAATGATCGTTGTTGAAATAAAAGTTTATTACAAATCTATCAATTATGCCTCTGTTAAGTGTGTTACTCGACTTTAAAAGTGTGGTGAATGAGATGGATAAAGGCAAGTGCAACGAGTATACTGCAATATGTTTCAGTATGTCACGTGACTCGAATGAGTGTGTCATGTGACCTAAATATAACCGTGAGTGACGCCAGCCGTCCCGATTGAAAGTTAATGTATGATTCATGAGTGGACGTGAGAGTCAAGTTATTCGGGAATGGAGAAAGTGCTTTGACTCCAGCAGTATTCGACACTTGGGGTGTGCAACATTTTGTTTTGAGTTTTTGTGTATGCTGTGTGTGTGTGTTTGTTTTGTTTTGCTTGTTTGTTTGTTTGGAGGAGGTTTTGCTTTTTTTTTTTGGGGGGGGGGGGGAGGGGGTGTTTTTCCCCCAAGGAGCGAGCATCGAAGTTGTATGCATCGGTCAACATTGGTGCACAGTTTGCGTTGTGAGATTTACTGGAAGACAGGATTGCATTGACACCCGAGTAAATTTAGTAGAGCCTTGAAAGTGATCTTGAATGTGTCTTCTAGGCCAAACCTTAACACTGTCTGTCCTGATTTTGAATTTTTGTTTTACAAGCAGATGAAAATCTATCTGATTTTGAAAGCAATACAAAAGAAACTACACACACGTGGCAAAGGGACAGCTTATTCGCACATAAAATCTTCACCTTCAGCCATTATCATATTGATGGTCATACTCTACCTTTTTCGTCTGTCTGCCCCCCCCCCCCCCATCCCTCACTCTCACACCCCTCTCCTATCTACCTTTCGTTCATTGTCTGTTACTATGGTTACCGTCTCCACGCCTTTTCTCATTCCTGTTTTCTCTGTCTCATCTCTCCCGCTACCATCAGATATTTTTCATACTTTACATCTCTTACACTGTTCGTAAGCAAAACCAAAGTGACAGGCGACAGTTGAATTTTCTAGAACAAATTTTACAGTCACGATGCATGTACTAGTGCATAATAGTTGTTTTATTAATATCTTTGTGGTTTTATACAATCAACCTGGTAATTAAGCGTCGAGTTTTGTAGTTTTTTTTTATCACATGAACGGTTGTGGAAACCTTGAAAATAGCTCAATGACCACTTTATTCCTCCCTCTTTTTCTTTTTCTTTTTTCTTTTTTTTTTCATTGCGTAAAGAATACTCCTGGGCGTATGCACCCCTCCCCAGTATATTGTTAACATTAATTTGATACCGTATACATTTTGATGCAATTCTAAAAAATTTCAGTAGCAGTATTTTTTTAGGTGTACGAATGCATTCTGATATTGCGTCGAAAGAACCAGGTCAACCAGCTAAGCCCCCCCCCCCCCCCCCTTAAATCCAAGCATCATTAAAGGACAAGTCCACCTTCATAATACATGTGGATTGAGTGAATGCAACAACGAGAGTAGAAAACAGTGAAAGTTTGGGGGAAATCGGACAATCCGTTCAAAAGTTCTGAATTTTTTAATATTTTTTAAGTATCTGCACAGTCACTGCTGGATGAGAAGACTACTACACTTTAGTCGCATGCTTACAACGATATAAGGAAAATATAAAGAGAATTTCACACAATTTTTTTATTTGAAAAAGTGCACATTTCCTCGACTTGTCACTGACGTATGGACTATGTCAAGGTAACATTCCCCCTGCCTTCAAAAAGAGGCAAGTCAAGTGTTCCTTTATCAAGCGAGAAAAGTGAAAATATGATGAATTTTCTTCACGTTTTCTTTATATCGTTGCATATGTGACATCACAAGCTGTATAGTAGTCTTCTCATCCAGCAGTGACTGAGCACAAACTTCAGAAATTCCTAACTTTTGAGCAGACTGTCCGATTTTCCTTAAACTCTCACTAATGTGTTCTAATGATATTGCTGCATTCACTCAATCCACATGTATAATGGTGGACTTGTCCTTTAATTAATGATGTTTGTGTGTTTGTTTGTTTGTTTTTCCAATATTATGGTCACTCAATCAATGTTTCTGCTTTATTGCTTTGTTTTCACCCAACGATCCCCATAAGGTGTGGGCGTGCGATGACCAAAGCCTAAATCATAGAACAAACGATGCAAGGATTCGATCTGCATCATACTCTTGTACGGACAGGGATCTGACTGGACAAGGAATTCCGATGGATGAAAGTGATTTGTGCTGATGTTTGTGACGTCATCTGACGAGTGTCCCCGAATGATGTGATTGCAGTTATTATTAGAGGTGGATTTCTCACTGCTCCTTCCGTGCTCCTTGGGTGTCCTGATTTCTTGCTAGCTTTGAAGTCTACTTTCCTTCTCCGCGAACGAGAAGTCTTGGTCTTTTAATTGTTTTGCATCTGACGTATTGTGTGACCGTACCTTCCTCCTCCTTCCCTTTGTCGTCTTTTCCACTACGACTTCTCTTTCAATCTCTCCATCTTGTCTTTGCTCGTCGCTTATCTGCTTTGTTGGAGAGTCTGAGCTGGAGATCTCATTCTTTTTCCGAGTCTTCATCTTCCTTCTCCGATCGCGATGTCGACTCGCGTCTCCTGACTCGTGCTCGATGTCAGTCTCCTTCCTTTCCCATGCAGGAGGAGAAGTTGTTGGAGACTTGTATTGTTTCCGGACTGAGGAGTCCAGGCGCTTCGAATTTTTATTCTTTTTCTCGAACTTAATCTCTGGCTGAGATATGTTGGGCTGTTGCCGGTCCTTCCGAAAGATGATTTCATTTTGATCGGAGTATGTGTGACTATCAACAGTTCGTCGACTGGGAAGGCGCTGTTGACGAAGATGAATAGTTAATGTGTGATTAATTTAATTTTCACATTTTTTTCACTCTCTCTACTTCTCCATAATTCAAAGTTCTATATAGAAAATACGATGAATTTCTCATTGTACCGCAATACCGATATTTCTCCTTTAATTATCTTGTAACACAGTTCGACAAGCAATTTGAAGTTTTCCAAACCGTAACAAATGGCATTTTCAATGTATTAGATCTATATGTACTGGGCCTTAAATCTTATTACACGAAGCAATTATGACATGACACAATTACCAGTTTCACTGAAAGGTTAAGAACCAGAAGTAACTGAATGGAAGTTGGTCTCTGAGCAAAGGAGAGCTATGATTTTTTTTTTCCTCTTCATCTTTCTATTCTTCCATGCATTTTACCTTGTATTTTTTCCTGTATTTGCGTTTCTGAATTCCCGAAGAATTTACGTCCTTCGGAAAAGCATCAGTTGGCCAGTCGAGCTCTGACACTTTTCTGAGACTGTTGAACAAACAGATCAACATGGAGTAAAAATTTTGAGTTGGTGCATGAAAAAAACATCAACAAAACAGTATCTTCATGATCTGGGTATAAGCAATCGAAGATCCAATACCCAATGGTCCTAAAAAGCAAAGAGTTATAAACTCGTATTATATCGACGCAAGTAATGTGATTGCAAAGAAAACAATATTCTGCGTGATTCTTACCTCTCTTCAATCACCTCCTTGGTCAGGGGTACCGGGTCTCCAAGCTCGGCCTGCACCGTCTTGGCCCAGCTAATGGCGCCCAACTCTGTTGAGATCGGCGCATTGAAGTCAATGATGGCGTTAAAATCAACTGGCGGCAGTATGCCGGATCCAGTGCTTGGTAGAGGATTTGTCTCAGTTGGCAAATTGGTAGCGGTTTTATTCGGTCGAGAAATTTTGGACTGTTTTCGGGCCTTCTGACTGATGATTTCATTTTGATGGTAATAGGTGTGACTATCAGGATCCCGATGACGGAGAGGGCGCTGCTGATGAAGATGCAAAAACAGAGGATACAGATCATTATGGTGGATGTCACTTTCGCCATCGTAGGTGTTTCAATGGACTTTATTAAAGCATTCTTAGTGAAATTCAGCTCCATCTTTTCGTCCTTTACACGGTTTCTAAGGCAATCTATATAATATGTAAAATGTGAAAGACACATGCAAGGATGTAAATTTCATGCAGTTATAAACAATACGATATAATGCAATCAGTGTTAATTATAGGTCGGTATTGACAGAATGAGTAAGAAATTGCTTATATAGGTGAAGTGACTTTGACTTTCAATGATTGAGTATTCTTTCTCCTTATATTAATATCTTTTCATTGACCTTTACAACCTATTAGATGCTGTACCTTTTGCTGCTTCCTGCATTTCCGTTTCCGAATTTCGGAAGAATTGAAATCTTTTTGCGTAACCCCGATCGGCCAGTCCATCTCTGCCAGTTTTCTCTGACTGTTGGATAGCAATGAAATGACATGGAAACCTTGTTATAACTCTGTCGGGATGAGATAAGTGCAAGAAATCACAAAACACATAGTAACAGATTATGAACATAAGTTATAGATGTCTACATTTAGACGACAATAGAGTGCTTCTATCTCTGGTTTGATACATTAACTTACTTGTCTTCCAATCATTGCCTGAGCAGGGGAGTGTGTAAAAGGAAAAAGTAAATCAATTAAGCCTACTTGCTGAGTCATTAACATTTTATTATCTAAAGTGTATACACGATATTATATGTGCATGTATGAACTTTGTCTCGTTCAACGTTTATGTAGGCCCTACTAGCACAATACGATATTTCTTTATAATCTTTAACAAACTATAATCAATGATAACAGAGAGACTCATCATTATAAAGTGCTCATTCTACCTAAAACGAATTACAGCATACCTTTCTGATTTCTTACCTCTCTTGAATCTCCCGCTCTGTCAAGGGTGCCGGGTCCCCCAGCTCGGCTTGCACCGTTTCGGCCCAGCTAATCGCGCCGAACTCTACTGCGATCGGCGCATCGAAATCAATGATGGTGTCGAAATCGAGTGGCGGCAGTATCCGGGATCCAGTGCTCAATCCAGGATCTGTTTTACATCCGAGATTAAAACAGAATATACGATAATTATTATGTCGTTACCATATTATAGATAGTACGGAAACAGACAAGTTGATAAGCGACTAATGACACAAGACGGAGGAGACTATACAGAGAAGAGTCAAGATATGAGAGTAGGCGATAAAAGCAGCTAGGGAGAGAAGGAATCGCGCATACTGCAGACTGTAGATAATGTGCATTGTTGCGGCTATACAATTTTGATATACATGTAATTATCAAATATTTTCTGCTAAATTTGGCTTTTTGTTTATCCATGTATTTTTCACGACTTTTACACCTCACCCTTTGCCGCTTCTCGTAAAGTAGACAATGTGATGACTTCCATTTTCGTCGGTTTATCGATTCGAAATCGAAAACAATGTTGACGTTCAAGAGCTCAATGATCACTCTGACATTCAACTTGTGTTGTAAGAGCATACAATATGTTGCTATTTGTGGTTGCTATAAACAAAGGGAACTAAAGAGCGCATGTGCCGTTGTGCAAGGAAACGCACGACGCAACAATTGGAAGCGCGTAAACGCGCCTTGCTTTGAGAGGACAACGCTAGGCTGCTGTTGTCAACGAATTTGACCTTCTAAGTGATCTTTTCAGTGCAGTAAAATTTCTCTTCGTCATACAATTCAGTGGATCATTGAAATGTCCTTAGAAATTTGACATATTTTAAGTTCAAGTCCTCATGTTTAAATCTCATGTCTCAAGTTGGGGGTAATTGCAACAATGTTTTGAAAATAGAAGTGTACAGGTGTAAAAGATCTGTATAGAAAAAAAAAAAAAAAAAAAAACCGGTCTTCCCTGACCTCGTTCCACAATATTATTGTACCAAAGATACTAAGCGTTTATCACACACACACACACAAAAGCGTTGCTGGAACTTATTGAAAACTACCTCAGATCTTGTCCATATACATTGCATCTGGTAACAAACAATCGAAATATACGAAGATGCTGTGGTTGATCAGAAAAATGAGTAGGCCCAACAAAACTAATAGGATTAATTTGCAAATCTATATTAGTTAGTATACATCAGATCATGAGAGCACATTTACTAGTTCAAGTATATAAAGCGATTGAAAAAGTCAACAATATAACTATTTGGACTTTACTTATCAAATCTTCATATGTATGATACATACCTGAGGTTGGCTGCAAGCTAGTTGTGGAGAAGGAAGGCAATTTCGGTAGAAAACACAATCTACTTTTTCGTCCTGAAGAACGAATATTTTGCCACATTATATTGACGTTGTTTTAAGCAGCTCTTTGAATTTTTACCTATACAAACAGCTGGCTCTCTTTAATGTACTTGTATACTAGTATATATATATATATATATATATATATATATTTGTTTATTTATTTATTTATATATATATAATCATTTTTGAGAAGGATTTATGATCGAAGTGATTTAGTTGAAAACCAAAGTTGATATATTTTGAAAAGTTTTTTTCTTTTTTGAGCATGAAAATATTGATTGTGGAAATAACTTTATTTTTCAACACTTTCATCTTTACGTGGTTCAGAATCCTAATTGCAGATTATTTGAATAGTTGAGCGTTATATTTAAAAAAAAAAAACTCAAGCATTTGAATTACAGCCCGATTACTTGATTGTATTCGACAGACTAGTCTCGTACACGCCAAACATGGTTTAACCTTGAAAGTAAACAAACATAACAGACCCGATGATTTTAATACCAATACAGGCTCTATCCAAATTTGTAAATATGCAGTGTAAATCTTTCGCCAATTGCTATGGAGCGTCCTACCGCACGTCTTTCAAATTTGGTTATCCATTAACTATAATTCAGAATAACAGTAGGCCTATAACCGGCATAATTTTATACGCTTTCTCTGTACTAACATTTACAAAAGGGTATTTATATATATCGGGGTTTTTTTTGCTTTTTTGTTTTTGTTTTTTTGTTTTTGTTTTTTACACCACCAAGTACAGGAGCAAACTTTACACCGAACATAATTCAAGTGCACCTTTACAATTCACATTATCTTGCACTGCCAGGCATGCGGATATACAGGGACAGATATCATACACCCGATGATTCCATCTAAACCACACTCCAAGACACTCACTAGCTGCTGCATATGAACACACTCTCATAAAGGAAAACCTACAATGACTACTAGTATCTAAAATGCCTGCCGACACACAGATAAGTTTATATGAATTATTGTTTCTTCTTTTTTTCTGCTCATGCGCAAAGTGGAACTGCGAACTGGCTTATCCAATTTCTTGTACGACTCTTCTGGTGCTTTTGCTGTCTGCTCCGAGTGCACAAAAACAACGCCAGTCGTACACTGTGACCGTGAAGCACGTCATCGTCGGCTGGGATTTTTCACGAGCTCGCCAGCTAGCTGGTGAAAACAGCTCTACATCAAGTCTTCTAACCGCTATATGCATATACCTGCTATAGTTTAAAGGCAAGTGTAAGATTCCTCCTTTTCCTAAATACCGAATTTAGCGATTAAAATAGTATGTAGTACGTTCGTTTATGCGACTGCACAGTCCCGCAAATATCATTTCCTGTAATCATAATCACACTATGTGATATTAACGCAGATCATGAACGGATCGTTGGTAACACTGTGAGTTTATTTTACACGGTCATGGAAATGTGCCGATTTGACTTGATGTGACGTTACGTATTAGCTCTGTATTAGCTCGTATTATTGCGAGATATGATACAATATAAATTGGCTGATGTTATGTTATAGCAATGCTGTTGTTGGTTGATTGCATCACGTTTTCCCGTATATGAAATGATAGTGTGAGAGGATGGAAATATAAAAATATGAAACCTTCTGAACATATAATAAATGAGATTCCTTCTTTTTATGTTTATATCATATCGTCTAGACGTCCCCGTTAAGCTTTTAATAGCTTGTACATCCATACATGATTATTTACACGACATAGACTGATCGATGTACACCTATTTATGTATTTGATTATAAGCATTTTGATAGATCAAGTCGAATCAAATTTAATCAAACACCATTTTTTCTGTTGTTCGTATTGAGATATGGGGGAGCTCAGGGGACTTACGTAAGTATTTTTTATTTGATACATAAATTTCATTCAATTTCTGAGCTTATGAATCAATTCACTGAATATGGTTGGTCCAACATCAAGTTCAGGGACAGGGTTCTACTTTTGTTTAACCTTTTTTTCCCCCTACAACACGTACATGTTATGCCTTGCGAGACAAAAGCAATCAAAGCGGGTTCCTCTCTGAAACTGGAATTATTGTTAGCTTCCCAAACGTTTTAATGTATGTGGTTGAGAAGAAATAGCCATACCGTGCAAATAGTGTCGATATACTGCGTTTGTGGACTTTGCCCGGAGAGTTGATTGCAAAAGCGCGTACAGAACTTGACCTTCGGCTTGCGACTATGACCTTCTTTGAGTTGTTTGACACTCAGTACTGGTAGCCTGTTTGTAAAGGAAGCAGAGTATGCTGAATATAGGCCGATACGCAGTAAAACCTGGTGTGCGAATTATTGTACATGTACACTGTAAGTTGTCTGACAATGGCGAGGTAGTTTAACTGGATTAATTACAATGTATATTACTGTCATAGCAGCACCAACATCGATACTATTTTAAAGACAATGTTATCAATATCATTGCTATTTTTTCCGTTAAGTATACTCGTGTACTGTTTTACATGAATATCTAAAGAGAAAGTGTTCAAGATTTTATAGCTCATGATCTGTACGAGTAAACTTCGAATCGTTTGCAACACGAGTTGCACAAGTGACTGTCACAAAATCGTTGAGATGTATAATTGGATATGTAGGCCTACTAAAAACGTCGCAATATTTTGGCTGCGTGTGGTCCTATGGCCTATAATGAATGTGCTTACCAGTGAATCGTACATTGGGTACTGTAAATGGAAATATACAATTTCAAATATTAATCATTCATTCATTCATTCATTCAGAGGGGGCAAGGAACAATTCTTCGAGAGGGGGGGGGGGGGGGGGGTACGGACGAGGTCAGAGGTCAACACTACGGTCAATGGTATTCCAGTGTGGTATGGAAAGTCATGGGTGTAGTTATTTATTCCGATTTTCCCCCCGATTTTTGTTCTAAGACCTAAAAACATGGGGGGGGGGGAGGGGAAATTCTTCGAAAAGTGCGTAGTCGAACGTATTCCGATCAAGTTGGACATCGACAATCCGCACATGAGTGCGCCGATCGGTTACAAGTGTAGGCCTACCACAGCCAAGGCATGAAACTATCGCGAATCGGAATCGACAGCCCTTTTCGCTGCCCGAAACTTTCGCGAATCTTGGCTTCTTGAGTCTCGACATTCAAAAAAGGTTCATGCAATCAAAAATTTCTTGATTTACAGGGACGAAAAATGACGAACAATTACAATCCGGGACGACTCACCGACAAGGAACATCTGACCAGATACCATGACATATTTACGAACATTTTTCTGCCAAATTCCGACGAGATCCAGGTCATATTTCAGTGGTTACAGAATGACTTCGAACACGAGATTCTACCCAGACTTGTATCAGCGTCCGGAAAAGGCAGTCAGCTGAAAGCGCTTGGAGTAGGTACTGGTAACGGTAAGTTTTTTGTTTGTTTGTTTGTTTGTTTGTCTGTTTGTTTGTTCGTTTGTTTTTGTGGATATTAAAACTTGCATCCTTAAACTCTTAAACAGGTTTCCTATAGATTGGAATGCGTACAAAACATCAAAAAAAAAAAAATGTGTAACCTATCTTGATGCCGATTGTCGTGCGGTCTATATGTTTTGATATTATTCGTTGTGCGGTCTGTATCTTTTGGCAGTTATTGTTGGAGGGGAGACACAAAGATATAATTTGATGTTATTGTGGCTCAAACTAGTTCAGCAATAAGCCAGTTCGGGGTTCCACTTTGAGCATGAGCAGAAAAAGGTCATCTGTACCAGCAGAGCATGGTGGTTTTTAAATTCACTGAGATAAGCATCTGTAATATGTAATGATTATTCAAGTGATCCCTATAAGTGGTGCTTGCCAGCACATCCACCTGACAGCAAAAGCGGTGTCTGACAATATCAATAGAAAGAGATTGTTAATACATTCAATGCAAAATAATGAAATGGATGCTTTCCAAAATGCCAATGGTAGGATCATTCTGGTCACCTGATCTATGCAAGTTCATCCTTTATTTGAACATGACTGATGAATTCCATAAATTGTTACGTTGGGCAAGCTCATGCCTTCTGTCGCTTGAAACTAGTGAAGTGCCTAATCAACTGAGAAAGAAGAAAGGTCATTTGTACCCATGTGCCCATGAGCTAACCCCGAACTGGCTTATTGTTGAACTTTTTGTGACTATACCGTATGTCCCACGAAAAAAAAAATACAACGGTACCCTCCGCAACAATAGCTTTAAGAATAGCGAATCAATCCAAACATGATTTCAGGGTATGAAACTATAACTCATTGCCCACATCTTACAGAAAACCCCGTTCACTTTGCTTCAGTGGTCAAAAAGAAATGAGGAATTTTGTAGAGCATGTCAGAAATCTCTTCCCTCCAAGTTCTGTCCATTGTGTTCACACATTGATATGCAGTTCCAAGAGCATCCAAGTGCTAAACTGGGAAGAATCAGACTCATAAAAATCCTTTACAACAATCCACATTTCTCTGTGACCGCTTAACCAAATTCAATGGGGCTTTCTGCAAAATAGAGCTAAGACGTTATATTTCAAAGACGTTTGAAAGAGCTAAGACGTTATATTTCTCTGTGACCGCTTAACCAAATTTAATGGGGCTTTCTGCAAAATAGAGCTAAGACGTTATATTTCAAGACCCTGAAGTAGCATTTAGGCAATTTAATCATATTGGGTGTTTTCATTGCGAAAATCCTATTGCATTTTTTTTTTTGGGGGGGGGGGACATACTGTATAACTTGTACGATGATGATCGTCTAATTGATGAATATTACACATAAACAAACTGAGATTTCTTTCCTTCCATATGGCACCTCAAAGTTTCATCGTATTAATTTGAATTATTTTGGAAATATTGTAATTTCACACATAATGTTCTTTATGCCGTTTCTCTGAACAGGAGACAAGGATCAGGTGATCATCAGAAAGCTCATCAAGCATTTCGGAAAATTAAGTTACACCGTCGTGGAGCCTGGAGGTATCATCGAAAAATTCAGGCTGCATGTGAGCACGGATCCGGAACTCAAAGCTGCGCAATATACGTGGCACAATATGCCCTTTGAGAACTTCTGCCTCAAAACCTCTGGAAGCAGTGACAAATACGAGTTCATCAGTGTCATCCATTCCGTCTATTACCTCAAAGACACTACGTCATCCCTTAAGTGTCTGCTAGAAATCCTTCAAGATGGAGGAGTATTAATGTTCATCATCAATGATGGTACCTATTTGTATTTCATCTCCATCAACTCGCTGCGATTTCATTTTTTTTTCGTGCATTGTGTCTTACTGATTGCCATGCCCTTTTGTCTCCTTCCTACCACCGCACACTACACGATTAAGCCAAATGCATCAGCGGTACGACATTTAGACGGGGATAATGACGTCATCAGCCTTGCGAGTTTCCATTCGTGCCACTGGGTCGCAATGGCAGTTGTAGAGATTTGACATGTCGAATTTTCACGACTGGTCTTGGACTTTCAGCTATGCACGTTTCAGTATAGTGATACTGACGCTATGATATAGTCGTAAGCCTTGCTGTGTAGTCTGATCGCATAGCACGATGTGGAGTTGTGCAACTGGTCATTCGACCCGATTTGCCTGCAGAATCGTATTACCCAGTGCCGTATATGAAGAGAGTTTGGCCAACTCGGTTTTCGGCTTATGAGTTTTGAAGCCTGCAATTGGTCAAAACTGGTCCTTTGATCTTCATGGAGCCATGTCTATACCAATGTGCGCTCATATACGCTGTACCCATTGTTCACTACCCCTTATTTGGCGTGCTTTCATTAATACGTCTGAGCGTCTGTTACGGCACATTTTGATAAATTTACCAAAATGTGCAGGACATTGACGGCACATTTTGGTAACTTTCTGCTCCTCCACAATCATCACAAAAACAAATAAAAAATGTATCACCACCCATGACCCAGTATTATGAAAGTGCCATGGCAGCACAGGGACTCAATACATTGACATATCTATGCCAGAAAAATGCCCCCCCCCCCCCTTTCACAGAATTACTAGCACAGAACCTTCATTGAATTCTCACTCCTAGAATGGTAAATCTCCTACCAATGCACTTGACCCACACTTACAACTTTGGGACCCAACCCCCTGAGAATGATCCTCACCAAGTCTGATTGTCTGCCTCTGGTTCTGAAGAAGATGAAAATGCGTTTTCCCCCTAGCACCCCCCCCCCCACAAATTATATTCTTAAGCTTGAAAGATATCCACGTACAACATATCTTGCTTGTAATGCTTTTTTGCCTGGAGCAAAAATTTCTACCTATTTCTCGGCTTTTTGATATGGCTATCACACCTATGTAGTATAATCATGATAATTTGGGTAAGCTACACTCGTGTCTATTCAGGTAGGCCTATGTATGATTTCCCCCAAAAAAGTTTTGTGTTAGTACATTGTATTTGTGTGGATTTTCTTTTCAGCACCAAATTAAAGTCGTCGTTATATTCTGTCGAGCCTTCCTTGTTTAAAGAAGATAAATTGATACATGAAACTACAAATACAAATTATACTAAATAATCAATGAAGAAATGAATTCATGGACATTTTTATGAATTAATGGAGTAATGTTAAACATAGATAATTGGAAAGCGGTATGATTAGGAAAAAAGAACTATACATTATAGTCGCATAACTCCCCATTCGTTTTTAAAAACAGGCTGTTAGGCAATTCGTCTAATCTCATTTACGATGTAATGCCCTCTCACAGATGACAGTGATCAACGGAGGTTCCTGGAATTGCTCAAGTGGAAGAAAAGAACTATTTGGCCCGGCGAACGAAACCTTGAAATAATCGAGAAATTTGCTATCTCCGAAAATCTACGAACGGTCAAGTATCGGCTATCGACAACACTCGACGTCACTTCCTGTTTCAACGAACAATCGGAGGAAGGCCCTAAACTCGTGGACTTCTTGACAAACGTAGCCCATCATAAGGAGGAAGCTCCCGAGGCGGTGTGGCAGCAAACGATGTCAGCGCTTCGGTCATTAGCAAGGGATAATGGCAAGGGGGGTTATTTCTTCCAAACGGACATGTACGTCCTTATGCTTCTCAAAGAACAAACTGCATCCTAATCACTGATGTCTTCCATTGTTTGATTTGGTGTGGTTGGGTTTTAGTGTTAGTTCAGAACAAATTGAATTGAAGCTGTAACAATGAACACAAAATGTGTACCTCTTGTATTTTCTTATAATCATCGCTTTCAGAGAGCTCTGAAGAAGATTGATAGTGGTTGATATTGCTTTCTAAAGTCAATCTGCACCTATATACAGAGTGCAATTAATTTATAGTACTAACTTCTCTCTCTAGGTAGCATCCCGGCCAGACTGCCAAATCAAGTTAGATGCCTTTTCAAATTCAAGTTATTGGTACTAGACTTCGCAGAGTACAAAACAAACAAGCAAAATGAAAAAAAAAACAGTAATACGAACATAATTGTGCTGTTTAGAAAAATGAACGAGTTGCAAGAAGTTATGATGACGGTTGAAATGATAATATACGTAAAAGAGACAGGTGATTATCTTCTTCATATACATGTAAACGCCGCGCCGCCCAATTCTCTCATTGACCTGTACGCGCAAAGATTATTTAGGTCCAAAATCTGCAAAAAAAAACAACAACAACAACAAAAACAAAACAAAACATAACAGTGCGTTCAATTTACGTTGAGCTAATTTGCAATACACGTATAATATTATTATATAATATAATATTATTGTATTATAGTGTACACAATTTTTTTTTAAATCTGCACAAGACAAGATGGCTGAACAGCCAATATTCAGATGCACTTTCAGGTAGCGCTGCTGGTCTTCCACGGGGTCCATTCACTTGATGCAATCAAGAATCATTCGATGAGACGAATTTCACAGAATAGCTCATAATCATATTCTCCGAACTTAAACTTTAATTTTGCTAATTTTAGTTCATATTTTTTGCTTTGTCGCTTTGGACAGAGCGGTATCACTTTTCGAATTGTGCCACCAATCCGTTACTTACTTGTTGTCTTTTCTCTTGTTCAGATATCGTTTTTTGATACCTGAAATACAACCGTTCTTTCTCTACAATTTCCTTAGGCCCACCTTATTGTCATATGATTATTGACCAAGAGTTCATGATGGACATATCTATGTTCTTGCCATGTTCCATTCAGGCCCTTGTTCAGCTGACACAACTCACGATTGCATTTTTTAATCACTCATTCGCTTCTTGAAACCGTCTATATCCTTTAATATTTACCTGCTGTTGCTTGTAAACAGGAAAACTGAAAATGGAACTCAGCCTCAGTCGGATCATTTCCTGTTTGTATTAATATGGAGCATACGTACAAGAGGATGTTGTCTCCATTATCGTCCTAGCGCGAGGCTCCAGCCCATTCCAATGCATTCGCAGTTTACCTCCAGCTGCAGTTCACCTATTCCGTAATGCTCACCTCTCCTTCCTTTTCCTCTTTCACTCTTCTCTTTTGCCTCTCTTTTCCTCTTTCACTCTTCTCTTTTGCCTCTCTTCTTCTCCTCCTTTTTGTCCTAATTTTGTTTCTCATTCCTCCTCTTCCCCTTCTTCCATTTCGCTATACATACATCTTCTTGCATTGTACATGTATTTCTTTTTTCCCCTGCTCTCTTAATCTCTCCATTTGTGTGTTTGTGTTTTCTGTCTCATCACCAGTCATCAACATCATTGTTGCTTATATGAAACAATTGTATGTCTTCAGCACACTGCATGTCATTTTTATGGTTTATTTAATATTTTCAATAATTCCGGGGCATCGCAGCTATTAATTTGTCACATAGGAGAAACAAACAGACTCTGAAAACTCTGCATTTTCAATGGTTTTAAGATACTACTTTCTTATAATAGATTCAAATGGACATGGTGTGAGTGGCACTTTACAAAATTTGTCAGACAATGAATCCATTTTTTTATTATTATTATTAAAATACGATAATGTACGTTTCACCGCAACTTGTAACTTGTGTAATGTCACGATTCTGTACGGTTTAATGAATTGAATTAAACTGAATTGAATTAAATGAAATAAATTGGTCTCCTCTTTTATTTCCAAATTACATAATATGAGCCTGTGTAAGCAATCTTTTTACCTGACATTCTGCTTGACTGTTAGATTAAAGTCAATCAATAAATTACAGCATGGAAACAAAGTTTCAAACCAGACATTCTGCATCATTAGTATGTATGTCATTAGAAGAACCACTTCAAAGCAGTGTTTGTTTATCGTGGACAACTCAAGCAATCGACCAAAAAAAAAAAAAAAAAAAACCACTTAGTCTCTCTTAATTAGAGCCTAAAGTAAATCAAAAAGGGAAAGACATTAGAATGTCATGCAGAAAGAATATAAAAATACTAAACACAAACACCGACGAAGACGGCATGTTAGTGTGTGCTTCTGTTTGCTAGAAATTAAGAAAAGAAAAGATGATTAAGAAAGTTTCTCGGGATGTCTTGTGATTCAGTACAGCTGTAAAGATGTGTATTGGATAATATCCCTTCATCTGATGATTAGAAAATTATCATTTATATTAGGTCATTCGAGACAGCGCCACGTACGACAAGGTGTGTGTATATAGGATGACACGGAGATTGTTGATAACGAACTTAGCGTCTCTGACAATACGCCTGTTGACTGTTCGGCATATTGAGGGTACTTGATGGGGAAACTTTTTTTCTCCTCCTCCCCCCCCCCCCCCTCTCTCTCTCTCTCTCTCTCTCTCTCCCTCTCTCTTTCTCTCTCCCTGAAATGAAAAATCACATTTCTCCAGCTAGCTCCTCTGTAATGTGTTATTGAAATAGGTTCATTCAAGGAGTTCGGCACCCACGAATTATACAGCCCACGAGTTCGACATTGAAAAAAAGTTCCATGAGTCATACAGCCAACGAGTCATAGTTCCGGCATAGTTTCGACACAAAACAATCAAGGCCCATTAGTATTTTAATTGCCAAATATTGCCTACAAATCTGACACGAGGGAAAAAATCCCATGAGTCTGACACTAGGAAAAAACATGGCCAATGAGAACGACAGTAGGCAAAAGAAGCCCACAAGACTGACACTGCGTATATCAAGCTCCATGATTTAATGACTGTAGAAATCGTCGGCCTTGCTTCCCTAGTGTCGGACTTGTGGGCCATTTTGGCCCACTGTCAAACCCGTGGCCCTTGTTTACCTTATGGGCCTTATCTACTTAGCGGCGACTTCGTTGGCTGTATGACTCTTTATGAAGTGCACCTTTGAAACTTGTACCGTTTTCAGCACATTGTATCTGAATAATAAATCCAGAGTTAAGGGAATACAAAATGAATTTATCATGTGGTTTGTTCCACTACACCCGTGGGTATAAAAAAGAGAAAGTTACGTTAACATTTCCTATGCTTCAGGGGTATTTTTTACCTACAATTAATTAAGGAATTGTGATTAACATATGCGTAAGAGTAGTGACCATAATTACCCATCATGGCAAACACAAACAACAGAACGAATGTTAGGATGATCCGCTGGGGGAAAGAAAATAAAAAGACAATGTTGCAGACAGTCGTGACTGAAGATAATCAAAATATACTATAAAGGCTAGAGAAAATCTCGCCATATGTAATTCAAAGTCATGAATATCTGCCAGCTCTATTTACGGCATTACGGTGTTATAGACAATGTCAACAGTGACAGAGACGTAATGCCTCCAGACAAACACGGTAACAACATAAACCATTTTATTCAGAAAAGGAATAGATTCCGGAAGAGTATTATGATTTGATTTGATTTGATTTGATTTATTTCTGCACTTTCCAACGTAACAAAAAATTTTCCATTGCTAATCACATTATTTCCAACACGAAATGAATATGCACATAGTCATATAATGTGTCAATAATGACATATTGTATAGGTGAATAGAATCATACCAAAAAATTTTGGAAAATCATTTCTTATTCAATCAAATGTTTATACATACAAAGTGCAGACCGTCATCTTAAGCTGAAGCTCGAGTTTGATGCCGGCCTCTGGAAAAACATATAGGATGGCTTGTACTTCTCTGCGAATTATTTAATACATATCAAATTGTATAACCGAGTAGGGTAGCTGCAAAATGCACCATTTCAAAGGTGAGTTCGGGTGCAAGTGCATATGTGCAGTTTTGTTGTTTTATTATTGTTAATGCTAATGAAAAAGTGTGGATTAATTTTCATATAAAAAAGATAATATACATAATGTTTATGTATAATGCACATTGTGTATGGACATGAGTCATTATAATACAACATTGTGGTGGAAAGAATAAAGTATATCTTGGCAATCATAAATTGTGTCCGCACACTTTGTTTTATTAAACATGGGACCCTTCAGAAAATTTCAGACATCAATCCAGGACTGATATAATTATAAATCAATTTCAAGTTAAAAAATGATATAACACATCAGAAATAAAGACGATCCAATAGAAAAAAAAATCTTCATCATCTTCCTCTGACGCACAGAGATATACAATCATTGAGCATGGCTCTCGCAGTTTTACACTTTTACCATTCAGGATGATAAGATAAGCTTCGTTCCAGAAAATAACCCAAAGTCTGCTTGGATAGCATTCTCAAGGACGAAAACAAGAAAGCGATGACTTACCATCGTTGATGTTGAGGCAGAAGTGATATACAGGAATGTGTACACGTCTCTTGATATCGTATACAAAATGCAAAATGAAAGGAAATCGTCAAAATAGATTTCTAAATACACATGTACCCCGTCTCACATGTCACTGCACACGGCGACTTGCTATTTGGAACAGGTGCCTGATGCCAGAAGATATTAAGATAAATGTAGCGATATAATGACTTTTGATTATTTTTTATTGTCCCACTGGCATTGATAACGAGTTTGAATCCAATTGGGGCATAGGCCTTGGCTGAACACGATAAGAAGCATTGATCTGCATTGATAATGTTATTGCAGTCCATGAATTATAAAGGTGTCTGTGCGTGGATGAGCGTGTATAGATGATGGGAGCATATATTTATTTTTATATGTATGCATGTATATATATTATATAGGATTATATTATATATGTATTGTATTTGCTCTGCGTATTGGCAATACTAGAAAAAGTAATAATAATGTCACAATAGAGGAATGCACTAAATGCCAATTACCTTGATTTTAATTTAAAATCCGATTTTGGGGGGCCTCCCCTTCGTCAGGGATGGAAATGCTTTTGAATTAAAATCAAGGCAATATACTAGATATGTATACATTGTACATAGGTCTATGTATATCATAAACACAAGGCAAATGCAGTTTTCCTCTGCTATCTAAGGCGTCACATATTGCTGCATATAGGGATCTTTCACCTGTCACCTGTGACGCGTCACCCCTCCAATGATATCATTTTCTTGAGTGAATGTCCCCTATCATATTCCCTTTATTCACCAGAAGGCTACGACTATGTAAATAAGCAATTGCCCTGATGGCCGATGCATTTGCAACGAGTATGACAAGGGCGTTACTAGGTGATAAATGACGGGCAAATTTCTTTCAGTTTTGTCACAAATTGATGCTGAGTGGAATTACTCATCTATCCAATCAAGTTCATACCTTTTATGTCTATTCAATTTTTTTTTGTTTTTTTTTTTCTGTTCAACGTGTGCATAACAGAGGCTATTTCAAATTCAGCTCACTAGAGTGCAAGTCATTTAGGAAATTGGAAACCGGCTGGTGCACAGCTGCAAGAAAGCCTCTTTAAAGGAGACCTCCGGATGATTTTCAGATTTTTACATTTGAACAACTATAAATTAGTTAAACTGTGTACAGAGTTTCAGAATTCATAGTGATTGGGATGAGGAATGAGAATGTTTTCAAAATCTGTAACAAATTGCAATGAACAAGGATGATGACATGGCAGCCTCACCATAAGAATGTATGGGTTGGGGCTCAAGGAAGCAGAACAAAAGAAGAAGGCATGCATGGATTTTTTCACACGTCAGCGGGAGGGACAAATTTGAATGACAATTGACGATTCTGAATGCTATGTCTTCGAAAATGTTTGACGAAAAACGAATTACAATGACAATTGACGAAATTGAATTTAGGATTTGCGTCCACCTGCTTCTCGGGACGAAATTGAATAACAAATCTTTGAAATTGAATGACAAAAGTACGAAAATGGACGGGAAAACCTAGAGCATGATAATATTCAGGGGGGCGTTTCATGAAAGGTCTTGTGGGATAAAATATCTAACAAGTCAATCATATCCGACAAGTTCAGAGAAATCAGCCAATCAGACTAAAGAATTTCTCAAACCTTGTCGGATATATTGACTTGTCAGATATTTTATCCGACAAGATCCTTCATAAAATGCCCCCAGGAAAATATACAAATATAGCCCTTTTTTTTAAAAAAAAAATCATGCGTTAATAATATGGCCTTGATGATACATTCAATTGGCAAGAGCACGAAATTCATCTTATGCTCTAAATTATGAATGTTGATAATACAGTTGTACACCTCTTTTGAGAAAAAGTAGATATAGGGCTACCTATCTTCCCTCAATTGCCCAATGGCCCATTTTCTTTGCACATTCAATATAATACACCATATTTTTTTTTTTTGCATCGCTGACAATATCCTCTAAATTGTATTGATGGTACAGTCCTCAATCGACACACTCTACGCCATCTGTGTCCTACTGTGGAGTAGTAATTACGTACCAGATATGATAAGGCATCGAAAAACATCGTCAAAACCTTAAAGGGAATAAAAAAGTTCACCTTTGGAGCGAAATTCCCTTTAGATTCCTCGTTTTCGGGCGTACATGCACCGTATGTATAAATATATATATATTTGTGTGTGTGCGTGTGTGTGTGTCTGTAAGATCGAAAACAAAACTGGAACAAAGTTCATGCTGTATTCATTGACAGTGAATATAATTTATATATATATATATATATATATATATATATATATATATATATATATAACACTCATATATTTTATTATAATCAGAGATTGTGGCACAGTCACGCTAGTGGAAGAAGGACACACGAAAGTGCCGCAGTACAGTAGTCATTTTTGACAATTTTTTTTTCTTTTGACATGCCCTGTTGAAAGACAAGACTTTGAAGAATATTTCAGCAGTAAAATATTAAAGGCAGGTATGTTAACGAAAGTGGTACATTTCCTACCAAAAGGAAAGTAGCAAATAACAACGCATGCAGCTGATCCGTACTTGTAAAGAGATTTTTTTTTTTTCAGTCATAAATCTTTGAGTATATGTTTTTCATGCAAACCTTCATAATCAAATACAATGGCACTTTTAGAGCGACATGTTCCTTTATACCCAGGGGACGATTCAGGTTTACCATGCAGACACGGGCTGTTGTCAAAGGTTGTTTGCTATCAACGTGTTCAGGAGACATTCCTGAATAAGTTCTAAGTGGACTACCCTGACAATATGTTGAACCCCCCTCGATAATCACTGTGGCTGCCTCACCTCGCACTTGAGGAAATAAGGGGTGTGGGATCCCTTAATCACAACAACTCCAAATGAAGTTCATTCAGCACAACAGAACACGGTTGGTAATGATAATGCACTTAATTGAATTTATTTTCACGATCAACGAATTATCTGCTCCCAACTCGTCTATAAGGTACAATGTCTTTTAGTTGCCTAAAACACTACTGACGTAGACTGCATGCACTGTCAGTCTGTAGGCGAATCCACCACTTGGAATGTTGTGCAGATAACCTACTAAAAGATAATAACAAAATCAAAGAAATATGTGATTGCCTCACATTTCACACTCACACCAGATGAAGTTAAATCAGCATTTATTAAGATTTCATTAACTATAACTGATTCGTCACTACATTCTTAACAAACATGATAAAACGGTTGCTTCTTATAATGAGAATTATTTTACCATCACCACTAAAACAGGTTTTAAGGGGATGGTTAGTAACCGATCAGTGGGAATGCTGAGGGATGATTGTTCCAATCCTTGTGGGATTCATTTAAGAGTACATTATATATCTACTGTTGTGTGAAATTTATTTGCTGCAGAACGGTCTCATATTCAAGTAATGTGCAGATTAATGCCCCGTCACTGACCAGGCACGCTAACCTGGAAACATTAAACTGCACATTTCTTAAATATGAGACCATTCTGAAGCAAATAATTTTCATACAACAATAGATATTATAGTGTACTCTTAAACGAATCCCACAAGGATTGGAACAATCATCCTCCAGTATTTCCACTGATCAGTTACTAACCACCCCCTTTAATGTTACAAGTAGTAATTCCATTAAACGCATGCAAAATTATGGCAAATGCGCGGTCTGTTCAGCAAAGCCTGAATTAGAGCCATTAGGAGCTCTTGGTGATATTGAATTGAATCGAATTGAAGTGAAGTGAATTGAATTGAATTGCATTGAATTGAATATTGTTATGACAGATAGATAACTCTAGTTTGTCTGACTGATCTGACAATACCACTTGATTCGGGTAGTCCGAATATAATAATTGGTTTTCATTATCAATTCATAAAATTCCAGCGTGAAATAATGCGTCACGCGCAGCAAGACAAAGCTGAACAAATGAACAAATAACCACTCACATATATTAATGTATACTCGCCTCTTACCATAACGCTCTAGGCTACATATTCGTGTTAATCAATAATAATTGAATGCACATACTCCACATCGCCTAATTCAGATGCTATTCAAACATGTCATAATGTATCATGAGGTATGAACTAGCACTATAAAATGTTTACTTCTTTGCATCATTACCTGAAAAGCTGATGATGAGATACACAACAACACTAAATTTAGCGCGTATACTAGTTCTTTTCCTTTAAAATGAGTTGTACGCTTTCCGCCGTATGTTGCACTATACTACCAAACTCCTTCTACCAAGTCAGTTACTTTCGTATAACAAATAATGTGTTAATTTCTACAATCAAGCTGTACAAATGAGACTTTGGGGTTTCCCGAAAGAGGAGATGTAAGAGAGATAAAACTGGCACAGAGAGAAGAGATAAAAGGAGGCGCTGGTGAGATAAGCAAAGAGAGGTGTCGTGTGTGAAGTTGCCACAAACTCTCATTGTTGACGGCAACGTAAATTATTGTTCTGTTACTGAGATAGCATCATTCTCTCATTGCCTTGAAAGAAACTATAATTGGAGTTTATGCTATTTGTCACAGGGTAGTTTTTCCCAACAGCGATATTCTGAAATTTGGAAAATAAGTATCAAAAATAATGTAGTATTTGAAATCTGCAAAAGAAAGTTCTCTGATTTGTTTACGTATATCCGTCACGGGAAGATGTTGCCAAGAGAAAATGCTTTTGGTATAATTGTGTTTGTAAGGCTGCTTTCACATAGAAGTATACTATTCGGGTATTCGGGCTCGTTTTTCGAGGGCACGCGAATAGCTTGAATCGAACGATAGGATTTCCTCACACCGGTTCACATAAGAGGGCACTATTCGAAAGTACCGAATACCTGCGAAAAGTATAGCAAAGTGTGAATTGAGCTTGTTCGATTTTCTTGCAGCGTATACCGTCTCTCGTTTATGAAATAATGACACTTTTGGTCTGGATTTGCCCGTTAGCAAATATAAGCATGTAGACCGACATTCTGATGCAGTTTAGAAATTGTTAATAAGATTTGCTGCGATGTAGGCGGAAGAAATCCTCACTACATGGGATGGTGAGTTGACGGTGCGTTCTGAGGAGCCAACAGGCTATGGCACTCGAGTTTGTGTTTTCAGGAGCCAACAGGCTATGGCCCTCGAGTTCGAGTCCTGTTAATTTTGGAAGGAGTTGTGAGCCCACAATGGTGGTGAGTTGAATAGTTTTTCTATCACTTTTACAGTCAGCGCTTAAGAAAGTGACATCATTATTTTGTACTTTGAGAATATTATCTGAATGTCAGAAAATCTGAGGAATTTGAGATAGATGTGTGTCAGAAATTGAAGAATAAATGAATTTGATTTTAGATAACTATGGTTGTGACAGAATCCGAAGGAAGTCTATCAGTAAATGTTATTTTATAGAGATATTTGATATTTATGAGATATGCATGTTGATGTGGAAATTGAAATAGGGATTCGTGTCAGGTAAGTGATAACTTATCCAACGGTAAATGGAATTAGTTATAGGCTAATCTATGGTAAATGTATATGAGATTTATGAAGCATAGATTGAAAATGTGGAGTTATCATATATATGGAATTTGGGTACGATTTTCAGCTAGTGAAAATTTGTTCCAATTTCTTAAAGGTAGGGAATCCAATTTGCATGCCTTAAATGAAGAGTTTATAAATACAGTGGTATGTTGAAGAGAGTATCATTTTAGAAACTCCCATAAAGTATTGAAAGTGGAAGGTAACATTTAGTACATTCTTATTGACTGTTAGATTTTGAATTGATTTTTTTTTTTTCGGGGCTCACTGTAAATTCCAGTACATTACTAGGCTAGCTTTGCAGACCCATGCACTGCATGTGTGTCCATCATGTATATTTTGTAAAGAAAGTTCATCAAAACTTACAAACATTTCTATATACATTCTTGCCACACACTCCATATGTTATTACATCAGCTCTTATACTTTTAGATTTGTGTTTATAGATAAAAAATACAGAAGACTGCAACAAAAAGGCTTAAGTGTGGCTGACACACAGAACTACTGAGTAGTTGAGTTTTGTGCATTATTCAAATTGTAGATAACTGTTGACTTCCAAATTTCTCAGCAGTGACCTAAACAAGTCCCCTGAGGTTCATATTTAATGTTTTGCTGCATTTTGGGAGGTCTGCAAAAGGTATCCCCTACCTTTAAGGGTTTTATCCTGAGTTCATACTCCTACCCCGAGTTCCTGTGCTGCACCTAATCCGAGCCGAGTTCATGCTTCACTTCCAGTCGCACTGAGTTCGTACTCCATATCGCAGAGAAGGAGGGGTCAACTTGTTTTAATGCCATGGTGCCGTTAAAGGGGTCCTACAGTTTTGGTCGAGACCTAATTTCAGGTTTCTAACATTTTTTTTTTTTTTTGTGAGATAATGAGAAGCCCGTTATGAAATATGAAAGAGCATGTAATTCTATGAGGAATTCAACGTTTATTTGATGAATATCGGGTTTTGAAATGGCTGAGATATCCAAAATAAAGCAATTCTAACAGAGTGTGGGACCCACACTTTATTACGATCGCTTCGTTTTCATTGTTTTTGGATGTTTCAGTCATTCCAAACCCGATTTTCATCAAATTAACTTTGAATTCCTCTTAAAATGGGATGCTCTGTACTATATCAGAAGTGTTTTCTTGGTATCTCGCAAAAAGTTAAAAGCCCAATTCTCATCTCCACCAATACTGTACTATCCCTTTAACGCAGCGTTGATAAGCCGAGCACCACAGTATCTACCCACACTGGGGGTGCAGTATGCACGCTGCCTCCTAAATGCCGGATGTTTCTTTTGGGCCGCCGTCAACGTACGAGCTGCCATCGCACGAGCCGTCATCGCACGAGTCGCCATCGCGGTTACGCCGCTTCAATGATGTCATAACGCAGTCAACTATAATCGCTGAATGGACTGGACTTCAGTCGTCGATTAATACAGGAAAGTGCATTTATATTCTTTGAAACTCATGAGACAATATAATTTCCGGAAATTGATGTCAACGTGATAAAAATTCAGTCGCAATGGCAACCATTCAATTGTGATGCATTATTTAGTCATAATAAATGTAATTTTGTGATAATTCAACTTGCTATGTCATAGCTGTCTTCCACTGGTCGTGACACTTTTCTCTTCTGTACCATTAAATATCACTATTATAATAGACGCTAATTAGCAATGAATACCGAGAATTTCTCGGTATCGCAAATACTTAGGTGTCATGCGGAGAGCAGCGTTTTAGATGCCTTACGGGATAGCTCTGGGGACAAACTAGCCCGGGTTTGGGCCTAATTATAAGATTATAATGCACTCTGGTCATGTTCTGTCTTTATCCAGGGGGATATTTTGTTCCCGCCTTTCTTCGTGTGACCAGCATATTGAAGCCTTGCAGTAGTAAACCATGACTCTAGTAACCGCAGATCAGTAAAAGTTAGAATCTTTCAACTCTTTTGAAGCTGAATTATAGCAAAGAGAAAACTAGACTCGGAATTTGTCAAGACTGACAAATTAGGTGATCCGATTTTTTTTTAATCAATGATTCGAGTCCTGATCGCAATAGGCATGACCATATAGGTTTCATCTGTGTTTATAGACATTGGCCGTGTGATATTTGGGTTCTCATTTAGAAAAGAGAGTCAGGTTTGCCATCTTTGGTACCAAATTCGGTATACACCATAACGAAGATACAGAATGAAGTATATTTGACCATTGGCCCAACTTTGCACAGCCAAGATAGCATCTGAGCAAAAATTGGTTATTTTGTGAAATGATTCTTGTAACATGGTCTTTGCGTGTGCAAAATATGGGAAATATAGGACATGTATTCACCACGATACAGGTTGAAACATTTATGACCTTTGACCCTAATTCACATACCCAGGATGGTGTCTGATCAAGTAGTTGTTATTTTATGAAATAATGTACGTGACATGAACTAAACATGTGCAAAATATGAGGATGATAGCTCGGGCCTGTTTTTCTTGAGTTATTGCAAAGAAAGTTGCAGAGAGAAAGAAATATCTCAATACATCGAAGATAAGTTTGATTTCAACCAAGTTTTTTGACGTGATCTCGGCGACGTATAAAAAAAATGGAGAACATTGACGATAGCATAAAGTCTCAGCTACAACATATTAAAATCTGGGAGAAATTCAAAGAAGAGTAAGTGAGCTAGTGCTCGATAAAGATCGTCATGTCAATTTTCATTTCCAGAAAAATTCCCTCCCATAGTGATAACACGTAAACTGGTTAAATTTGACAAGGTTAAATTATATCCATTTTCACGAGGTGAAGACGAGTATTAAATTGGCTACAACATACTAAAATCTGGAAGAAATTCACCGAAGGGTAAATGAGCTAGTCGTCGATAAAGACAATCAGGTCAATTTTCACATCTAGAAAAATTCCCTCCCATAGAGATAACTCGTCATAACGAAGATAGAGGAAGAAGTACATATGACCTTTGACCCCACTTTGCACAGACAAGATGGCCTCTAAGCCAAAAATGATTATTTTGTGAAATGATCCTTGTAACATGGTCTTTACGTGTGCAAAATATGGGAAAGATAGGACATGTATTCACCAAGATACAGGATAAAACATTTATGACCTTTGACCCTAATTTACATACCCAAGATGGTGTCTGATCAACTTAGTAGTTGTTATTTTGTGAAATAATGTACGTGACATGAACTAAAGATGTGCAAAATATGGTGGTGATAGGGTATGTTTTTCTTGAGTTATTGCAAAGAAAGTTGCAGAATGGAAGAAATATTTCAATACATCGAAGATAAGCTTTAATTTCAACCAAGTTTTTGGACGTGATGCCGACTCCGTATGAAAAAACGAAGGGCACATAACGATAGCCCAAAGTCTCAGCTACAACATACTAAAATATGGGAGAAATTCACCGAAGCATAAGTGAGTTAGTGCTCGATAAAGATAGTCATGTCAGTTTTCATTTCCAGAAAAACTGCATTCCCATAGAGATAACACGTAAACTGGTCAAATTTGACAAGGTCACTTTTAATCCCTTTTTACGAGGTGATGCCGTCATTTAATCAAAATCTTGTTATATAAGACTGAAAGATCATCAAATAAGCTACAACATATTGAAATTTGGACAAAAATCAACAAAAAAATAAGTGAGATACGCTTGAGTGAACTTAAAATTTGATGACGTCATTTTGAAAATTTACTTTTTTTACTTCATTAAGAAATTTGATATCTTTTCATCATTTTTCCAGCATCGCCAACCCATGAAATGACATGTACAACTCATCAGCTTTCAGAATATGTAAAGAAAATGGGGGGTCACCGTCCATCCTGACGAGTAAAATCATATTCAAAATTGGCGGGTTTTTTTGCATTTTTGCACTGTATATCGCCATTGACGCGCGCGCGGAATTTCAACTTTGACGGGCCCATGTGACGTCATATTGAGTCGGATTGACTTGAAACTTGGTAGAAATATTTCTTGACATTTCAGGCATTCGATAAATGTGTAAAAACGGGAAATTTCTATTGCGTATGAGCTGTGCGTGCGTATATGTGCGCGCGCGTACGCGTCCGTCCAATTTTTTCAATTTTTCAAAAAATGCTCTAATTGGTGTGAAACGTGTGCAAAAAAATTTGAGCTCGATTTGAGCAAATTTCATTGAAAATTTTCATTCCATTAAAGAGATGATTGAGAATGTGTTTTCATATAATGACGTCATAGTGACGTCACGGTCGACTGATCACTTTGATTTTAGTTCGATTGCCGTCTTTGGGAGATGATACATGTATGGTATAATTTTGACATTGATAGGAAGAGCACTTTCTGAGCTAACCTGTCCACAACTTTTGAGGAGAAAGAAGAAGAAGAAGAAGAAGAAAGAATCCGTACAGATACAGAAGGTGATCCGAGAGGATACTCGGATCACCTAATTAGTAACGATGGAAAAGCAGACCAAATAACTCTATTGAATCCTATGGGATCTGGGACGCGAGACAACTGGAAGCGACAATGGCACCGAGGAATCCCACTTCTGTGACAGGGCTCTTCAGCGTGCGCAGAAGTTTTGTGCGCAATGGCGATAGCGAGAATGCAGGATGGTATAGTGGAGGTCATATTTCCTATTTGACTTTTTAACATCATAAATGTGTTTTTGATGATATTTGCCCCTACATCATATGGGAAATTACACATTCAACGGTTATAAAGCTTCTCAAAGAGACACTTTTGAAAATCATGCCCTTGTGGGTTTTTTTTTTTAATTAAATAAATCTTGCAGCGTTGATCAGTTCTTCATAAGATGAATACATAGATGCAGACATTTATCCTTGATTATGGGGGTGTCATCATCACCTTATTGCCTACAAAGTACTTGAAAAGACTTTGATATGTCAAACAGACTAACTTTATGTATTTTGAGCTGTTTCAGTGGTAGCCAAAACAAAGAAATATATTAAAATAACACAGTCATTCAAAGTTGTATGATACTGATGACTGCTATGTACTAAGATCTAGTACCACAAGAACATAATAAGAAAACAAATTGTAGCTAGGCAGAGTAGGCCAGGGGGTAGAGGAGAGAAGTAGAGGGGGGGGGGGGGGGGTACGGAGGAGAAGGGGGAGGGAGGAAGAGATCTGACACAATAGATCACCATTTAACCAGCAGAGCTTGTATGGGATGAATACTTCCCATAGACTTGTATGCATTGCGTGCATTCTCTATAGGGCTCACACGGGTAAATAATTCCCCATAGAGACGAGTGTTAAAATTCAAATTTCAAAAAATTCTGTAAAATAGCTGGGAGAAATGAGGTGTTTCATCTCCACTAACCTGGATAAGTGAGATATACCCTTTCATCCATCAAATTTCCAGGGTGGGTTCTCTTGCTCAAATTCTGTCCAGGGATCCGCAAAGCCAGACTACGAGTTCTTGCCACTCAAAAAATCACGTAGTTTCCGTGCACGTACCCATGTCCCCTCAAATTCCATCAGAAAATCTTTCATCTTCCAACCAGAAGGCAGTTTGTAGAGGAATTCATACTCAATATCTGCAGCTATTCAGTTTTTTGCCAAACTACATTATTGATTTTTAGGGTTTTTTTTTCTTCATTTATTTTGGTATCTTTGGTACGAATTTGTGAAGGGGTCTGGGACAGTCAAGTTTATTTACAGGTGTGAGCCTTATAGGATGTTGTCTCCTTTGGACTTATATCTACACTGCAGGAAGTAACTTCTTCGTCGAGAGAACAAACCAAAAGATCTAGTGTTTGCATTATACGACTTTACAGTAGGATACAGCTCCTAATTGATACTTGGTAATCATGTACAACGTGTAAGTATTATGGTATATAAACCTGTTGTTAGGTCAATATCCGTCTAATACAGTGGCAGATCCAGAGGGGGGTGCAACCGGCGCACGCCCCCCCCCCCTTTATTTTTCGTTAAAAACAAAAGAAATAAAAAGAAAAAAATGAAATAAAACTTGGAAGTGGCACCAGAAATATTAGTCACGCCCCCCCCCCCCCCCCCCCCTTTACAGAATTCCTGGATCCGCCCGTGTAATATTCTATATAAGAGGGCTTTCTGTATACTAGAACGTGGTTATTGCAGTCGAACCAGGATCACATGCAAACTTTGCCGAGTGGTGGTTCACTGTCATATTTGACAGCATGAATGTACCTTGGGGAGTTACCAATCGCGAATACGGCAAGACCTCTCTTATGACCGTAGCTGTCGTTTAGACCTAGGGCAGGAGAACAAAATAAAGAAAATACTATTTTTGTATGAGGATTAGGGGGCAAAGAAGAAATCCTTGTCTCGAATGCGAGCAAAAGAAACTTGTTAGAAGCTTTATTAAGTTACATCCATAACAGACTTTTACCTTGAATTTACCTTAGAGCTCTGTTAGTTTTTTTCCGGAAATATTTTTGTGTAAGTGTCATTTTCAAATATTTCCCAAGTGATTCTGCTATGAATTAGAGTTACAAATAGAATTAGTTTCAAACTCCCGAAAAAAAAATCCAAAATAGGGGTAGTGAGCTTCTTTGTGTTTGCCCAATCTGGCGAATGTGCTTATACTGATGTGCATGTTTTGCTGCAAAATATGCAAGGCCGGGGTAGCAGTGGAAAGTGCCTCCTCCCCCCCCCCCCCCCCCCTCCTCTCACGAGTTGCACGCCCGCCCCTGTCCGTGCTAGACGCCTCCTCTTGGAGCAAACTGCCTCCCTTCAGAACACTATTTAGAAAGTGTGTAACAAATTATTTGAATACAGAATGCACACTCATAGTTTTGTAAAGACCAGCAGCAGTACTGAAAGAGTGAAGCTGGTATTATTACATACGAATCAAGCAGATTACAAACGAGGGTGACAATGACAAGACTTCAGTACAATGTCTTTGGCGATCGTCATATCTTCCGGAGTGATGAATGAACGCTCCGAGAGGATAAGAAAAAGACGGCACTATAAAATAATGAACGCAAACACGAACGAGGTGTACCGGCCGTGCATCTTTGTTACATAGAGATCAGTGCTTGCATTGAGGTACATGAAAATACACTAGCAACACGTTACCCATACGATAAATTTCGCATGGTTCGAAATAAGGTTCGGTCCTAAAGTTGGCATGTACGTTTTATACAGCAAACACACCAAACTTGACAGAAAACACAAAACGCATGATACGGTCCGCACAGAAGCGCGAGCGAAGGCCATGAGACAAGCATTGTATGAAGACGACCACTGGTCTTCGGTGAATAAGATGGAGGATATCGGCATAGCGACCGCTGATTTCATGTTAAATATAGATGGCGCTTCAAATTTTGGGGGAGGCGTTCAGCACCAAAGGAGGCACTCATTCATAGTCCATGGGCCAGACCAGATATTGGTACCATCTGAGGTGGCAAAACCTTTTTGGTGTCATTTTGTTTGTCGGGCATAGATATGCTTATCAAGCTATGATAGCATTTCCAAATGAGTAGCTTCAAGTTCAAGTTCAAGTTTGTATAACATTTATTTTCCATCCTTTTTTCCATGTAGGAAATTACATGCATGAAATTATTGTACAGGAAGGCAGTACCTCAAAAAAGCAAAGCTTGTGGTGAGCTGCCTTACAAAATACATTACATCACAAACACAAACATACAAAAAACAAACAAACAAACAAACAACAAAAACATGATAATAGTTCCCATGGCAACAATGCAGTGAAATATTCCTCAAAGGGAGTTGTACAGAGAGGTAACAATGAGTATGAAAATGTGACATTGACAAGCTACATGCTATGGCAAATGTTGCATACACAGCAAACCTCGCACGAGTCGAAGCGCTCGGGACTGAAAAAAAAAAACGAAAAAAAAAATACGACTTACGCGAGAGTCGATTTTTTTCCTTTTTTTTTGACTCACAGTTATGTACATGTAGTACATTTGCATGCATGTGCGTGTGTGTGTGTGTGTGTGTGTGTGTGTGTGTGTGCATGTGCTCTGTCTATAGTGTAACCAGGGAGGTGTGAGCCCTCACACCTCCCTGCATGGATAAAGTATAGATGTGTTGTGTAAATGGACAAAGTACAATTGTATGGATCAATATACTGTGTGTATAGTGTACATATGTGTACGTATTCGACATACATGCAGAGCAGTACGGCACTCCTCTAAGTAAATGTAATGAGAATGCCAGACAAATCTTTTACGGCTCAAGTAATGTAAATACAATGTAAAGTGTTTTTTTTTAATACAAAAAGGACCGACTCTTTAACTTCGACACAGCCGAAATTCGACTCTCGCACTTCAGCTTATGCATATATTTCTTAGAGAAAATACATCTAGGGAAAAAATCAGGACTTTTTATTTAGCTTCGAGTTAAGTGATTTCCGACTCACTCGACGTCGACTTATCCGAGGTTTACTGTATCTGAATTATCCATTGCATATTTAGTAACTGCCAATAATATGAAACCAGATGTAAACAAGATAATGGATGAGAAGCACTGGTTCCAACTAAATCGTAAATGGACATGGCACTGTTGAAATAAGATATTCCTCAAAGAGAGATATTGCAGTCTACCAGAGAGGCGACAGTTAAGTATAAAAGTATGTGACAACCTACGGCCAGTAGCAGAGGTTGCATATATCAGAGTTAAACATTGAATATTTAATACAAGTAATATGAGACATCTGCATAGTTGTAACAAAACAATGACTGAGATGCACTCTTACAGTACCTACTGAATCATAAATAAAATAGCTTAGTCATAATAAATGAATTTTTAACCAATTTTGGCCTCGTTGTTATATCCCTATACTTCTGAATCGAAACTAACCGCTATACAAAGAAGAGCACTGTTTTTTGTATATTCCATAGAGCTGTAAAATGCAGGTCTATGGTATGTTCACAGGTGTTCTGTTGTAAACGCGGTGCGCTTAGTCCTTATTCAAGGCAGCGAAAGGAATATCCAAAGGTTATGATGTCCACAGCGCTTAGTCTTTATTCTAGACGGAGAAGGGAATATCCAAAGTGTATGATACAGTGTATATCCTTTTATCTAAAAAAAACAACAACAACAACAAAGCAATTCCTCGTGAATTTTACCGTATTTTTCAATTATTTTATCATTTTCCGGCGAAAACGCTACGGTGAAAACGCTAATACCACGCCAATGTCGCTTTATTTCCATCCAACAATATACGATAGTGCAAAAACAATGTACCGGTACACTACGATACATTATAATGAATAATATTGTAAATGAACAGAGTGATTTTTGTTTAAAACTGATGTATTTGTTGATAGGGTAGTATAAAACAGTATAGATAATCCCTTTTATGAGGAACTTTAGATGTATGATAACGGTACATTGGTCTAGATAAAGACTAAGCGCACCGCGTGACAGCTGTGGACATCATAACCCTTTGGATATTCCCTTCGCTGCCTTGAATAAAGACTAAGCGCACCGCGTTTACAACAGAACACCTGTGGACATACGGAAGACAGTGCTCTTCTTTGTATAGCGGTTTAATTAATAGTTTCGATTCAGAAGTATAGGGATATAAAAATCATTTATCATGACTAAGCTACTCATTTGGAAATGCTATCATAGCTTGATAAGCATATCTATGCCCGACAAACAAACTGACACCAAAAAGGTTGTGCCACCTCAGGTGGTACCAACAACCCATTTTTCGGGTCTTGCCCCATGGACTGTGGCTTACCCACTCTGCGGGGAGGCAACATACCCTAAAAAATCTAGGGTTGAGGGGGTGGGGAGGCGCATATTCCTAAAATTTTAGGAATGCCGACCCGGTTCGAGCTCCCAGTCCGAGAGGCGCTTTACACTGCTACACCGTCCTTCTCTTCTCAGGACATTTTGTCCGATGCACTGCACATTACGTCATGCTACTTTGCTAGCTTCAATTTCAATAACCTCGGTAGGGGATAATTTTGCTAGCTTTCCTTCTATCAAAAAAAAAAGAAACTAAAAGGGTGACAAAATATGCAGTACAAATACAGGCACTTACCATATGGAGGCTCACTAAACAGACTGCTTATAGGAACGCTGTCGCCATCAGGAGGATACCCACATCGCCAGTCACCATCTCCGCTGAAGTCAGAACTGGTCCACGATGTCTGATCCGCTGGCCAGCAACATGAACAGCCAAGCCAGATTGCGGGGTAATCATCCCCGCAATGGTCTTTCGCAGCATTCAAAATGCCGATGACGAATGACTCGTTGACAGGAATCGGCAGGTTTCTCCCGTCTCGACCACACATCCCAAACAAAAATGTCTCCATTTCGCAAGTGGTGTGAATCGAGTCTTTAGTTGAATACAGAACAAGAAAAAAAAAAACATTGTTTTTATTTATCCCCGTATGCAGCAAAACTTTAGCGCGGAGATGTACAATTGTAAGCCTACAACTTAATACAGTACTGGTTGAGGAGGGGATTCATGTTTTGAACGTTCCTGAGTGAGATATATGAGAAACCTCTTATGAAATATGAAAGAGAATGTGAAGAGTTTGTTTGCAAAAACCGATAAGTCCATATTTGCCAAATGGAGATATTTGCGATTAAAGGTCAAGAAAAATAAAGAGAATAATAAGAAAATTTTTGCTTCTTTTGACCATAACTTCAAAAATATACCTTTATATGTAGTGACCAATATATCATTTAAAAGGTATTATTTTTTACTTTATGACAGAGGCCGTACTTCAAAATCTTCAAAAATGGACTTATCGGTTTTTGCAAACAAACTCTTCATGTAATTTTAAAAAGGATTCAACGTTCATTTGATGAAAATTGGTTTTGAAATGGCTGAGATATCAACAAAAAAAGTGATAATAATAAAAGGCGACAGGCCACAACTTTATTAGGATCTCTTTGTTTCACCTTGTTTTTGGATATCTCAGCCATTTCAAAACCAAAATTCATCAAACAAACTTTTGATACCCTTTAGAATTGCATGCTCCTTGACATCTCATAGAATGGTTTCTGAATATCTCGCAAAACGTTAAAAGCTAAATCCTCACCTCGATCAGAACTGTACACACCCTTTAAAAATATGCTATTTATCTTCATCGCGTGTATACGGTGTAGACCACGAATACAAGGCTCAATGCAAACGCAAGGCCTATCAGCTAAAATGCAATCAGCCAATCCGAACTACGGTTAGTTTGTCCAGTCATGGCATCAAGTGATTGCTGGGGGGGATTAGTATAGTGAAAGAGAATAACTACAATGAGAAAAAGGTAATTTGTGACATAAATTGGTCATTATGACTCGAGTAATAAATCTATGATTTGGATAAAACGTACGTAGGGACTATATAGATTATAACTCATCAATGACAAAATCTGACTTACCTAAGACCTTTTCAGAAAAAGTAGTCTTTATATTTAATAGCGAACGCCTTTTAAAAGCAACTCTCATTACGTCCGCAGCACGAATATTCCCTAAATAATTGCGTGATAGCATAACTTCCATTTTTCTCTGCAATGCCTTTTGGTAAACATCATAATATCATAGAATCATGCATGTTAATGTGATCAGTGTAGGAGAAGGTACATTCTATGACTTGATCATATTAGTACTCCAGCAATTATTACAGATGAATGTACTGACAGGATCTTGGTTTAGAAGTTGTATTTAGGGGTGCGGTGGAGGATGTGTATAATGATATGAATAAAAAATTGAAGAAAACTACAATGCCACATATTGCACTTATTTATATATCCATAGTCGCACATAGCTATTTTGAGTGTTTTATGACTACGTTTTGCAAATGCTTCGGTTAAGTCTTCTCTATGAAAGCTAATGAAAATAGAATAATTCGAAGGTATGCGACGTGTCCAAAAGAATAATCTTAAGGGGGGGGGGTCAAAATGGGAAAACAAAATATATGTCTTGTGGTCTTACGGGCAGGTCTCATTTTTTTATCTCTATAGCGAACCTGCTGAAAGGAGGAATAGCTAATATAGAATACTATGTCGGGGGAGTGGAGGAGAAGGTTAGAATATTGGGAAGGTAGAGCAAAAGAATGTCTACACAAGCACAATCACGCACACAGACGAACCAACATGAACAGATATAATACAGAGCAGGTATATAAGTTATTACTCTCCCTCTGATTTAAAGCAAATAAATAAAAACCAAATCATACTACACTTCTTTTGCAACATTCACAGTAGATCTCCCATAATGGTTGATATGTCTAACAAAGCATTTAATCCATTAATTCATCTCATTTCATTTTATTTTCATCTCCAATTATTTGCATGTACACAATTGCACAAAATCAATACAATTTAATAAGATCTAAATAAAGTAAAATACTGTGAACGCAAAGTAATTTTGTACTGTGACCTAGCGTATGCCTTTACGACCATTTAGAAACAAAGTTGTTAGAAATAGAGGGGGCTGCAAAACATCAAGGTTTGTAATTTGCAGTCCCCTGATGAACAATAACTGCTGAACCACAAACAGAGGCAGCCAGATTGTCTATTTAGATAAGACAGAAATAATTACCTGGAATATAATGAATTAACAAATTACTAAGACCCCCGCCTTGAAAAATGTGTTCCTAGTCTTAAGAGTGTCAGTGGCTCTAACCTGATGAGACAATGGACGTCAGTTCGATGGTAGCCGTATCAGTGTTTCGTATACCAGCAGTATCTGTCTGATCGGTGAATGTAGTCATTCCGGCGTGAGTACTTGGTTCGCTCCAGTCGGGAGTGGTTTTAGAAACCACTCTTGTAGTGGACGATGCATGAGGAGCCGCTGTCTGTATTGGAGAAGTCTGTGTTAGAGAAGATGTGCTCCTCTCGTCAAAGGCCTGAGATGATAACTCCTGCTCTAGGAAGAGATTACTCGGTGTACCTTGAAAGAAATATTCAAAAAGCTTAATCAAATACCTGCTGTCTTCTTCTTTTATTAAGAGAGATTCATTAATGTTTTCCTCCTGAATTTGAATCTATAGGGTTAGTTAATACAAGTCTACTTACTTCGTGAACGCCGTACATTTTGGGCAGCAATCAGGACACGTCGCCTTTATACGCTCAATGCTGTAATTAGAGCGTTTTAACTGAGCCCTGGCAGTACCTTTTATCTTCGATGATAAAAAAAACTCCAAAAGAATATTAACGCAAGGTTTCTGAAAATCAAAGTTTGTAATTTTCAGTCTCCTTATATGAACAATAATTACTGACCTGCAAAACAAAGGTAGTGTCTTTAGAGAGGCAATAACTGTTGATGTCTTATTTGATGGTACTCCACTGGAAAATGTTTCCTATGTCAGTTTTCTTGGAATAACAGTCGATAATAAGCTTTCATGGAAATTTCGCATTGATAGTATATGCAAAACTGTTTCACGAAACATTGGTAAAATAAAGAAGCTTAACTTTCGTCTTCTTTTATCGTTCCTGCTTGCAGTATTTTCATCCCTATTAAATATTGCCCTATCTAAACTATGGTATTCTTGCGTGGGGAAATACATACAACACGCTCTTAGATAAATCAATTTTATTACAAAAGAAGTCACCTCGTATCCATGGTGCCATATGTCATGCTGAACTTTTGTCTCAGAGTGACGCGTTACTTTTTGAAGACAAAATATTGAAAATTAAAGATTTGCATTTGTTTAATTTAGGACACTTTATGTATAATAAAGAAAGAGAAATTTTCCAATGTTTAGAAAAAAATCAATCCATTCACAATATTATCCAACAAAACGGTGAGTTCCATTTGCCATCTTTTAGAACTGTGCTGGCTCAGAACAATTTTATTTACGATGGGCCAAAGTTCACTTCACAGCAATAAATCATAATAACAGCCAAAACTTTGAATTCCTTTAAGATTAAAATCATTCTTATTGAAATATTATGATAAAAAACAATGACAATCACACCGTCCGCCCCATATTCCACACGCTGTGAATGCTACTGGTTATGACAAGCCGAATTGTCGCTGGTTTCGGTATCTCTGAGAGTGCAAAATGATCACATTTTGAAAATTGCAAGGGTTGAAAAAAATGGTCCTAAAATCATAACACATTAACCAAAACTAAAAAACTTGGTGTCATTGTATTGGAAAAAGAATGGCCTTTAGTATGCAAAATAATGACATATTTGCAGCAATGTAGGTGAAAATAAATATCTTAGGTGTTCCGCTCTTTCTGGGCCACCTGTATAGGCCTGTATACTCGCAAACTAAGGCCATTTGCTCAGCAGAGAGAAGTAGTGTATAGATTCTTCTTACCAAAGTCACAAGAAACCCCGCTGAACCCTTCATCACAGTTGCAATTGAAGTTAGTCTTGGTTTCCTCACATATGCCATTCTTGCACCGGCCTCTCAAGCAGTCTGTTTGAACATACACAGTATAGATTCAAAGACGAAGAACAATGAAAAGAAATGGTCGATTTCAACCTCGCATTCACCATAGGCAATGACCTGCAAAACAACTTAAGACGGACCACAGGCATGAGAGATTACGTTTCTTTTCTACAAATACAAGACTGGTTTTCCCGGCCCATATCGCACTTTTGTCAGTCCATTTGACAGAATGTTCTTTCAAGTTCTTTCAAGTTAGCAAAAAACCCTCGTTTTCGCTCAGTCTGTCTTTCAAAATGTCTTGCAACTTGTGCGTTCAATTTAACATTTCGATCAATGAAATTTGTACATGTGGCTTTAATTCGTAAAAAGGTCATTCAAATTGGCCGGTACTCTACGTTCATTCAAATTCGCAATCACTCGCCGGAAAGGGCTTTTTTAAGACATTCAATAACACAACACAATTCAATTTCACAAATGGGCAGTCAAATTCCGAACAATTTCATTCATATTTACGTTATATCATTTCTTTTTTGAAAAAGTGAGAACATTTAACATGTATTTCTATGTGATCTTTTGTTTCAGCCACATAGGCTATACTGTTAAGCAGGAAAAGTATCATATTTTTGACCCTATATATAACTCCAGTTTGTTATTCTGTAACGCCTCTTTCTTTCATATACATGTCATTATAGGCCTACATGTACCATTACTAAAGATTCGCACTGGGATTCGGACTGGGAGACTCAATAAGCACATTAAAAAAGAACCTTTTGCCAAAGTCTCGAAATAAATACAAAGATATGAAATGTAATGATGGTTAAAAAACTATGATGAAAGAAACTAAAGAAAGAACTAAAGCATAAACATGTGTGCTACATTGACCGCAGAAGATGCTAAATTGGAAGCCAAAAAATTAATTCTAATGAACGAATGACAAAATGGTGCTTGCCTTACGAATTTTCAGTTGAAAAAGCGTTAATAAGAATGAGGTTAAAGGTAATTCGAATGCTCCAAAAGGAATTTAAATGAAGAGATCATAAAACTGAAATACCGTACATGTCATCTACGCTAAATTTTGCTAAAATGAATGCAGCAATAAGGAATCGGACTGATATAAGTGCGAAATTGGCCGGGAAAACCTAAAGTAAGGGGTCTACGTCTGCCCCTGTTATGCAGCCTTCGCCACGCTTGAAAGTTGACCTTTTCTTTTTCTTTTTTTTACAAAGCTAGCAGGTCAGATAATTATGTGCGTTTTTTAACTCTTGCTACAGGATGACAAATAATTTATGTGAAATACGGTAAACAGACTGTCAATAAGTTATTTTTACAGGTTTACCTACAACCTTAAGTCGGTACGAATACGAATCATACATAACGTATTCTTTAAATGTTATTTATTGAATTAGGTTGTTTTTTTTTTCAATAATGGAGACTTTCCTATTCAACATACTAACAATATCTACACATATCGAAATATGACATAAACATAATGTTGAAGCAACTAGGCACGCTATTTTTAGATAATGTTTAAATGTTCCATCTGTGTGCGCCTAACAGCTGCCACACTCCTTTTTCTCTCTCCCACTTATCTACTACATCTGCCTTGACAAACATTTACTCTGACATAAATTGTATGCCAGTTTGTTTGTTATCATCTTATAAACTACCTGGACCATTTTTAGAAGGATTTTTGATCTGCAAACCACATATTTCGAGCATCAACTTTTCCATGATCTGCTGTGAATTTTGAGAAGGAAGCCATTCTTCTACTGCAGCCAGTTCCTTGCCCTATTGATGTTCGCTCGAGCTTGATCATGACCAGTGAACCTGGGCTCACACAATGCTAATCTGGAGGATTACAACACTTGCCACCCTTCTTGTATGCTGTCCCATCTCCCTCAACAGGACTCATCTGAATAGGTCTATTCATGATCATAATCGACCTTCCAAGAGCAGAGATTACACTGGTGGGAGGATAGTGTACTATCCAAATAGTACATGTACTTTCCGTATAGAGCTAGTGCAACATGACGACATTCATCCAAACCCTGGCCCTGCACTGGAAGAAAATGCAGAGAACAGCATTCGGAGGTTGCTACCGGCTAAAGTGTATACCAGTACAGAACTGCATGCCCTTAATTCGATCACCAGAATTAATGCAAAAGCCTGGCATACAATCAACTCTCTGGGGATATCATCTAAACGACGAACCCATCGAGGAGTTAAAGGTGGACGTCGAATCCAAAAACGACGGGAACTGGTTTCAGCGCAGTCTTCCAAAGCTCGGCAGGATGAACCCGACCTAAAGGTGCATTCTTTTTCATCATTTGCGCTATGGAATGCAAGATCAGTAAAAAATAAGACCCACATGATATCTGAGCTTGTCAATACTAGACACATCGACATACTACATGTAGCTCTAGTTAACGGAAACCTGGCTGAATGGGGATGCTAGGGATAACCGTTGTTTAGCAGACCTGAGCTCATCTGTGCCAAGTCACCAGTTCATCCACTCACCTCATAAGGATAGAGCTGGTGGCGGCATCGCCGTTTGTCTTCACAAGAACTTCAACATATCACAACGAAAACAGTGTGAACCTGACTCTTTCGAGTATATGGACATCCTTATTTCAAGCAAGGATCAGAATCCCCTCCGGTTGATTGTTATATATCAGCCTCAAAGGAAAAGAGATCATACATCAACAACCCAAAAATTCTTTGAAGAGTTTGCCACTCTCCTTGAGAAACTAATGATAGAGCCCAATAGGCTTGTTATTACAGGAGACTTCAATTTCCATGTCAACGACCCCAATGACCGTGATGCGGTTGCCTTTTCTGACCTGGTATCATCAGTCAATTTGTTTCAGCACATTGATTTTGCAACTCATATTAAAGGACACACACTGAATTTGGTAATAACTCGAGCTTCAGATGACATCATCTCCCAGATCTCACACACTATTTACTTGCCCTCGGATCATGCAGCAGTTTTGTGTAACCTCTCCGTCAGCAAACTTGATCCTGTGAGGACAAAGATCAGGTTTAGGAATGTAAAGGATATCGATCCTGACACTTTTAAGCTGGATATCATTAGGTCAAATCTATACACATGTTACACAGAACTTGACTGCAATGACCTGATTGAACAGTATGAGTCAACCCTGCAGGGTTTACTTGATCATCACGCTCCTCTTACCATCAGGACAATTACTGCCAGACCTAGCTCACCTTGGTTCACTGATGACTGTCGGGATGCAAAAAAAAAAAAAAAAAAAAAAAGACTCCGAAGGCTTGAGAGACGTTGGCGGAAATCCAAGCTGGAAATTGATCACCAGATATTTCTTAAGGAGGCATCATTCTATAATGCAGTCTTAATTAATTAGGCGAGAAGAGTTTTTTATTCAGCGCAATTAGAAGGCTGTGGTCCAAGAGACTTCTTTCGCAGAGTCAGTAACATGTGGGAGAGATCAGATAAAACACTGCCAAAGGATAATGTTGATGGCCTATCTCTGGCAGACCGTTTTTGTATCTTCTTTGCTGACAAAACAGATAACACCGTTTCCTCCCTCGATCCTGCATCTTGTCCTGAAGTTTGTGATTTGTTTGTTATTTCATACAACTAACCTGAAGTTTGATGAATTTCAAGCTGTGTCTCCACTGCAGGTGAAAACAGTTGTTTCTCGTTCAAAATCTACCACGTGTGAATTGGATCCAATCCCAACGGACTTGCTTAAGAGGTGCATTGATGAGCTAGCTCCTATAATCACAAAGGTAGTTAATTTGGTTCTGACAAGCGGCCGTTTCCCGGATGCATTAAAGAAGACTCATAATAATCTCACCTATCATCAAGGGAGCTGGACTGGATCCGGAGGACTTGAAAAACTACAGGCCGATTGCTCATCTAAAATTCCTTGGCAAGACGATTGAAAGAATCATGGTCCATCAATTGAATGTTTATCTTGAGAAAAACAATTCGTATACAATATGCGTACAGACAGTACCGTAGTTGTGAAACTGCATTAATTAGAGTTGTTAATGATATCCTTCAGTGCCTCGACAAAGGTGAAGAGGCAATCCTACTCTTACTTGATTATAAGGCAGCATTTGACACGATTGTACATGAAACATTGTTATCTCGTTTGCATGATAGATATGGTATCGGTGGTATGGCTCGGATAGGACATAAAATGGAGGTCCCGTGTATGAGAGAGTCACAGCTCATGCACGTAAAAGATCCCGCTTCATTCATTCATCGCAAAGAGCAGGGTGTCTAACCCAGTGAAGTGGTCCCACCCCACATCCAACTGGACCCCATGGAAGACCAGCTTAGTGTAGCTGAATATGGGCTATCCAGCCATCTTCACAGATGGAAAATGAACAACAACAACAACAACTCATAACGTCATATTTTGAGAACAGGACACATAGAGTGGTTATAACTGACAACTGTAAATCAGATGTTAAGTTTTCCTCTGTCGGGGTTCCGCAAGGATCAGTCTTTGGCCCAGTTGCCTCAGCCTTTATATTGCCCCACTATATGACATTATCGGTGCACACAAGCTAAATAGTATGATTTACGCTGATGATATACAAGTATATATTCTGGTAAAGAGAGGTAATCAGTCTGAAGCAATTTTGCAACTCCAAGCCTGTATGGTCGACATAAAAAATTGGTCGGTTCACAATGGTCTTAAACTCAATGAAGATAAGACTGAAATTTTGCATTTTACAAGCAAATTCAGGCAATACGGTAGGATTGAAAGCATTTCATTTGATAGCAATTGTATACAGACAGTTGACTCTGCCAGGAACATTGGTGTAAGACTGGATAAACATATGACATTGTCAGCCCATGTGAATCAAATTTGTAAAACAGCCTCGTTTGCTTTGCGCAAGATTGGAACAATCCGTCCTTTCCTCTCCAAAAAGTCGACAGAGAAACTTGTTCACGCTCATATAATGTCTCGTCTTGATTTTGCAACGGCATTTTGTATGGTTTACCGAACAATGAAATCCAAAAGTTGCAGAGAATACAAAACTCTGCTGCTAGGTTGGTTACACATACTCGACTCAATGAACATATAAGTCCAATTTTAAGACAACTGCATTGGCTGCCAGTAAAGCAACGGATTGATTTCAAGATCTTAATCATGGTATTTATGTGTTTGCAAGAACTAGGTCCTACTTACCTCCAACAGCTCATAACAAAATATCGTCCAGCAAGGAATCTTCGCTCTCAGTCTAAACTTCTGTTGTACACCCCCACAATATCAACGCAATTTTATGGCGCAAGATCTTTTCAACTGGCAGCAGCAGAGTTATGGAACAAATTACCCACGTATCTTAAGCAAACTAATACAGTACATGATTTTAGATGTTTGTTGAAGACATATTTTTTTAATATGTCCGTGGACCAGGTTTAAAACTAAGCAATGTTTATCACAGCTCTGTCATTTTTATCTTGTTTTGCCTCCTCTCTCTCTCTCACACATGCCTATTTTCCTTATTTCTATTTATTAGTTCCTTTTTAATCAATTTTTTTTGTGATATGCGCCATATAAATATGGTTTATTATTATTATTATGTTGAGAATGTAAAGGAAGCTAAAAAGCTGATCCTGAATATTCCTTCTCGTCAAGACCATAATTAGAGAGTACAGAAAATGTTTCCATAAATGGGCACAGAACGTATCTACAAAGTGACTCCACATCTGACATCAAAGACTAAACTAAAAAAAAATCCTTACAAAGCCCGATACAAAGTCGCTTTCTTGGAGCCTGAAATTGAGAAGGGGGTAGGAAGGAGTCATGAGTTGACGTTGAAATGGATCATTTGGACTTGGAGGGGAAAATTTAGACGAAGAATAATAACTTCTCGCTTAAAAATCAAATTTTGGAGGGAGAAATATACGCGCCCTCCTGGGTCATTTCAAGTTGATCTTTCAAGATTTGAAGTTTTTAGTCATGAGTTCAAAAGTCAAGGTCAAAGTAAAGTTACGATATCTTCTTAATACCTTGAAATTATTTAATAAATTGAATTATCCAAACTCGATTATATTTAATGTATGTAATATTTCCTTTTATAAGAATTTTAAATAAAAGTAAAGCCACAAACATAGAAATTAAGCAATGAAAAAAGATGTGGAGAGGGCGTAACTATTTTCAGAAGGTTAAGGGGGAAACTTACTTGCGATTTTCAATATATTTTAATTTCAGAATGCTCACTGAGTTAAAATTTGGGACAAGAAACATGATGTCAAACGTTTCTATCAATCAATTTCCTACCACAGTCGACTTTACCTGGAATACGACAAGTCCAGTGTTCAGGCTCAGTGCACGTCCGGGGATTTCCATAGCAGCCCTTGGGGAAGGTAGCCCCTGGAAAATCACTCGGCTTTGGGATGAGTTGGATTTCGGCGTCGTTGAATGTTATGGTCTTGCATTGTGTGCATTTTGGAATCCTATAGTTGACATTGTGTTTGTTCCAGTGTTCACCAGAGACTGAAAATGCAACAACAACCTTGTTTTGTTAGTATTGTCAATCTATCAATGTCAGAAGAATGTGAATTCATTTTGTTTTATTTCGGTTCATTTTTTAATGTTCCAAACCAATTTCCTTACGACGTATAAACCTATTCGTTCGATAACAAAACAGTAGTATCAAAATTGTTCTTAAAAATATTACATATACAAACGTTTAAAGGGATGGTATGATATAGGTGGAGATGAACATTGGGCTCTTGACGTTTTGCGAGATAACCACCAAGAAATCACTTATGAAATAACGGAGCATACCATTCTATAAAATTCGAAGTTTATTTGATGAAAATCCATTTTGGGTTGGCCGGGGCATAAAAAAACATAGGTAAAAACGAAGTGATCATAATAAAAGGCGGGTCACACCTGTTCAGTATGAGCTCTAAGATCGCTCTGTTTTGGATATCTAAGCGATTTTAAAAGCAGTTTTCATCAAATAACCGTGGATTCCTCTCGGAATTTCATGGTCTTTCATATTTCATAAGAGGTTTCTCATTATCTCGCTGAAGTTCGGTCTCAACAAATACTATACGATCCCTTTAAAGTTGCAGATATATAGTTTAGATAAACGTTCTTCTAACGCAGTGAATCCTGTTTTGAAGGCATCTTTCATGTCTATTGGAGGATATAAACGTACCTCCCAGTGTATAAGGAAAGAAAAATCAATTTCGAAATTATAAAATGCGACTTCACCCCCACCCCATCCAACCGCAACTAATCCCCCCCCCCGAAAAAAAAAACAAAACAAAACGAAAAGTTGATGAGTATGTGTGGGGAAATTGACTTTTGGAATGTCAATGATTATTAAATTGCCAAAAACTTAAAAAAAAAAAATCATATAGGAAACCTTGTTAACTGTATCTTGATGTATCTTGTCTTAACTCTCGGATTTTTTTTTTCAAAAAGCGTAAAGTTGTAGAAGTTGTAAACTCAGACCACTTTAGTATCTCTCTCTCTCTCTCTCTCTCTCTCTCTCTCTCTGTCGCCTCTTCTCTGCACCATGATATTTCCTTAAAGGTAGGGGATACCTTTTACAGACCTCCCAAAATGCAGCAAAACATTTAATATGAACCTCAGGGGACTTGTTTAGGCCACTGCTTAGAAATGTGGAAGTCAACAGTTATCTAAAATTTGAATAATGCGCAAAACTCAACTACTCAGTAGTTCTGTGTGTCAGCCACACTTAAGCCTTTTTGTTGCATTCTTCTGTATTTGTGATCTATGAACACAAATCTAAAAGTACAAGACCTGATGTAATAACATATAGAGTGTGTGGCAAGAGTGTATATAGAAATGTTTGTAAGTCTTGATGAACTTTCTTCACAAAATATACATGATGAACACATATGCAGTACATGGGTCTGCAAAGGTAGCCTAGTAATGTACTGGAATTTACGGTGAGTCCCGAAAACAATTCATTTCAAAATCTAACGGTCAAAAAAAAAGTACTAAATGTTACCTTCCACTTTCAATACTTTATGGGAGTTTCTAAAATGATACTCTCTTCAACATACCACTGTAGTTATACAACTCTTCATTTAAGGCGTGCAAATGGGATTCCCTACCTTTAAGGTCTTTTATCTTTACAAGATTGTATCAAACAAAGAAATGGCAGGGCCCTCTGGTAGAGCAGTGGCAACAGTGAGGAGGCTACACTGGATAAAGAAGACACTATCATTATCATTATTATTATCATTCTCGTTTTCTCAAAGACACGCAAAATCACTTGCTCTCTCTCTCTCTCTCTCTCTCTCTTTCCCTTAGCTTTGGCCATCTTCATTTCTCAAGTTAGGTTCGTGATTTTATGGTATTTAATGACTGCGTGAAAGTGAAAACATTATAGACCTACTTCCTACAAGGCTGTAGAATTTCTGGTTTTTGCTCTAAATGCACTCAAACTTGATTTTGATTTGATTTATTTATGCTTAATTCCGTTACATCAGATATGATTATGTACAAGTCATTTATGACAAATAGTATATCGACACATAGTTCTTAGTACAATTATACAAGACAAATACAAACAGCTTGGGGAACTTAAACAGAAGGGTCTCCAAAATAAGCCGAGGCTTGACGGTATGGAGACTCTATGCTTAGCTACTCTGGATAGAATAGGGGATAGAGAGAGAGAGAAGAAATGTGTGAAATAATGCCGTAATGACACGATTTCAGTTGGGTAACGACGAAGATGTGAAATATTGGCCAGAGAGTATAACCAGAAGTATTACAATCTCGGAGGGTTTTTGTTTTTTGTTTTTGTTTTTGCCTTTATACATCGATTACAATATATTGGGTCATAGCGGTATTCACGGCTGTACGTCATGAGTTCGACACCTTCGAGTTATACTGCCCACAACTTTTGCAACCCACGAGTCATAGTCATATTGCCAGCTACTATGTTACACAGCCCATTAAGTGAACAAGTTCGCCATCAAGCAAATAGGCCCACAAGTTATACCGTCTAACCAGTTCGACTCTAGACAAATTAGGCCCACGAGACCAACACTGAGCAAATATGGCCAGTGAGTTCGACACTATTTTCCCCAACAGTCTTGAGAAATATGAAAGAGCACACAATTCTAAAAGGAATGGAAATTTTATTTGATGACAATTTCTTTGAAATGGCAAAGTTATCTAAGCAAGAACGATCCTAGTAAGAGGTGGGACCCACTTTTTATTAAGACCGCTTTGTTTTATTTTGTTCATAGATATGTCAGATATTTCAAAAACCAATCTTCATTAAATAAACTTTGATTTCCTCTCAGAATTGTATGCTTTGTCATATTATATAAAGTGGTTTGGAAGTATCTCGCAAATAGCTATTACCCAAATCCTAACATCAACCAATACTATACCAGCTTTTTAAACAGGCGCGGTGGAGCACCCCAATTTGCATCTCATTATCGCCCCGTTCTATTTGAATTTCCAACGGGCATCCACGGCTGCCCGAAACTGTGTGCATGAAAAAGTCAAATCTTTACCTTCTCCTTGTGCCGCTATGCGTGCCGCTAGTAAACTCAAACTTCCCACACTATCTAAGTTTTTAAATACCTTCCTTTTGATGAAAAAATTATGAAATTTGCTGCACTAGAACTTGAGATATTAACGCGTTTTGAAAATCACCTCTCGCAAAACATGCTCTCTGTTTTTTTCCGACTGGACTATGGCCGGGCTCCAATGTGTCCGAAACTGGCAACATAAGTTCATCAGGCCTCAATCCACATATGGTGAAAGTTTTCGCTTTGTACCACCTGTACTTTTTGAGAAATCAACTTGTTTCTACAGGGTTTGGAATAGACAATTGTAGTCGGCGAAACAATTGAAAATGACGTCATTTCTTTTCCCGTAATATTGGGCATGCGTGGTACGTGAGATTCAGGATTTCGTGCTCATTGTTGGTTTGCATTGAGTGTCGCACGGCGGTGATTTCTGAGCTGCTGCCGCGCACGCTGCATGCAGCAATGCGTTGTGTGTGCTGTGACATGCAACGCCACAGTGACGCGATTAATTATACATGGGACCGACCTGTACGCTTTGCGTTCGTGTCATTTTTGACATCACCTTCTGTTTTTTTCCGACACAACCATGGCCGGGAATATTATGGTATGAAATATAAAATGCAAGCAGATAAATAAATTTCGGTGTACTTTGTTTGAATGGCGCTTTTGTTTCGCAATCACACTTCGTGAATTTTAGGATGATTTTCGAGGCATATTTTTGGTAATTTTGCTCGCCAGGTTTTCGCTAAAATTTCACATTTTATCATTGTCAAATCCTTTAATATGTTATATGTGCATATTCGGACATGTTTTCAAATTCAAACTAACTCAATTTTAATCCGAAAATAGGTTTCCTGAAATTGTTATTAGCTTGAGAAGTTGTTTACTTTTTCTCAACTACGCGAGTACATGTTGTTTACTTTATGCAAATGAGGCTCGGCTGCCGATGGATTTCTGCGAGATAATTGGGGTGCTCCACCGCGCCTGTAAATGGTCTGGAGGGGTGGTATCAGAGCGACAACAACTAACGTAACCGTCTATAAACTTAAACCAGTATAGACAGATATCTATTGCTGCGAATGTCATTTTGAGAATTATTATGACAAACAAAAGAACACAAACTGATGATGCATCGTTGCGATATCAATATTTATCAGTATTGATGTAATTTTATACTCTCTAAAAAAATCGAGTGAAAATATTCACTCTTAAAAGAGTGAATACAAAAAAGAGTGAATTTGGAGTGAAATTGGAGTGAATTTTGAGTGAAAATGTTCATTTTCACTCGTTTTAGAGTGACCTCAGGGATCACTCCAAAATCTTCGAGTGATCCCTGAGGTCACTCGAAAATGAGTTTTACTATGAAATTCGTCAAATAAATAGATAATGAACAAATCATGAGAATGCTTACATTGAGGGAAAAAAGACTAAGCATTCAAAATAATCAAACTTATTCATCAGTAACTGAAACTGAAATTACGCTGTATATATCATACGGGTGAGATATCACATTATTGCAACTTAGATATACATGACTGATTGACAAAAACGATGAATCGAGAGGTAGCAAAATATAGAATCACTTATTGTGATTCATTGTATTTTCGGATCGAGAAAGGAACAAAAGAATTAAGGAAACGCGAAGTCCGTGCTTCCATTGACTTGTATCGTTTCCCTGACCGTATCAAAGTGTAACATTGGTGAAGAGGGTGATTACCATTTCCTAATATTTACGACACTTGTTTCAGAATCATATCATTGCATTTCTGTTTCAGATTTGTCACCTCGCCAGTCACCTTGCCAGCATATTTCGGCATTTTCTGTAGTTTCTTGAAATCTTCCTTCTGCACCCACCATACCAAATCACACAACTGAAAAGCAACACGCTTTCATAGGCAAAGCTATCAAAAATAACACGGTGTCTATATCAGAGACATAGACAGTCTTGGTTCCAGGGGCTAAACCTTGTTTTACCGTCTGCCCGATGTTTTTTAATGGTTTTACTCTACTTGGATGGTACTGAATTCGAATCTGTATGAGCCATCTCTTGCATTTTGAGGGTTTTAAGTTATTCAAAATGGTCGCAAAAATGGCCGCAAAAATACGACGCTCCTACATATTCCTTATAAGTGGTAAAAATTTTGACACAAGAATGGAGTTTTACCGCATTTTTAAGGTTGCTGAATCCGAATCTGGATGATGAAACTATTACATTCTTTAGGATTTTGAGATATTTAAGATGATTGGCAAGAACGGAAATTCCTAAATATTTCCTTTAACACAGTGAAAAATGTGAAATGAAAAATTGATGTTCCTCTTCTATTTCAAGGTTGCTGCATCCGAAGCTGAATAACGCAATTCTGATATCGATATTTCCTAATACAACGTGAATTAATTGAAAATAAATTGATGATTTTACCATATTTCGAGGGCGCTGATCCAGAAATTTACTATAACAAACAACTCTCATTGAAACAAGAGTTACATCGACCAGGAGACTTCAGAAATTTCAGTCGATATAAGGACTTAAAGCATCTCACACATTTTGGTTCCAAAATACAATACAGAACAAATCATTATCCCGTCAGAGCGACAGATTTCTGGATAAGGCTTTCCAATATAATGTAAGCAAATTCCAAATGGTAGCAGATAAATTTTGATGAATTGTTAATGTTGTTGAAAATTGTTCTGCTTTTCAGCATACTGTATTTCAAAAGCATATCCAGACTAGAGGAAAGACATAATGAAGTTTAGAGATACGTCGTTCTGTCCCAGAACACAATACTATACAGCTGTATGAAGTAAGAAAAAGTAAGAATTTCATCCCTTGTGCATTAGGTATTCGCAATTTATGAACTGTTATAGTTATAAGTACACAAACAAGGTCATAATTACCCGTCTTGGCGACCAAGAACAACAGAACAAATGCGAGCATGATCCGCTGGAAGAAAGAAAACAATCACACAGACAATAAGGGACTTGAGATAATCAAAACCTATATCAACATAACTAATGCTAGAGAAAATCTCAATATCTGTACAAAATTCAAAGGCATAAATATCAGCCTGCCTTATTCAAGGCGTTATGTTCTCAAACAGTTTTAAAAGTGAACAACAAATAAACACGTCATTCCTTCATACAGACACGGCAAAAACACTGACCGTTTATCTGTTTCAATTTTTGGTATTTACCATGAACATGATGAATATTTAAATTTGAAACTTTGAAACTTGTTACTTTATTAGATTAGAAAAAGAATATATTCTGCCCGACAATTTTCACTTTATCATTTTTCTACTGATGCAAACGCCATATAGGTATGTTTTTACCCTACAATCATTGACGATGGATTTCGAAGTTGCACACTTTTACCAAGCGGGATGATGTTCTCTTCCAGAAAACTTTTTTTTTTTGAGCTGAAATTGCATACCATCATAAACCAAAAGTCAGCTTTGATAACAGTCTAAAGGACGTTAGCACGAAGGCGATCACTTACCATTGTCATAATTGTTAATGATGGGGCAAAAGAGAGGTATGGGAATGAGCACACGTCGCTTGATGTCTTACAAACATGAAAGAAAGATATAACATATATTTCTTGATATCCCGTACTCCGTCTCACATGTCATTTCATATGGCGAGTTGCCATTTTGAACAGATGCCTGATACCGGAGGTCGAGTAGATGAATGTAGCGAGATAATAGGGAGTTTTCGCAAGCACGACGCGACCTGAAGTTGAGCGTGCCGTGTGCAAAAATTTGCTTCTGCGCATGATCAAAGCCGAGAAACGTCCCGTCCTGGGGAAAGCAAGTACGGCACTCGGCCAAAATATTATAGCGTTCGGTCCCAATGCTGGGCAGCGAGTGAGCCAGCCAGCCAGCCAGCCAGCCAGCCAATTAGCGATCTTGTCCATACGCTAACGTCCGCGTTTTTTTTTTTAAGACGGCACAGATTGGGGAATGGCGCGTGTTAAACCTATGGGAAAAACGTTGGGTTAGGGTTTATGGTTAGGGTTAGGGTTAGGGTTGGGGTCAGGGTTAGGGTTAGGGTTTGATGGTTAGGGTTAGGATTAGGATTAGGGTTAGGTTTAGGTTTAGGGATAGGGTCCCCAATCTGTGCCGTCTAAAAAAAAAAAAAACACGCCTCCCGTCCTGCACAGCGCGGACGGGAGTCCGAGTACGGGGACTGTCACAGCTGATTGCTTCCGCGTATTCTCGGTCTTCCCGTCGTGTAGCGAAAACTCCCTAATGACTTTTGAATACGCGGTCTTGCCCCACCAACCTTGGAAAGAGCTTGAATCCAATAAGCTACTCAGTATTTCGTAGTTCAACTTTGCGCATGAGCAGAAAAAAGGGTGATCTGCCATAACAGGCATGTTTCTTTAAATCCAGTGAGATGAGCATCTATCATGTTATGATTATTCATGCAATCCTTAATAGTATTTGCCAACACGTTCATCTGACAACAACAAAGTGTTCATTAAAGCCTGTAGCATTTGGCAATAATAATATGAACACTTGTAATGCGCCGGTATCCATCATGAAAAGATGCTCATGGCGCAAGAAAGAGAGGCAGAGAGAAAAAACCAGTTAGAAGGAGGTATGAGAAAAGGAATAAAGGAAATGTTTACGAAAAAGCTTGTCTAAATAACCAAGTTTTAAGTGAGCTCTTAAACTCACTTAGAGAGGACAGATTGCGAATGTTGTGTGGAAGTCTATTCCATAGGAATGGGCCAGCATACAGAAATGATACAGAATGGCAATGATAATAGAATTATTTTGTCACGAATTACAGTGCATGTTAAATTGTGTTTCCCCATTATTGTTAATTCAGAGACTTCTCTGGTCACCTGTTCAATGCAAATTCATTCCTAATTCCAACTTGAATTTTATAAATTTTAACGTCTTACCCTTATTCCCTTCTTAAACGAGTCATAACCATGATAACGATTGTTGTGTGGATGCATGTTGCTACCTCAGTAATAGTTTTGGGTATTCCACTTATCCCTTAATATTTACCTCCACAGCAACAGCAAAATTAATTTGAGTGACCAAGATTAGAGTGATGACAAGCACTCAGATTCAATAATTTTCATTCATTTTAATACTGCATAATTGTGACTACGTTGTTTTCCAAATATGACCACATTCTACAATTCTAAAAATTAGAACGCGGCCTAGTTCAGGGACTCCTGCTGAAATGCGTCTCCTGAACTGTGTACTCCTTTCGTTTCTTGTATACGTCAGCAACACATTTCTTACGATATCCTCCGTTCTAAGAAAAACAAAAATGTACTTATTTGTTATCCTGAATCAACAAAAATCATGATCCACACTCACTTAAATCACTATAACCTCAATCGCTGTTTACTTCTATGTTTTTTGTAGTTAATAATTTATCACTGATATCGTTGCATCATGTGGCTTCTCTTTAGCCCTCGTTCTAAACATGCTAAAGGACTGGTATTTTATAGTATTGGTTGAGGTGAGGATTCATCTTTTACCTTTGTGCGAGATACGCAGAACCCACTTTCATTCAAAGAGCAGGCAATTCTAAATGGAATTCAGTGTTCATTTGATGGGAACCAGTTTTGAAGTGGCTGAGATATCCAAAACTACAGTAAACCAAAGCGATCCTTATAGAAAAAAAAAAGATTCGTCCCGGCTTGCTGATGGGTAAAGGGAAAGGTGGGGGAAGGCGTTCACTCAAAAAAAAAAAATTGGGAGGGTGATGATGCAATAACGGCTCCCTATATGGCCAAAGTTGGGAAACATAATAAACCTGCAGAGAGAAGAGAAGAACATATTTGCCCAGGTCAACACAGCTCTACAAACTCTTTTCATTTTACAACTAACATAAATCGACATAGTCAGTTTACACTAACCCAACAATTACGATTTTCACATGATATAGTGCAGCATCACTTTATAAGTTAAACCAACATTTCTGTATTGCACCCAATAAAACTGAGTTATTATTGCTGCCTATATACTGCATTCTCTAAATTTCCTTTTCAACTCTGACTGAAATTCAGTTTGCATCAAACTCATATCTTTGTAGTTCTGTAAACATAGTCAAGTTCTCAAATGCTCTCAGTAAAGTACTTAGAAAACTTAAAGGCAGAATCCTGGGAGCTCTTTCACAAAATCCACATCGGTCCCTAAAATGACAGTCATTTCCAATTTTCTTATGATTTCCAAATAGGTAACACCAAAACATACTTTTTATGTATAATTATGTGTTGTGAGACCTGAATATTCAATAAAAATATTGATCAGAGCTTTCGAAGTACATAGGTACCAGTGAAACCGTAAAACTATCTAGCCTCGATGTCCCAAATGGTGCCCCAGATGGCTGCCATTTTCCGTTTTAACATTGCAGGTATGAAACCCCAATTCAAAATCTCTATGTGCGTGTTCATGTACAAACTGTATGGTTCGAAGCATATACCATATGGAGCTCAAGAAAATACAATAGATAGTATTTTGAAGCCTACAAATAAGATTTTAAACTGTTCGAACTATCCCTATTTTTTTCACCTATAAAATGTAAAACACACTTTTCAAAATTAGTTCTTAGGCATGAGAATACACAAAGGTAATATTTTAATGTGACAATCTAGAATGTTGTGTTCAGCACTCGATAGAAATTATCAGGAAACAATTTCACCATCAACTAACAGTTCAGCGATAGCCTACTATTTTTACCCAAAAGATTCAGTTGATATGATTCTACTATGAGGTGAGTTTCATTTAAACTTCCAATTATTATATGGGATTTTTTTTTTCATATTCATAGTACACCTGACTAATTTTTTTCAGATAGAATTCCTGAGAAACTAAACATTATATCTTAAAGGTAGGGGATACCTTTTACAGACCTCCCAAAATGCAGCAAAACATTAAACATGGACCTCAGGGGACTTGTTTAGGCCACTGCTGAGAAATTTGGAAGTCAACAGTTATCTACAATTTGAATAATGCACAAAACTCAACTACTCAGTAGGTTTGTGTGTCAGCCACACTTAAGCCTTTTTGTTGCAGTCTTCTGTATTTTTTATCTATAAACACAAATCTAAAAGTATAAGAGCTGATGTAATAACATATAGTGTGTGGCAAGAATGTATATAGAAATGTTTGTAAGTTTTGTTGAACTTTCTTCACAAAATATACATGATGGACACACATGCAGTGCATGGGTCTGCAAAGGTAGCCTAGTAATGTACTGGAATTTGAAAAAAATTCAATTCAAAATCTAGCGGTCAATAAAAATGTACTAAATGTTACCTTCCACTTTCAATACTTTATGGGAGTTTCTAAAATGATACTCTCTTCAACATGTTATACCACTGTATTTATACAACTCTTCATGTAAGGCCTGCAAATGGGATTCCCTACCTTTAACTGAACTGAATTGAATTCCCTTGTTCCTTGAAACAAGTTTGCTTCCCCTTACTTGTTTGTAAACAGAATTGTGCTGATAGTACTAATGAAGGACATTTCGGACACCGATTGGGTTTTAGAGAAGAAAACAAGCGGTTTTGTTCATATTCGTGTGATTCAAAAGCTCTTGATAAGTATGTCATTGGGTGTTGTCTGGCAAATCATATAATTAGGCATATAAAGCGTGTATCGGGGTTACCATACTTTCCAAGTTAAGAAAAGAAGAAATGGCGTTCATATTGCAGGTCTTTGGATTTCTGACAGTGCTCAAGATAATTATTGGTACTACCTCGTCTCAATATCCCTTAATAAGTATTTTATGGATTCCTCGTGTCTAAAAATATATATAAAAACTTCTAGACATCTGGCATGTGTAATGCGGTATTCATACCTATTTGCAAAGTAGGTGTCATGAGAAAACCGAAGATGGTGGTAATTTTGGATTTCTGAGACAGCGTAAGCGGTTTTATTACTTGTGATACGTTTAAAAAATCTCTAAATAAGCATTTCATTGTGTTCTTCTTTACCAAAAAAAAAAAGTGTTTTAAAAAAATTTAAAGTGTGTATTTATTTCGATTATCTTCTCGCAATGTTATGACAAAAAAAAAACAGGAAATGGCGGCCATTTTGGATGTCATCTTCCAGCACGGCAGAAAAACATCCAAAGGATATATGAGGACTCTTACATGTTATTCTAGACATTATAAATCCGAAGATATCCTTAAAAAAGACAGCTTGTTCATCAAAAATTCCGGGATTAAGTAAATGCACTTTGCCTTCGGAGTTATAGTGTTCTTTTCTCTACTTGGGTATTAGACCTATTACCTTTGAAATATGTGTCATGTGCCTTCTACTCAAAATTAACTTTATGACAAAATAAGATTAACAAAATTGATAATATGAAGTGGCCTTTGCAGGAAAACTGCAATTACCAATTGCCTCGCTGGCATGCTAATGAACCACATGAAGGACACTTCACAACCTCATTATGTATGGTACAATAACTACGAAACTACTGGGTGTTTTTTTTTTTCACACACACTGCAACCTCCCGACCCCCCCCCCCCCAAAAAAAAAAAAGCTATACGTTTTATACTTTAGTATCAGGGAGCACATTTTCTGTGTACTTGGTTTTAACACTCTTAATGTACATTTCGTATAAAGTTGGACACATCAAATGAAATGGCAAACGCACCTGCAAACAAATTGAATGGGTTACATTATTACAATATAAGCTATCAATTCTTATATCAAAGAGCTATTACATACATGACTTACCTCTTTGGTTGTATGTGTATTAAAGATATACCACACTCATCCAAACTTTGGACTTTAATTTCATTCACCTATGACTCTACTTTTTGTTTTCTCATAATGATCAAAAATACTTCTGGATACTGTTAATAAAGAATTAATTTGTTTAAAAACTAAATTCAAGAAAATTAATTAATTTTGAATATACAAAAACTCTTTTTATGTTATTCAGTAAGTCTTTAGATAATCTTTCTGGTCAAATTGTATTTAACAAACAATTTAATAGAAATCTTGGGGCTTATCATTGAAGATTATCTAAAATTGGAACACCCATCTTATTCGTTTGAATAAAGTGGTTTCACGAAATGTGGGAGTTATTCATGAATTGAAGCATTTTCCAATGAATGTACGGTTACTTTAAATATTATATTCGATTATAATTTTACTCTATTTGAATTATGGAATACTTGCGTGAGGGAGCTCAGGAAGGACTAATATTGATGAAATATTGATAAACCATATGAGAGTTGTAATTACACGCATTTATGGCAGTAATTTCTATATTTATTCATTGCTGTCTCTGTCATGTTTATGGCAGTTTTGTTCTTTTTTCTTTTCTTCTTTCTCCTTTTCTCTTCGGACCTATACCCTCACAAACATTTGCTTTTTCGGTAGGTTTCCCACGCAGAATCTTAACCAGCCCATACACATGTAACGTATTCTATATTGATTGATATTCATTTTGTATTATGAAATATTATTTGAAGTCTCTCTACATTGAATTTTCACATATTTGTTACTATTCATTCATCTTTGGATGTATGTTACAAATGAAATTTGCGTGGAAACTTGATAAAATGAAATGAAATGAAATGAAATGAAATAAAAAATAAAAATGAGCACAGCGTCAGATATGTTTCCGTGTACATTTTCCCTTTAATACGGATATTCTTGAAATGGCAACTATCGTAATGCTTTCACAACAGCGCGCGAGTAAACTGATGTACACCTAAACACGTGCACCCTCACAATTTACCGTTCACTTTCGCTCATGCATGATAACAGCACTAACCACCTTTTCACATCACACTAATTAATTGCACTTCCGAACACAAGCCTCTAAAACATAATAAGCATTTGTTTGTTGTTTGTTTGTTTTTTGTTTTTGTTTTTTAGTCAGTGCTTTAATAATTGTACTCTGTTAAAACACGGTAATTTTGTCGAAGATATTTTGCCTTGATCTGTTAATGTTGGAAGGTTGAATTCCATTTGATGTTATTAACCTAATATTTCTTGTCACCATTCAGAGAAAAGAAACCCCAATATATGAATAATGCTTTTATAACATCCTTCTATTTACAACTCTCTCTCTCTCTCTCTCTCTCTCTCTCTCTCTCTCTTCACACACGGATACAGGCAATTAAGCACATAACTGCACCATTTGTGTACCGCTTCTTTTTTTCAGGGTACTAAGCTATAACATTCAAAAGAGAAACTTATTTTCCACTCTTCAAGCTACGCAAGTAAGTGTCTTTTTCCTTTCTTGAATTTTCTCCAGGTGGACTTATCATTCTCCATTCTCCATTTCCTTCAATGATCGCATACTTTTTCTTTTCTTTTCTTTTCTTGAGTCCTAGCATTCATTGAAGGGATTGTTTGACATGATTACAATGTCTACACATCTCTTCAAGTAAACTTAAGATAACCCAAAGCGGCATAAAGAACAGAGCAGATAGGGATGCACAACATATTTTCTCCTGGAACTGTAAAAAAAAAAAAAAAAAAATCAAAACTTCTGCTGATAAGCTTTTCAAAATTAGATATCGTACAATTCATCCACAAATGTTGTCTTGATTGCAAATCCCCCCCCCCCCCCCACCAAAGAAAAAAGTGTTTGCATTGCTTTCATAAAGTATGTTCTATAGCATCCATTATGGGGAGTGTTTGACATGCTTTGAATGCCTACATCTCATGGAGTAAACGTAAAATTACCATACACTGCATAAACAACAAAGCAGATAGTCATGCACAGCTTAGAGTTTCCTAAAAAAACTTAGAAAATAATCAAAAACTTCTGCTGATATTGTTTTCCAGAATAGATGTCTTGCATTTGACACAAAGTTAGATGTGCAATGTTAGATATGCTTCCATGTATATTTCTATCCTTGTATATTCTTAAAGGGGCTGGTATTGTAGTACTTTAATAGGAACACAAGAGTAACCCAAGAATAAACCTTTTTTTTTCCCTTGTATGTACATTGTTTATTGTAACTGGTGCGACCAACAATCTTCATGCTTGGCTTTTCTGGGGGTACTCCCATCGCCATCCTCCCCGTCCAGGAAACTAAGTTGAACTGGAAACTAAGTTGATGTTCGGTGAAATCTTTGATGGCGAGTCAGCTTAACGCGATATGTGATACTATGAGTCAAGAATAGCTTATTTTAAAGGTAGAATGACTGCCGCCTGTGTGAACGTATAGGATGACCGATTGATGACAAATAGAAGTTTATAACAAAACAAATGGTACGTCATGACACATAGAGATTGCATAGAAAAATAAAAAGAATAAAGAAAAGACTGTCGTCATAAGAAATGGCTGACTTCTCCCTCAGCAAGAAAAAAAAAAGTAATATCAAGAGGCATTTGCGTTTTGTTTTGTTCTGTTGAGTTTTTTTTTTTCATCATTATTATATATTGTCGTGCATGTTACCATGAGTGTATGCGATAAGAATATTGTTATAGTTATATTGTTCAGGTTCGAATACGACCTCAATGCCTAAAAGACTTTTTCTTGCTAGATTGAATACTCATTAGTGCAGTGAAACCGGGATGAAACTTTGAAAACTGTTTTCACAGAATGATTCACATTCACTGTCGACTCGTGACGTCATGACCTGTAATTTGTGTAGATCTCTGTTTGCCTGTGAAGCACGTTTGCGATGTACACCTGAAACAAATAGTTACCCGAGTAACGCTAGCGTCCTTCGTTAAGCTTATCAAGATTTGGTTACACCTCAAAACAATGCCAGATATGTTTCCATGTATTATTATTGCTCTCTATGCTGATATGATTTAATAGGAAGTTATCGCAATACTTTCACAGCAACAAAAGAGTTATCTTTCACTTTCGCTCATACATATAATACTAACTTATAAGGAGCCCATTTTCACCTACACCATACTATTTAACTTTACTTTAGACCCCAAGCTTTTAAACATAATGAGCTTTTGTTTTTTTGTTTTTTGCAGTCAGACTTTCATTAATCGTGTTGTGTTGAACCACTGTCATCTTGTTGATGATACAAAAAAAAAATAATTTTTATCAAAATTGCTGTTGATATTGTTAATCAACAGGTCTTACTGCAGACATCTTGTCTTGTTTGGTTTGGTTTTGTTTTTCTAAATTATTTGCATTATTTGCATTATCATCTATGTTGAGTGTATGCGATTAGTTATATAATCACAGATTGTACAGGTTCGCATATTACCTTCAGTTTCAGTAAGCTCTATATTTCTCCACTTGTACATAACAGAAGATAATTATTGCAATATCGAACATATTGTTCACAAGTCATAAAAAATAAAAACAAAATGTCTCATTACAAATATATAATCATGTGAAATTATACATAGGCCTAAATATCATTTCAGATCTTTAAGTGTACAGGTGGAGGAGACCGTTATCAATAAGCAAAACGCTTGACTTGGACAACAGCCTCTGAACATAGTATGCCTTGTAAAAAAAAAAAAAGTATTAATTAAAGGAAGGAACGGAACAATTATACACACGTAGAACAAATAATGTAAATCTTTAAAATATCTTAAATGTCATTTGACCAAATAGGACAACACAAGGTTGAATGTATAAAGACGAAAGAAGGACAAAACAAAACAAAGCAAAACAAAGCCCGAGAATAAGGTACCCGAATAGGAAGAGTAGAGGAAAGAGAGAAGAGAAGAAAAGCGATGAGATACAGTATTCAGGAGTTGGGAACATTGAAACAAAAGCGTAATTCCTAATTTGAGTGGTACATTGCCTGTATGCCTATAAAGACTATCTCTTGGTAGATTGGATGCTTGGATAAAACCGGGATCAAACTTTGCGGGCTATTTTCACAGATATACTTCCACTGTCAACTCGTGAACTCGTGACGTGATGACTTAATATTAAACTTGGGTACTTCTCTGTTGTCGCATGAATCGCATTTGCGTAGACGGTATACCTAAAAATAATGGTATCTACCAAAGCAACGCTAGCATCCTACGTTACGCTTTTCAAGATTTGGTCAAACCCCAACCATGAGCACAATGTAAAAAAAAAAAAAAGATTCCTTGTATATTTTTCTCCTGACTGTCATTATTGAAAGGGCAGCTTTCGTAATATAGGTTTTCCCGGCCAATTTCGCACTTTCGTCAGTCCCTTTGATAAAAGGTTCATTCAATTTAGCGAAAATCCTCGTCACTGCACATTCTGTCATTCAAAATTGCAAGTTGGTCGTTCAATTTAGCATTTCGATCAATGAAATTCGCACATGTGGCTTTCGAATTTGTAAAACGGGCATTGAAATTGGCACGTGCTCTGCAGTCATTCAAATTCGCCAGCACCGGCGGAAAATGGCATTTCAGTCATTCAGTTTCGCGTATGGGCAGTCAAATTCCAAACATGTTCATTCAAATTGGCGTATTCTTATTTCTGTTTTGAAAAGGTGAGAACAGTAATAAATTATATAAAATTATAGGTTTTCCCGGCCAATTTCGCACTTTTGTCAGTCTATTTGATAAAAGGTTCATTCAATTTAGCGAAAATCCCGTCACTGCACATTCTGTCATTCAAAATTGCAATTTATTCGTTCAATAAGCATTTCGATCAATGAAATTCGCACATGTGGCTTTCGAATTTGTAAAACGGGCATTGAAATTGGCATGTGCTCTGCAGTCATTCAAATTCGCCAGCACTGGCCGAAAGGGGTATTTCAGTCATTCAATTTCGCGTATGGGCAGTCAAATTCCAAACATGTTCATTCAAATTATTCAAATGTTATTTCTTTTTTGAAAAGGTGATAACATTTAAACGCGTATTTCTATGTGATTTTTTTTGTTTCATCCACGCACTGTTAAGCAGTAAAAGTATCATATTTTTGACCCTATATAACTCGAGTTTGTTGTTCTGTAACGCCCCCTTTCTTTCATACACGTCATTTTAGGCCTACATGTACCAATACTACAGATTAACTTCACCTTCTTACAGTCTTGACAGCACAAGTTAGATACAGACGTATTTCTCAAGAAGAAAGAAAAAGAATTATAGGAACATTTGATGATCATATATAACCTTGACTTCCTAGAACTGGCCGACACACTCAGAATAAAGCGCTCAACGGCCGGATAACTTGTGGCCACATGATGCACTATCTTCGGACTAAAAGACTCACTAAACACATTGAAGAAAAACAAACTTTTGCCAAAATCTCTAAAATGAGTACGAAAATATGAAATGTAATGACGCTTGCAAAACAATAACTTTCTTGAAAAAAAAAAAACTAAAGAAAGAACCAAAGCATAAACATGCGTGCTAAATTGACTACAAAAGATGCTAAATTGGATGCCCAAAAATGAATTTGAATGAACGAGTGCAGCATGTCCGTGATCACGTGACTATATCATTCTAAACTGAATGAAAGAATAACGAAATGGTGTTTGTTTTACGAATTTCAATTGAAAAAGTGTTAATTAGAATGCGGAGAAAGGTAATTTGAATGCTCCAAAATGAATTTGAATGAAGAGATCATAAAATTGAACTACCGAACATGTCATCTACGCTAAATTTTGCTAAATTGAATGCAGCAATTAGGAATTGGACTGACAAAAGTGCGAAATTGGCCGGGAAAACCTATATTTATAGTAAAGGTATCTTTGACCCTAAATAAATCAAGTTTGTTGTTATCAGAACTATACATGCACCAGTACCATTATTCACTTCACTTTCTAATGTCCAGTCATGGCAGCAAGAGTTAGATACATGCGTATCTCTCAAGAAGACAGGGAAAGAATCATAAAAGCATTTAAGGGTAATAACCTTGACAAATTGATTGCTATAGAGCTGATACAAGAACTTTATTCCTAATGATGATTAGCCTAATATAACACCAATCAAAATGAAATAGTTAATGAAACATGCAGATGAAAGAAATAATCACGGTGTAGATTGAAACCTCCTTCTCCCAACTAATGTCAAAACAAACTTAAGATTGATATATCTGTGAATGAAAATAATAATGCTATCGGGCATTACAAACATATACACCTATCTTAAAAGTACTGTTACAAAGGTGATATCAGAATAAAGAATGAATACGAAAACATGAAATGTTATGATGCTTGCAAACAATATCAATGATGATTGAAAATGAAAAAAAAGGAATAAAAGCATAAACGTGTCTACTAAATTTGACTGCAGTAAATGCGAAATTGGATGCCCAAGAATGAATTCGGATGAACGAGCGCAGCGTATACGTAATCACATGACTATGTCATGCTAAATTGAATGAACGATTGAGAAATGGTGCTTGTTTCACGAATTTGAACTGAAAAAGTGCTGATTCGAATGATGTTACAGATAATTTGAATGATCCAAAATGAATTTGAATGAAAAGATTATAAAATTGAAATACCGAACATGCCATCTAGGCTAACTTCTCCTAATTGAATGCAGCAATTAGGAATTGGACTGAAAACAGTGCGAAATTGGCCGGGAAAACCTATACTTTCTAGGCAATATAGAAACAAAATGATGTACACCAAAACACGTGTGCCTTCACAATTTACATGACCTTTCACTTGCGCTCATGCATATAATATTAAATTAAAAGGATCCCCATTTCACGTACACCCCACAAAATTAATTTCTCTTTCGATCACAAGCCTTTTCAACATAATGAGCACTTGTTTGTTTTTATATTTCAGTCATTTTTTCATTAATTACTCCACCTTATTACACCACACTAATCAATTTCACTCTAGATCACAAGTCTTTAACATAATGATTATTTCTTTTTTGTTGTTTTTTATAGTCAGTGTTTCATTATTGTACTGTATTAAACCACGGTGATCTTTCTGAAGATATTTAGCCTTAAAGTTGGCTATATTATTATTATTATCATTATTATTATTATTATCATTATTATTATTTTATCATAATCATTACATTCTTGTGTGCTTGGTGAGTGCCTTTCGATTGAATCACCATTGCTGTTCCACGGTCACTACATGTCTTTGTCATCAGAGGAAAAAGAAAAAACTACATTTGAAGAATGCTTTTCCATCCTTCTTTTTACTTGCTCTCAGACATATACTACTGCATACAGGCACTTAAGCACATAATTATACTTGATGTTTCTTTGTGTACCGATCCTCTTTTTCACATTGACTAATCTATGTTACATTCAATAGTGAAACTCCTTTTTCTCTCTCCGAGACACGCCGGTAAGTCTCTTTCTCCTTTCTAGAATTTTCTCCAGGTGAACTTACCTTTCTTCATTTTCCATGTATTTCAAGCCCTCTTGGCATACTTTTTTTTTTATTCCTTACGTCCTAGCATTCGATGTGGAAAGTGGCATGATTTGAATGTCTATCATCTCTTTGAGTAAACTTACAATAACCATATATGCCTATTACATAAACTACAACGCAGAAAGTAATGCCCAACTACTGTTTCCTCAAAAGTTACCTAAAAATAAACAAAACTTCTACTTATTCTCTTTTCCAGATTAGATATCTTACAATTCTTACCAAACACTGACCACAATGTTAGATGACCAATGTTAGATTATGTATCCATCCCTCCTGACATTCTCAAAGGCACGGGTAACGTAATACTTTCCCATTATCACAAGAGTAACCCAAGAAGTATTTTTTTTTTTTGGGTATGTGCGTTGCATATTGTAACTGGTGTTCCCTGCAATCAACTGACAATCTACAAGCTTAGTTTGTTTGTCAGTGGGTACCCCCAACTCCATCCTCCCATTCATTTATCGCTATAATGCCCACTTCTTTTATGCCCTTATTAAGTATAATGCACCCCTTTTTGATTGCTTGTGCTGATATTTTCTAATGTACATGTACATGTCATGTACATTCTGCGTTTATGTTTGATATTGATTACCTGACTGGTTTAGATGGAGAAAGAAAAACAAATAATGAATTTCAAATTGAAAAAAAAAAAGTTGAACTTGAAACTGATGTACACATAAACACGTGCACCTTCACAATTTACATTATCTTTCACTTTCGCTCATGTATATAACATCACCTCAAGAGCACCCCTTTTCCACCCACATCACACTGACTAATTTCATTTTAGATGACAAGCCTTTAAACATATAATAATGATCATTGGGTTTTTTCACTCATTTTTCCATTAAAGATAATATAAAGTTTTGGTACCTCAAAAGTTTCCCTGAATTTCCTTGTCTTCGTTTGTGTTTCAAGTTAAAGTACCTTTCATATAACTAATTCTGTGAGACTAACTCGCCCCAAAGTGCTCTCATGTCTTAATAATCATGCAGTAATGGTTTCGTACTAGAGCCGTTAGTTTGACTTGACGCGGTACCGCGAGACGTATTACGAAACCATTATTGCATGATAACTGCGACCAGCAGCACCATACGCATAGCTAACTGCGACCAGCAGCCCCATAGGCATAGCTAAATGGGGCTGCGCATTGTAGCATTCAGGATCATGACAGACTAGTATCGCGGGTAAATATCAACTTAAAATCCAAAAATTTCTTCAATTTGACGACTTACCAGTTAAGTTGAAGTATTGAAAACAGGCTTCGGGCAACGTTTGGTTCTGCCAATAGTCCCTTTCTGTTCGAATTGATGACTGAATGTGACTCGTTCGAGAGGACCTTGGGAGAGCTACACTGAATTGACGGCCAGCGCATGCGCACACAGACATCTTATCCGTTCATGGATTTGAAATTTGTACGCATGTGATGTGTGCGCATGCGCTGGCCGTCAATTCAGTGTAGCTCTCCCAAGGTCCTCTCGACAGAGTCACACTCAGTTATCAATTCGAACAGAAAGGGACTATTGGCAGAACCAAACGTTGCCCGAAGCCTGTTTTCAATACTTCAACTTAACTGGTAAGTCATCAAATTGAAGAAATCTTTGGATTTTAAGTTGATATTTACCCGCGATACTAGTCTGTCATGATCCTGAAATGCTACAATGCGCAGCCCCATTACGCTATGCGTATGGGGCTGCTGGTCGCTATGCGTATGGGGCTGCTGGTCGTAGTTAATTGCATGATTACTAAGACATGAGAGCACTTTGGGGCGAGTAAGTCTCACAGTGTTAGTTATATGAAAGGTACTTTAACCTGAAACACAAACGAAGACAAGGAAATTCAGGGAAACTTTTGAGATACCAAAACTTTATATTATCTTTAACTGTACTGTTTTGAACTATACGCGGTAATCTTCCCGAAGATATTCGCCTTGAAGTTGGCTACTCATTTGTGCTGGATAAGCTCCTTTCAATCGAATCTCCATATAGCTGTTATTAAACTACAAGGCTCATCTTATAGTTCTTTGCCACCAGAGGAAAACTACATGTGAGGGAAGCTTCTGCGCACCTCTTTTTACAACTCTCTTTCACGCACATCATGCACTAAAGCACATATACTTGCTGTTTCTTTGTGTATCGTTTCTTTTGAAGTTAACAATCAGAAACATTCAAAAGAGATTCTCACTTTCTCTCTTCAAGCTACGCAAGTCTTTTCCTCCTTTCGAGGATTTTCTCCAGGTGAACTTTCCTTTCTCCATGTTTTTCAACCTTTGCATACTTCTTCTTGAATCCGAGCATTCATTGTTGAGAACGTTTGACGTCCTTTGGATGTCTTTACATCTTTTCGATTAAATTTAAGATAGCCATATTTTGCATAAATATTAACAAAGCAGATATAGTGATGCACAACTGATTTTTTTTTCTAATAACACTGAATAAGGTACTAGAAAAAAAAAGACAATCAAAACTTCTGCTGGGACTTGTTTCTAAATTAGATATCTTGCAGTTCATCCACAAGTGTTGTTGCCTTGATTCCCCCCCCCACCTCCAAAGGTTTTTATATTGATTTCAGAAGGTCTGTTTTACTGTGATTGTAAAGTTCATATATATATATATATATATATATATATATATATATATATATATACATATATACATATATATATATATATATATATATATATATATATATATATATAGATATAGATATATATATTAGTGCGATGATGCTGATACTCGTACCGTACGCCTCTGTCATCTTAGGATGAATTATAGTCGAGACAATGTAGATGACAAAAGATGTCGCATGAAGCCGGCTGTGACGAAGCTTTCGACCTTGGTCTTCCTCAGCTTTATTATCTGTTCAAGAAATGAAATATATGTTTTAAGCATAACAGATCTGGAGTCATGAACATAATACACTAAATACAAGTTCAGCATGAGTTAACAGCTTCATAGCATACTTGGCAACATTTTTGGCAATTGTGAAGCATTCAACAATGTGTAACTGTGAATAATATATAATGAGTATATATATATATGTAGCATGAAGACATATCATACAATGAAAAATATCAAACACATATCATAAATAAGCTTCAATTCTATTATAGTTACCTGCTAAGCAGACGTGTTAGTTACTTGGGTGTCTTGTGGCTATCTTGTGGCGGGATGAGAGTGATCATGTTGCCAAGTATGCTAATAAAATCATGCTGAACTTGTATTTAGTGTATTATGTTCATGACTCCAGATCTGTTATGCTTAAAACATATATTTCATTTCGTAAACAGATAATAAAGCTGAGGAAGACCAAGGTCGAAAGCTTCGTCACAGCCGGCTTCATGCGACATCTTCTGTCATCTACATTGTATCGACTATGTTTGTTTTTATATCCCTATCTCAATCATGTCTGATTACTGATAAAATGCAATGCTTACTGCTGATTGTCTCATAGTTGTGCATATAACAACGGATGTATAATAATGATAATTATTGTTATTATTATCATTATTATTATTATTATTATTATTATTATTATCATTATTATTATTATTATTATTATTATTGTTATTATTACTATTACTACTACTACTACTACTACTACTACTACTACTACTACTACTATACTATTATCATACATTCGGCATTTTCAAGACGGTACAAGCGAATGATCGACCAGCAGACAAACAAAAAAAGACAAGCGTAATGCCAGGGTACGAGATGTCAGAAGTTTAATTTACAAAATCAATAAACTGCGAACTTTCAACTGAATTGTAAGGTGAACACTTCCTGTCATGATCAAACTAAAGTCCTGTTCAAAGCGGGCACTATTGCAAACAGCTCGTCTATAAGGTACAATGTCTTTTAGTTGCGTAAAGCACTACTGACGTAGACTTCATACACTGTTCTAGGTGAATCCGCCACTTTGATGGTTGTACAGGTAACTTAAAGATGATAACAAAATTAAAGAAATTTTGTGATGAAGTCACATTTCACACTCACACCAGATGAAGTTAAATCAGCATTTATGAAGATTTCATTGATTATAACTGATTTGTCATTACATGCTTAATACAAGTGTTGCTTCGTATACTAAAAATTAACTTACCATCACCAGTAATACAGTTTTAATGTAAGTGATTCCATTAACATCAAACGCATGCAAAATTATGGCAAATGCGCGGTCTGTTCAGCAAAGCCGGAATAAGAGCCATCAGGAGCTCTTGGTAATGTTGTTGTCACAGATAGATAACTCTAGTTTGTCTGATTGATCTGAAAAAAACCACTTGATTTGGGTAGTCCGAATGTATGATTGGCCTTCATTATAAATTCCTAAAATTCTAGCATGAAATAATGCGACACGCGCAGCAAGACAAAGCTGAACAGATGAACAAATAACCATTCACATATCAATGTATTCGTATATTACCATAACGCTCTAAGCTACATATTCGTGTTAATCAATAATAATTGAATACAAATATTCCACATCGCCTAATTCAGATGCTATTCAAACATATCATAATGTATCATGAGATATTGAACTAACAATATAAGAAATGTACTTCTCTGCATCATTACCTGAAAAGCTAATGATACGATACACAACGACACTAAATATAGCGCTATTTCATTGAAATGATATTGTACGCTTATCTGCCGTATGTTGCACTATTCTACCAAACTAATTCTATCAAATCAGTTACTTTCGTATTACAAACAATGTGCTTCTAAAGAGGAGGCGCAGGTGAGATAAGCAAAGAGAGGTGTGTGGAGTTGCCACAAACTGTAATTGTTGACGGTAACGTAAATTACTGTCCTGTTGCTGAGATAGCATCTCGTCACTCATGAGCGAACTTCTCTCTTCTCTCTTTTGCCGCCAATGGGTGCACGTCACGAGACCGACACCCACGAGTTCTACAGCTCATGAGTCATACAGTCATACGGGGATGGCGGGGGGGGGGGGGGGGAGGAACATATAATTTTGCCCGCCCCAAAAATTCCAGAGATGTAGGATTTTTCTTGCTTTTTAATAGAAAACTGACCAAGTATCGTATCCAAAATGTGCATCAGACTGTTCAGTTTCAATTCTGAAAATGCAAAGTCTCCCTCGCGGAGGGGGGGGGGGGGGTGAGATACCCCTCCCACATCCTCCCCAATACGGTCCTTTCCCATAGACTTGGTACACTTTTACATTGACAGATATCCGAATATCATATATTCATGCACCAGATCTGCCACTTTATCCCTACCCCCCCCCCCCCTCAAAAAGTAAAAGTTTTCTCGTGTAGGAGGGGATATCTCCTTTCAATTAAACTTTTCCCGTCTTGGTTCTCCTTCATAGATTACAACACTTAGGGGTTGACAAATCAGAAATGTGTTCCATCATAAATGTGTTAACGAGATGTTTTCATTTGAGTTCTAATTATTGCAAAATCTCCCTCATATGCGGGCGAGTCGATCATGAAGGGCAAGGGGGCAGTTGCCATTCCAGTGCGGCGGTTGCTTTTAAACATGTTAAAGGAACTATTAAAGTTTAGACATTTCTCTTCTGTACCATTAAATTTCATTATTCTATCAAATTACAGCCCTTTAATCAGCAATCAACTACTTAGTATATAGAACTCATAATCAGTAAACTTTCTCGATGCAAACCACTGTGGCAGTCACTTTCACATTGTTACCAGCAAAGCCAAAGGTAAGTAGGGTGCGGCTATTTAGAAGTGTTTATTATACATGCATCTTTAGTTTGTACCTCCTTAACCGCATTTTGTGTCATTCTTTGAAGCATTAATTTTCATGATTCTCTGCGATGTTTCCGAAAAGCACACTTTCCTTTCACTCGTAACTGACATGTTCAGGGTAGTTTTATTCCTTCTGCCCTGTGACAGGTGTAATCAATTGCTCTGTTGATATTATGCTTTTAAAAAAATTGAAAAAAAATCGAAATACTCTCTGTATTTCTTTTTTATAATTGTTTTGCCGTGACGAATTGTCGTATACTTATTGCCTTCTCAGCCCGCCTTAAACGAATTGTCCGAGTTTCCTCAAATTCGGCTACTTTATGCGACTAATATTTCTGCGTTCTCTGTATCCACATGTTTTGCGGGAAATTTTCCCCTTAAGGGTATTACCGCAACAACAACAACAACAACAACAACAACAACAACAAAAATCCACCCAAAAACCGATATAACAAAAAATTCCAGATGAAGGATGCTTTTCAAAGAATTAATTTGGACTTATTACTACACAGCATGTGGCCACATTCTTTGTCGAGAGAACAAACTGAAAGATCTGCTGTTCGTTTTTTGAAATGCTTTTATGGGAGGCTACAACTCCTTCATGGATACAATGTACCATAATATTTATCATAATATATAATATTTAGGTCTATTGCGAAGATTTAAATGCATTCCTAACAAGGTTTTCCCCTGCTAGACCTGTATATTGTCATGATTGTGGTCAAACCAGGATCACACGCAAACTATGCGAGCTTTACGACCATATCCGAGAGCAGAGAAATGTAGGGCGTCACCAACCATCTCTACGGCAAGACCATAACCATTCATCTCTTCGGAACTGCTATCGGGACTCAGGTCTACACGGAAAACAAAAGAGCGAAAAGAATCACTTTGGATAAGAGTGAGGGAAGACAGAAGAAATCATTGTCTCCAATGATAGCAAGTAAAACTTGTTAGCAGCTTGACTTACTACCACTTCGATATTCGATAACAGACTTTCACTTTGGATTCACCATAGAAGCAGGCTTAAAGTTTGAAACTTATTTGCCTCTCGATGACTTCATGAGTACAATGCCAAACTAAAACTATTTGGAGCTATTTACAGCTATTGATAACATAGACATGCACAACACTAATCTAGATTGAACTAATCTCTTCTCCGATGACAGAACTTTCGCCAGATTTGACATTAAGGAGTACAAAGATGAACTCTTCTTGAACATGGTACATGTTCATGTGAAAAATATTCCACTCCCCCCCCCCCCCCTTAACTCAGGTGGACATTTTACCACATGCGCGTTTCTGATTTTTCGGGAAATGGATGTAGTCTAGGGGCTCAATTCGTGAGAAAAAAAAAATCCGGAAATTCGTTGTTACAGGGTTTTTTTACTATTTTTCCCGTAATGTGTTAAATAAGGGTAATTTTCAAATCTTTTAAAGATAATCCTGAAATATGATTCCGAAAAGGGTTAGTTTCAAACCCAGAAAAAAAAAAATCCGCAAAAGGGGTAGTGGGGTATCTTGATGTTTGCCCGAATGTATGCTGATGTTCATGTTTTGCTAAATGCATTCCGGGCAATTTTGCAGGCTTTCCTTCCAAGACCCCGTGATAGGGGGTCAAAACCCTGACTACTTCCCATCCCTAAAGAAGGTATCTCTAAGAATCTGGAACAAGTATACGTGTATGACCGCCTGATTGTGCGGGGGTGGTCATTTATTACTGTGAGAAGAAGCATTGCCCCAACGTTGAGTTCTTTTTTCCTTGCAGCCTTGATATTCATGAGGCCACGGGGCTTGCTCTCATCGCAGATGAAAAGTCAGATAACTGAGATGTGTTGAGTTCATGATTCATACATTGAATCAATTGAACTTTTATAGCAGCTGTCTGCATAGCGTGTTCGAAATGTATATTAAATCGGTTGTTTTCGTTGGGATAGACCACAAGGAATGTTATGCTTTCAAGAGTTATTTTTACCTTGTATGGTTTTGTCTGCTTCCCATCATTATGTCAAGAATGTCAGTTCGCTTAGCACAAGTCATTTGTTCCAAAACACATCAACATATGATGGTTAAACCTATCGTTAACCTTATGGAATTTGTTTCGGGTTTCATTCTGTTCCGAGTGATGGAAGCAGATAAAAAAAAAAACAGTCACTCATACACGTGACACAATTATTCTATAATGAGGAACGATGTTCGTTTGTTTACAAAATGACAAACGAGAGAAAGTTGTTCGAGACAGTGTATACATTGATAGAAAAAGACCAATCACAAAATAGGAAACAAAAAGAAAAATGTGATGTTCATGACTTTGAAAACAGACAGGCCTGATTTCGTTGTAAATCCCATAATGATAGCATGTCGTAGGCCGAGTTTCAACCCCGTATCATGTAGGACCAAAGTTGTCATATTTGATTTGAGCTTGAAAATAAGCAAATTAAATGAAGGCACTTACGAATAAGAAACTGGTTAACAAACAGACTGCTTAACAGAACGCTGTGGCCATCAGGGGGATACCCGCATCGCCAGTCACCGTCTTCGCTGACGTCAGAACTGGTCCATGATGTCTGATTCGATGGCCAGCAACATGTACAGTCCAGCCAGATGAGCTCATGGAAATGGCACTGGTCTTTCACCGCATTCACGATGTCGACGACGAAAGACTCGTTGACAGGGAACGGCAGGTTTGTCCCATTTCCATCACACATCCCATGCGATAGTCTTTCCTTTGAGCAGCGGATGTCAATGTGGTCTTCAGTTAAATATGGAACAAACAAAAAAACATTGCTGAAATTGACAATCAATTAACGAAAAACAGTAGCTTTTTCAAAAATTCAAGCCCCATTCCTTGAAGAAAGTACATACATCATCTGCGGTTAAACCTCGTTTGCAATTGTGCATGTTCGTACTTAAGTGCCCATTTATCTTCAAATACGCACACGGTGTGCATGTCTGATAAAAACATATGAAGAGTTCCTTTCCAAAAAGTGCAAAATCCACTTTAGTTGGTTAAAAAAAACCCTGGATTTTCATTCACATGTCTAAACTAATGTGCTGAGTGTGACCCAATTATTTTATGTGTTTCTTTACTGGTACACACTAAAGAATGTCATATTATTCTTATTTGTATTTTGACTTGTCTATTATACTTGGTTCTTTGTTTCCTTTCGTATTTTCCCTTTGCACTCAGAAACTTTGTATTAAGTGCATCTTTGCATAGGGATGTAGCCGCAGTGTGGTGCATAGCTCAAGCTGGCTCCTAGTGGAAGTCTTACCGTGAATGGGGAAGTTGTAAAAAGTTTTACTGAGTACATTGTAGTGATATATGTCACTACTCAAGATACCTGAAATTGGTTATGATAATGATATGGACTGGTTACTTTCGTGGGATACGACATTAATTGCCCTCACTAGATTGTATGGGTGCACGTCACGAGACCGACACCCACGAGTCATACAGCCCACGAGTTATCGAGCATACGAGTCATACAGCCCATGAGTAATACACAGTGGCGTATCTGGGGGGGGGGGGGCAAGGGTGCCCCGGGCACCACTCCTTGGGGGCGCAAAAAACTAAAAAAAAAAACTAAAAAAAAAGAAGAAGAAAAAGAAAAAAAACGAAGAAGAAGAAAAAAGAAAAGAAGAAGAAGAAGAAGAAAAAAAAAACTCGCCCGGAAGGGGGGAGGGAGAATGGTGGGGGGGGGGGGGTAGAAAACCAAATCAAACAAGATAAAAACAAAACATGATGATGACGCATACAAAATGACAATGTTTATTGTGTTCACACAAGAATTCCATGTTCTGTCAGCTGAAATACAACAATTTTCGGCTCGCTCGCTGCGTTCTCTCGCCAAAATTTCTTTAAATAAAGAAGGTAAGCACAAAACGTGACGATGACGCGGACAAAATGACAATGTCTATTGTGTTCACACATGTCATTTTATATTTAGCAAGCAAAATGTTTCACGGAGCAGCGGCTACAATTTCTTTCGTTCTGAAGCGATCGCCAATTGGATCAAAAGAATGCGCCAACGGTTTGGAACATACGGGGGGGGAGGGGGCGCAAAAAAAAATCAAGCAAGATAAGAACAAAACGTAATGATGACGAGGAAATGTGCAAATTTCGGCTCACTCACTCGTACAATTTAGAGTATTTTTTTCCAAGTCCACAGTTTGTTGGTATAAATCGTTATCTATAAGGCCGTCACTATTATCTTCATTAGGATTTTAAGATTAAATAAGCAAAAAATGACAAGAATTCAATGTTTTGTAAGCTGAAATACAAAAATTTTCGGCTCGCTCGCTGCGCTCGCTCGCCAAAATTTATCCAAAAAAAAAAAAAAAGAAGAAGATAAGAACAAAACGTGACGATGACGCGCACAAAATGACAAGGTCTATTGTGTTCACACAGGTCATTTTATATTAAGCAGGAAAAATGTTACACGGAGCAGCGGCTGCAATTTCATTCGTTCTGAAGCGATCGCCGATGGGATCAAGAGAGGACGCCAGCGGTTTCGAACATAATGGGGGGGGGGGGGGGGGCGCGAAAAAAAAAAACCAAATCAAAAAAAGATAAGAACAAAACGTAATGATAACGCGGAAATATACAAATTTCGGCTCACTCGCTCGTACTAATTTAGAGTACTAGTATTATAAGTCCTCAGTTTGTTGGTATAAATCGTTATCTATAAGGTCGTCACTATATCTTGATTAGAATTGTAAAATTTAATAAGCAAAAAATGACAAGAATTCAATGTTTTGTAAGCTGAAATACAAAAATTTTCGGCTCGCTCGCTGCGCTCGCTCGCCAAAGTTAATCAATAAACAAAAGAAAAAAGAGACAAGAACAAAACGTGATGATGACGTGGATATATACAAATTTCGGCTAACTCGCGCGTACTAACTTAGAGTACTTTTGAAATTCCTTATGCAAGTTGATCGTTATCTATAAGGCCGTCACTACACATTATCTTGATTGCAATTGTAAGATTTGATTAGCAAAAAATGACAAGAATTCCATGTTTTGTAAGCTGAAATACCAAAATTTCGGCTCGCTCGCTGCGCTCGCTCGCCAAAATTTATCAAAATTCATTACATTTAAATCACCCTCAAAAGACCCCTTTAAAGTGCTTGAAAAAGTATATCATGTGGACTTTGTTTAAAGTCCCTTCCGGGATGGGGTTGGGGTTGAACACTTTTTCAGAAATTAGAGGCGCAATTTTCGCGCTTGCCCCGGGCGCCGTTTTCCCTAGATATGCCACTGGTAATACAGCTCACGAGTCATATAGCCCATGAGTTCGACAGTAAGCATGCTAAGCTAACAAGGCCCACCAGACCGACACATTAAGCCCCGTGTTGTAGCTGTCGAACTCGTGGGCTGTTTTTACCTAGTGTCGAACTCATGGGCTGTATGATTCGTGAGCTGTATGACTCATGGCCCTGTTTTCAATGTCGTACTCGTGGGCTGTATATAAGACTAGCGGGTGTCGGTCTTGTGGGATGACCCCGATTGCATTGGCCTCGTCTTCGACTCGGCAGTACCTGCTCGGGCAATACAATTATAGTTCAAGCAATAAATGTCGTATCCCCCTCTATGCCAGTCGATGATTATCATGTTATATCATGATTCAATTTACTAAGACCCCCTCCCCCTCCCCTTGCAGAATCTACACAGAATAATCCTGGCACATCAGTTCTCTCTCTAAAAAAAAAAATTCATATTTTTGAGAGTGTCCATTACTCTAACCTGAGAAGTGAGATGTTCGTACTGAGGTACTTGAACTAGAGCTGCTGGAACTAGAGCTGCTTGAACTGGAGCTGCTGGAACTAGAACCGTTTGTACCGGGGGAACCTTTCCCATGAGTAGATGTCGTCATCCCGGAGCGATTAGTTGGCGTGCTCCCTTGTGGAGTGATTTTTATAGACAAGAGGGAGGTGCAGGAAAGTTGAGCCACTTTTAGAAAATATTTCCTATTTGATCCTTGCCTATGACAAGTCTTTGTTACCAAATTGAAGTACAAATACAAAGCTTCCTTTTACCTACGAAAATTTGTTCTGGATCATTGCCTAATTCAAAAACTCTTCTTTGAAACAGTGTCAAGTTGCTCATCCCCTGCAGTGTGAGGAGAGCTGAGCCATTCTTCAGGAGAGTTTAAGCCAGCTTTGGAAGAGATGTGCCGCTTTTTGCAGAGTTCAAGCATGATGTAAACAGATACAGATGAGTGTCAAAACTGAGCGTACAAGTGTTTAGTATATATCCAGACATAAATCTCAACCAACAAAACTGGTTGTTTTCTTACATTCAAATTTAAGAACATCTGGAAGTTTAAAAAGTTCAAACACTCATTATATGACGTGAACTTTATCAACACATGGCTTTTCTTATGGCAACTCTTCTGCATCTCCCCTAGTCTTGTAAAGAACAAAATATCAAAAAATGGAGAACCGATGTTTATGTTGCAGAGGTCTGAGTAAGAGAAGATGTGTTCCTCTCGTCCAGGGCCTCAGATATCTCTTACTCTTGGAGGAAATATTCAAAATGCTACTGGAAACTATACATAGATGTTGGTTCATTTTTAACACATTCATCAATAGTATCCTCTTAAATTTCAATTCCGAGGGGGTCAATAAAAGTGTATCTATTTTGTAAATTCCTTAAAATAAAATTTTGGTAACAATTAGGACACGTCGCCTTTATACACATAAATGCACTTAAGTGTAAAAACGTTCTAGCCGACCCATGGCAGCTACCTCTTTTTAAATGTTAACCAATTACACGCCAAAAGATAATTAACATTTGTTTAGCATTCTCTTAAGCAATCTACCATATTTCCTTGGGGAAAAAAAAGTAGCTGTTACAATATCTCCGTTTTGAAGTACACTCGCAAATAGAGCAATTGATCAGTTTAAGAAGAGAGAGAAAGGATTAGTTGCTTCTTACGAAAGTCACAAGAAATCCCCATGAAACCTTCAGCACATTGGCAATGGAAGTTCGTCTTGGTTTCCTCACATATGCCATTCTTGCACGGGCCTCTCAAGCAGTCTGTTTGATAATATAACACATACAGTACACTTTCATGAACGAACAAAGATACAAAAAAGATGCTTGCAAGCTTGAGCTCATTATAAGAAATTGAACAGTGTTCTAACTCGATATACTTTCAAAACAGTCTGAGTTCATCTTGTCACATAAATTCTAATTCAAATGGAATCATACAGCACGTATTCTTCAAATGTTTTTTTTTTATTGAATATGTTTTAATTTTCAATGATGAAAACTGCATTTCATATTCGACCTACTAACAATATACACATATTAGAGTATAAAATAAGTGCATACATTGTGAAGTCAAGATGCAAATACAAAAAAAAAAAATACGTTGAAAATGTTTGAAATCGAAAGGAAGCTAAAAAGCTGACCCTGAAATATCCATTCCCCTCAAAATCATTTTTATAGAGTACAGAAAAAGCTTTCGATGAACGGGCACGGAGACGTATCTATACGAATCGACATCACATCGAACATTGATGACTAAACTAAAAATTCTTATGAAGCCCTGTTTGAGGTCGTCTTCTTGCAGCCTGGAATGTGGAAGGGGATAGGAAGGAGTCATGCGTTGAGTTTGAAAGTTTGATCATTTTGGACTGGGAAGGGAAATTGCCGATGAAAAGTAATTAATCCTCGCTCAAAACTTAAAATTCCAAATGGCAAAAAAAAAAAACGCCCACGCTTGTGTCATTCAACCTGGGTCAAGTTTTGGGTCATGAGTTAAAAAATCGAAGTCAAAGTTCAAGCTAAACAATGCTGAAATTACAATATTGTCTTAATACATTGAAAATGATTTCACGGTTTCACTAATCGACTATTGATTGTATGTGCATTGCCGCACTATAATTTCGTAAGTATGTGGGACATGGGGTCAAAGGCCAAGGGAAAATGCCAACATTGCATATTTTTCCCCACATTTTGGAAATTGCGAAAGCATTGCTGTAAAAGTCGGTGTAATCTCTTTTGCATATGACCAGACAGTGATTATTTGCCAATCAAACCATTATGAAACTGTTGTTTCGCACTGGTAATGATACTCCAGATCTACCAGGAAAATGATGCGTAAACCGGAGTTAAACGTGTCCCCATTGCAACACTTCCGTGGAATTTTTTTTTCTTTTGTACTTTTCAAACGTATGGAAACAAGTTTTAAATGCTGGAAGAACATCGTCACAAACGAAATGAGAGTAGGTCCTTCAAATCCATATCGAGTCTTAAATACAATTTCAATAAAGAACTTTTTTTTAACTTCAATGTGCAGTTGAACTCCATAGTCGTCGACTAGTCTAGACTTTATCTTTTAATGTCTGTACAAATCATACACGCACACACACACACACACACACACACATATATATATATATATATATATATATATATGTACACTCATGGCCAGACGAAAACTGAAAAATAAAACAGTGAATTAGATGTGTAAAAGGCATAACTGGTTTCCAGGCGGGGGTTACAGGGAGATTATTATTACTCACGAATGTCAATGTATTTCTGTATACTGAAAAAGCTATAGAGTTTTATGCTTGAAACCTGTTAAAGCATTCCAATCAATCACTGTCTTACGACAGCCTACTTTACCTGGGATGCGACAAGTCCACTGTTCAGGCTCAGTGCACACCCTAGGGTTGTCATGGCAACTCTTCGGGGAGACAGTCTCCGGTATATCAACTACCTTTGGGATGAGTTGGGTTTCGGCGCCGTTGAATGATATGGTCTTGCATTGTGCGAATGGTGGTATTGTGTAGTTCACACTGAACTTAGTCCAGTGTTCACTACTGGCTGAAAAAGCAACGGCAAACTTGATCTGTTGGTATTAGTTAATGCCTCTCTTGTTATATTTGGTTCCTTTTTCCTAATAAATTCCATTACCACGTATAAACCGAATATCGCCTATTCGTACGATAACAAAACTGTACAAAATATCATATATGTATAATGTATGTTTATAAATGTTTTACTATATTGACAAACAACAAAATAAAAAAACTTGGCAACTCTTTTTAACTGTATCTTAATGTATCTTGTCTTAAACTCTTTCATTCATTTTTCAAAAAGAGCGCGAGTTGTAAACTCAAACCACTCATTTCTCTCTCAGTCTCTTCTCTCTCTCTCTCTCTCTCTCGCCATGTTTGTCCGGCGAGGTTCGTGCTTTTTGTAGTTCTTGCATGGCTGCAGTTTGTTTGGTTGTTTTTTTTGTGTGTGTGTTTTTTATTGTTGTTGTTTTTTTTTTGGGGGGGGGGGTTTTGCTCTATGTCCACAAATGGATACAAAATGTGTGATATAATGCTGTAATAACACGGTTTCACTTGGGTACTGGGGGGCGACGAAAATGCAAATATATAGGCCAAAAAGCATTGCCAGAAGCATTACAATCTCAGAGCTTTATGCCCTTTATATATCGACTACATACGCACCGGGCCATAGTGGTATCCACCATATGTCCACGGGTGCAGGTCACCTGTTCCATGCCCACTAGTTACACAGCCAACGAGTTTAATAACACAATATGGTTCAGCCGTATATGAAATAAGAATACATGTATGTAAGAAGTACATTGCCTAGGCATCAGGTATTCGCTTTTACTAAAATTCAGAAATTGTTATAAGTGCACGTACAGCCATAATTACCAGTCTTGGTGGCCACGAACAACAGAACACATGCATGCATGATCCCCTGGAAGAAAGGAAACAAATCACACAGGCTATGTCTACAAGCAACATGGACTGGTTTAAGTTATCTAGGTAACTAAGGCTCGAGAAAATCACCACATATCAGCACAAACTTTAGAGTCATAAATATGTGTCTGTCCTATTCACGGCATCATGTTCTCAGACAGATTTTAAAGGTAAAACGCGTGATTCCTTCAAACAAACATGAAGAAAATACTGACCGTTTATTTCCATTCACTTTCCATTAACCATGAAACGTGAAATTTGAAGCTTTGAAACTTGCAACTTTATCTAGAAAAGGAATAGATTCTGTCAGACTATTTTTTTCAATAATTTTTCTTCTGACGCACTCGGGATATGATTTTACACTGCAATCATTGACCATGGCTTTCGAAGTTGCACATGTTTAACCAGGAGGATAAGTAAACAACTTTTACCGAAATATTATCATACCATCATAAAACAAAAGTCTACTTTGATAGCCGTCTCAAGGACGATAACATGAAGGCGATGACTTACCATTGTTGATATCTTGCGGCAAAAGTAATATACAGAAATGTGCACAGGTCGCTTGATGTCTTACAAAAGGCAAAATGAAAGAAAAACGTTAAAACATATTTCTTGATATACCCAGTATCCAGTTCTCCGTCTCAAATGTTACTTCGTACGGTGAGTTACCACTTTAAACAGATGTCTGATACCGGAGGTAGAGTAAATGAATAAAGCGACATCAGAATTCGTGGTCTTGTCCCATTCGCCTTGGTAAAGAGCTTGAATCTAATCAGCCATTCCGTAGTTCAACATTGCGCATGAGCAGAAAAAGATGATATACCACAACAGAAACGTTTGTTGAGATTAATTGAGATGAAGCATCTGTGATGTAATGAATATTCATGTATTCCGTAATGAGTGTATGCGGTTAGGTATATTATAATTATAGACTGTACAGGTCCTAATACGACCTGTATGCCTAAAAAGACTTTTCTTGCTAGATTGTATGCCCATTACTGCAGTGAAACCAGGAACAAACTTTGCGACCTTGTTCACAGATTCATTTCCACTGTCAACTCAACACTTGATGACCTGTAATTTGTGTACATCTCTGTTGTCGCACGAAGCATATAATTTGCAAGGTATACCTAATCCAAATATTTCCCTTGTCAACCCATGCTAGAGTCCTCCTTTACACTTTTCAAGATTTTGTCACACCTAAACCATGAGCAAAATATAAAATATGTTTCCATGTATATTTTTCTCCTTACTGACACTATTAATAAAAAAGAAGCTAACACGTAAGAATAAACTGATGTATACCTAAACACGTCTACCTTCACAATTTACATTATCTTTCACGAAGTCTTTCGCTCATGCGTATGACACTAACTCAAAAGTTCCCCTTTTCCACCTCCACAACAATAATCAATTTCACTTTAGATCACACCCTTTTAACATATCAATGACAATCTTTTTTTTTATCTGTCAGTGTTTCAATAATTATACTGTGATGAACCACGGTAATTTTGTCGAAGATATTTTGCCTTGATGTTTCCAGGTTTTCTACTCATCTTTTGATCGAATTGCCTTTGGTGGTATTCATTAATCTACAATTCCTTGTCACCAGAGGAAAAAAAACAACAACATGTGAATAACGCTTTTACATCTTTCTACTCATAACTCACACACACACTCACACACATACACACACACACATGCACTTAAGCACATGGCTAATATTTTCTCTCTGTACCGTTTCTCTTTTTCAGGTTTACTTATCTATAACATTTAAAAGAGAAACTTACTTTCCTCTCTCCAAGCTACGTAAGTCTCTTTCTCCTTTCTTGAATTGTCTTCAGGTGAACTTATCCTTCTCCATTATGCATTTATTTCAATGATTGCATACTTTTTTCTTGAGTCCTAGCTTTCATTGAGGGGATTGTTTGACATGATTAGAATGTCTACACATCTTTTCAAGCAAAATTAAGATAACCATATCATGCATAAACAACAGAACAGATAGTATACATAATGCACAACTTAATTTCTCCTGAAAAGGTACTAGAAAGAAAATCAAAACTTCTGCTGATAATCTTTTCCAAATTAGACACCTTTCAATTAATCCACAAGTGTTGTTCCCTTGATTTCAATTCCTCCCCCCCCCCCAAAAAAAAAAAAGTGTTGACATTTTTTTCAATGAAGTCTGTTCTAAAGCATCCATTATGGGGATTTGAACGTCTACACATCTCTTCGGGTAAACTTAGAATATCCATAAACTGCATAAACAAGATAAGAAATCAAATAGTGATGCACAATTAAGAGTTTCCCCAAAAGATTACCAAAATGTATTAATTATAAAAATTTCTGCTGATACTCTTTTTCAAATTAGATACCTTACTTATTCTTACAACGCTTGACGTGCAATGTTAGATATGTTTGCATTCATATTTCTCTCCTAAATGACATTTTCAAGAGGGCAGATATTGTAATACTTTCACAGCAACACAAGAGTAAATCAAAAAGGTTTCTCTTCTTCTTTTTAATGTATACTTCATATTGAAACTGGTGGGACCAACAATCTTCAAGCTTAGATATTTAATGATTCCCCATCTCCATCTTCCTTTTCATTTATTACAATAATGCCTACATCTGTTATCCCTTTCTAAAGTATAATGCACCAATTGATTACTTGTGTTATTTCTTTACTTTCATGTACATTGAGAGTACATGTTATTGATTAGCATAAGATGGAAAGAGAAAAGAAAAAACTATAAACTTGCATTTGAAGCTGATGTGTGCCTAAACACGTGAACCTTCACAATTTACATTATCATTCGCTTCCGCTCATGCATATAACATTAAATGAACATGGCCCCTATTCCACCTCCACAACACTAATTAATTTCCCTTTATATCACAAGCCTTTCAACTTAATAAGCATTTGTTTAATGTTTGGTTTGTTTTTTTTTTTTTTATTTGTTTGATTTTTATTGTGAGTGTTTCGTCAATTGTACTGTATTAAACCACATTAATCTTCCTGAAGATATTCCACCTTGATGTTGACTACTCATGTTTGCTGGATAAAGTTCCTCTCCATTAAATTGGCACTGTTGTTATTGGGGAGCGTTTGACACGATTTGAATGCCTACATCGATTGGAGTAAATGTAAAATGACGATATAGGCCTACTGCATAAATAACAAAGCAGATAGTGATGATCAAAACTTCTGCTTGTACTCTTTTCCAAATCAGATTACAATTCTTACGATATTTTGAGAACAATGCTAGATGTGCAATGTTGGATGTGTTTTCATGTATAATATTTCTCTCCTTACTGATTTTTGTACAAAGGCAAGTTTCGTGATACTTTCGCAGCAACGCAAGAGCAATCCTGTTGGTCGCTATCTGGCTACTTCTGTTATCCCCTTCAAAGGTATTATGCAAATATTTAATAAATTTCATGTACATCGTGCGTATGTGTTGTTGATTAGGTTGAGATAGAGAAAAAAAATGACCTTTAACTTGGAAAACTCGAACTTGAAACTGATATACACCTAGACGCGTGTACCTTTACAATTTACATCATCTTTCTCTTTCGCTCATGCATATTACATTGTCTCAAGAGGACCCCTTTTCCACCTGCACCACACTGATCAATAATTTCTCTTAAGATCATGATCCTTTAAACATAATGAGCATTATCTTGTTTTTATCAGTCAGTATATCATTGATTGTGCTGTGTTGAACCACGGTAACCTTCCTGGAGATATACTGCCTTGTTGATGTTGGCTACTTATGTGTGCTGGATAAGTTCCTTTCGATTGAAATGCCACTGATGTTATTAAAGGGACGTATAGTTTTGGTTGAGACCTAATTTCAGGTTTCTATTAACATTTTTTGATGAGATAATGAGAAACCCCTTTTGAAATATGAAAGAGCAAGTAATTCTATTAGGAATTCAACGTTTATTTGTTGAAAATTGGCTTTGAAATGGCTGAGATACCCAAAACAGAGCGATTCTAATAAGTGTGGGACCCACACTTTTTTACTTTGTTTTTTGGATGTTTCAGTCGTGACAAACCGGATTTTCATCAAATAAACTTTGAATTCCTCTTAAAATGGTATGCTCTGTACTATTTCATAAGTGTTTTCCAGGTATCTCACCAAAAAAAAAAGTTAAAAGCCCAATTCTCATCTCCACCAATACTATTCCTTTAAACTAAAAGGCTCACTACAGTCCTTTGTCAACAGAAATAAGTACATTTGAAAAATGATTTTACATCTTTCTATTTCCAACTCTCTCTCTCCCTCTCTCTCTCTCTCTCTCTCTCTCTCACACACACACTCACACATACAGGCAACAAAGGAAATAATTAAACTTGATGTTTCTTTGTGTGCCATTTCTCTATGTCAGGTTTACTTATCTATAACACTCAAAAGAAAAATTTGAATGTCTCTTTCAAGCTACGCAAGTAAGTCTCTTTCTCCTTTCTTAATATTCTCCAGATGAACTTATCTCTCTCCAATACACATGTACTTCAAGCTTTGCATACTTTTTTTCTAGAGTCGAAGGAATCTTAATGGAGATTTTTTCATCTGATTTGAATTTCTACACAAATCCGTAAAAACATTTTCTATACACAGACGCATAAAACAACCACATCCTATATAAACGTTAAAGCAGATACTGATACAGAACTTTATTTCTCCTGGAAAACTACAAGAAAACAATCAAAACTTCTGCTTATATTCTTTTCCAAATTGAATATCTTACAATTAATCCACAGGTGTTGTTTCCTTGATTAAAATTCAACCCACCCAAAAAGGAAGTGTTTACATTGCTTTCATGAAGTCTGTTCTGAAGCATCCATTATGGGGAGTTTTTGATATGATTTGTATGTCTAAACATCTCATCGAGTAAATTCAAAATAACTATATACTGCACAACCCTCAAAGCAGAAAGTGATGCACAACTGAGGGTTTCCTCAAAAGATGCTTAGAAATAAATCAAATTTATGAATTTCATGAAAATTGTGAGTATACGTTATTGTTCAGGTTGAGATGGAGAACAAAACCTAATCTTCAACTTCATAAACTTGAACTTGTTACTGACAGACACCTGAGCACGTGTACCGTCACAATTTACATTGTCTTTTACTTTCGCTCATGCATTTAACATTAACTCAAGAGAACCCCTAATCGACCTACACCACACCAATTAATTTGCCTTTAGATCATAACCCTTTAAACATAATGATTTTTTTTTTCATTGAGTATTTCATTAAGTGCATTGTGTTGAACCTCGGTAATTGTCCTGAAGATATTCTGCCATGTATAAGTCCCTTTCGATAGAATTGCCGTTGCGGTTATTAAAGTACAGGGTCCACTATATTTCTTGTCACCAGAATGAAAAAAAAAAAGAATCATTTGGAGAATGTTTTTGAAACCTTCTTTTCACAACTATCACATACAGGCACACCAACAAAAGCTCATAATTGCACACGGTGTTTCATTGTTTACCTTTTCTCTTTTCAGGTTAAGTTATCTGTAACATGAAAAAGAGAAACTTATTTTCCTCTCTTAAAGCTAAGTAAGTCGATTTCTCCTTTGTTAAATTTTCTGCAGCTGAACTAAACGTTCTCCATTATACATGTATTTCAAACTTTGCATACTTTTTTTCTTGAGTCCTAGCATTTTTGTGGAAATTGTTTGACATGAATGATTGGAATGTGTACAATCTCTGTGAGTAAACTTCAGATAAACATATCTTGCATATAAACATCCATGAGATAGGGATACCAACTCAAAGTTTTCTGAAAAGATACTTAGAAAACGATCAAAACTTCTACAGGTACTCTTTTCCAAATTAGATATCTTACAATTCTTACCATAAATTGAACACAATATTAGATATGCGATGTTAGTATCTTTCCATGCATATTTATCTCAGTACTGATATCTTTAAAATGGCAGCTATTTTAATATCCCCACAGACAGACAAGAGTAACGAATTTTTATACATATATATATATATATATATATATATATATATATATATGTATGTGTGTGTCTGTGTGTGTGTCTGTGTGTGTGTGTGTGTGTGTGTGCGTGTGTACAGTGTATATTGTAACTTGTGGGACCAAGCTTCGATTTTCAGTGGTTCCCCCATCTCCATCTTCCTGTGCATTTATCAATATAATGCCAACATATGTTATCCCCTTCTAAAGTATAATGCACCCCACTTTTTATTGGTTAATAACTGTGTTTTTCTTTACTTTCATGTACATTGAGAGTATGTATGTTATTGATTAGGATAAAATGGAAAAAAAAAGAAACTATAAACTTGAATTTGAAGCTGATGTATACCTAAACATGTGTACCTTCACAATTTACATTATCTTTCACTTCCGCCCATGCATAATAAATGAATTTGAAAGGATCCCTAATCTACCTACACCACACTAATTAATCTCAATGTAGATCTCACGCCTTTAAACATAATGAGCATTAGGTTTGTTTCAACTAGTATGTTATTGATTGTGCTGTGTTGAACCACGGTAATCTTCCTGAAGATATTATGCCTGGATGTTGACTCCTCATGTGTGCTGGATAAGTTCCTTTCGATTGTTGTTCTTAAACTACAAGGTTCAAAACAGATCTTGTCACCGGACATTCTAGAAGAAAAAGAACAACTTCATTGTGAAGAATGCTTTTGCATTATTCGTTTTACAACTCACACACATACACACACACACACACACACACACACACACACACACACACACACACATATTATACATGCACGAAAGCACATACTTGATGTATATCTTTGTGTACCGTTTCTCTTTTTCAGGTTTACTTATCTTGAACATTCTAAACAGAAACTCATTTTCCTCTCTTCAATCTACCCAAGTAAGTTTCTTTCTCCTTTCTAAATTTTTCTCCAAATGAACTCATCTTTACATACACTTATTTTTTCCTAGCATTCGTTGTGGAGAGCATTTGACATGATTTGAATGCGTACATATCTCTTCGAGTAAACTTAAAATAGCCATATCCTGCATAAACATTTACAGCAAATAGTGATGCACAACTGAAAGATTCTTGAAAAGATACCTAGAAAATAATCGAAACTTCTGCTGGTACTCTTTTCCAAATTAAATATCTTATATTCTTAAATGGATTGTATGGTTTTAGTTGAGACCTAATTTCGTGTTTCTAACATTTTTTTTTTTTGGTGAGATAATGAGAAACCTCTCATGAAATACGAAAGAGCATGTAATTCAATAAGAAATTCAATGTTTATTTGATGAAAATTGGTTTTGAAATGGCTGAGATTCTAATTAAATGTGGGACCCACCTTTTATTACGATTTCTTTGTTTTACTTGTTTCAGTCTTGTTTCAGGATGTTTCAGTCATTCCAAACCCGATTTTCATCAAATAAACTTTGAATTCCTCTGGAAATGGTATGCTCAAAACTGTGTTTTCTTGGTATCTTGCAAAAAGTTAAAAGCCCAATTTTCATCTCCACCAATACTGTAACATGCCTTTAAAATATATGAAAGGTATACCTAAACCAAATATTTACCCAGTCAACGCTAACATCTTCCGCCCCTCAAGATTAGGTCACACCTCAAATAAGAGCAAAATGTTAGATAAAAAATGTTTCCATGTATATTTTTTCGCCTTCTTGACATTTTTTTAAAGAGGCTTTCGTAATTCTTTCACAGCAACACTAGAGCAAGCTGATGTACACCTAAACACGTGTACCTTCACAATTTACACTATATTTCGCTCATGCATAAAACATTGACTTAAAAAGAGCCCTATTCCACCTTCACCACACTAATTAATTTCACTTTGGATCACAAGCCTTTAAACATAATGAGCATTTGTTTTTATCAGTTAGTATATCATTGATTGTGCTGTGTTGAACCACTGTAATCTTACTGAAGATATTATGCCTTGATATTAGCTAATCATGTGTGCTGGATAAATTCCTTTCGATTAGATTGCCATTCCTGTTGCTAAACTACCAGGCCCACTACAGTTCTTTGTCACAAGAGGTCAAACAAAAACTACATTTGAAAAATACTTTAACACCCTTCCATTCAAAATTTTCTCGCGCTGACTGGCAAATAATCATTCTTGATGTTTCTTTGTGTACCGTTTCTCTTTTTCAGGTTTACTTATAGATTATACTATATTCAAAAGACAAACTCATTTTCTTCAAGCTACGCAATGAAGTCTCTTTTTTCTTTCTTGGGTTTTCTCCAGGTGAACTTATCTGTCTCAATCTTACATATATTTAGAGCAATGCATACTATTTCTTGAATCCTACCATTCACTGTCGAGATTGTTTGACACGATCGGAATGTCTACACATCTCCTCAAGTAAACTTGAAATAACCATATCCTGCATAAACACCAAAGCAGATAGTGATGCACAACTGAGTGTTTCCTCAAAAGATACTTTATAAAATCATCAAAATGTCTTCTTATACTCTTTTCCAAATTACATAATCTCATCTTACAATTCGTGCAATACTTCGAGCCCAGTGTGAGATGTAGAATGTTTCCATGTATATATTTTTCGTCTTACTGATATAAAAAAAAAGGAAGCTATCGTAATACTTTCACAGCCACACACGAGTAACCTATGAAGGCGTAGTGTATATACATGATATATATATAATATATATATATATATATATATATATATATATATATATATACATATATATTATGTACAATTAATGTAACTGGTGGGGCCACAAATCTACAAACTTCGCTTTTCATTGGATCCCCCATCTCCCATCGTTCAATTCGTTTAAACCTATTATGCCTACATCTGTTATTCCCTTCTAAAGTATAATGTACCACTCTTTTTTTATTGATATCATGTCTTGATATTGTCTTATTTTGATGTACAAAATGTTACGTTGAGACGGAGAAAAAATAAAAATGATCTTCAATTTGAGAACTTAGATTTGAAATTGATGTACACCTAAACACGTGCACGTTCACAATTTACATTGTCTTTCACTTTCGTTCATGAATAAGCATTAGATCAAGAGAATCCATAATCTACCTACACCATGCCACTTAATTTACCTTTTTATCACAATCCTTTAAACATAATAAGAATTTCCTTTTTTTATAGAGTGCTTCATTATTTGCACTGTGTTGAACCACGGTAATTGTCCTAACGAAATTCTGCCTTGCTGTTGGCTATACTCATGAGTGCTGGATAAGTACCTTTTGACATGAACTGCCGTTGCTGTTATTTAAAGGCATAATTTACCATTATATTTGCAGATGAAACAAAAATACAGCATTGGTGCTTTAAAATAGTTCTAATATGTGAGTTATATAAAAACAACCACTGTCAAAATTTGGATCCGTATAATCGATGTTAAAGTGTTGTTACACACAAAATGTGAACAATAGTTAGAATAAAAATGTTTCCAGACTAAACTGTCTATACAGTTATGGTTTATTGAGAAAAACACTGATATCTCCTTACATTTTAGGCTTTAATGCAAAAATTTTATATGGTAGGATGTTTTGTAATAATACAGACCTACACATATGCATCAAATGTGATGTCTTGAACATTTTTGAAATCACTGCTCCCAAAGGTAAACTGGACCTTTAAGTACAGGGTTCACTATATTCTTGTGACCGGAATAATAAAAAAAATACAGTTGAAAAATACTTTTAAAATCCTCTTTTCACAACTATCACATACAGGCACAGCAACTAAAGCACATAATTGCTTCATTGTTTACCTTTTCTCTTTATCAGGTTTACTTATCTCATTTTCCTCTCTTAAAGTTAAGTAAGTCGATTTCTCCCTTCTTAAATTTTCTGCAGGAAAACTTATCTTTCTCCGTTATACATGTATTTCAAGCTTTGTGTGTTATTTTCTTGAGCCCTATTTTTTTTTTTTTGGAAATCTTTTAAGATGATAGGAATATTTACTCATATCTTTGAGTAAACTTGAGATAAACATATATTGCACAAACATTTATCAGATATAGGAATACCCAACTGAAAAGTTTCCCGAAAAGATGCTTCGAAAACATTCAAAACTTCTCCTGATACTCTTTTCAAAATTAGATATCTTACAATTCTTACGATATATTGAACACAATGTTAGAGATGTTTCCAAGTATATTTCTCTCCGTACTGATATTTCTAAAAGGGCAGATATTTCAATACTTTCACAGACACACACGATTAATCCAATTCTTTCTTCTTTTTTTAAATCTGTACAGTGTATATTGTAACTGGTGGGACCAGCAATCAACGAGTTTCGCTTTTCATTGGGTACCCCCCCCCCATCTCCATCCTCCTGTTCATTTATCACCATAATGCCCACGTATATGTTATATCTCCTTCTGAGGTGTAATGCACCCTCCTTTTATATTGATTACTTTTCTTGATATTTCTTTACTTTCACCAACATTGTAAGTATATGTGTTAATGATTAGAATAAGATGGAGACGAAATAAAAATATACTTGAACTTGAAACTGATATACAACTAGACGCGTGCACCTTCACAATAATTTACATTATCTTTCACTTTCGCTCATGCATTTTGATAGAACCCCTATTCCACCTACACCACACAAATTAATTTCACGTTAGATCACAGCCTACAAACATAATAAGCATTTGGTTTGTTTCAGTCGGTATTCTATTGTACTATGTTGAACCACGGTAATCCTGATGATATTCTGACTTGGTGTTGGCTACTCATGTGTGCTGGATAAGTCCCTTTCGATTGTTGCTATTAAACTACAAGGTTCACTACAGTTCTTTGTCACCAGACATGCCGGAGGAACATGAAAAACTGCATTTTGAAGAACGCTTTTGCATCCTTTTTTTTTACAAGTCACACACACACACACACATACAGACACTAAAGCACATACTTGATGAATACCTTTGTGTACCGTTTCTCTTCTTGAGGTTTACTTATTTTGAACATTCTAAACAGAAATTCATTTTCCTCTCTTCAAGCTACCCAAGCAAGTCTCTTTCTCCTTTCTAGATTTTTCTTTCCAGGTGAACTTATCTTCGCATACTTTTTTCTTGATCCCTAGCATTCATTTAGGAGAGTGTTTGACATCTTTTGAATGCTTACAGATCTCTTCGAGTAAATTCAAAATAACCATATCCTGCATAAAAATAAAAGCAGATAGTGATGCACAACTGAAAGTTTCCTGAAAAAAATACTAGAAAGAAAATAACCTAAACTTCTTCTGATACTCTTTTCCAAACAAGATATCTTATATTCTTACAATGTAAGAAAGGAATAGCTAAACCAAAAATTTACCCAGTCAACGCTAAAATCCTCCGTTACGCTTCTGAAGATTTGGTCACACCTCAACTATAAGCAAAATGTTAGATATGTTTAGGTGTATATTTTTTCGCCTTAATACTGACATCTTAAAAAAGGAAGCTTTAGTAATACTTTCACAGCAACACAAGATCAAAATGATGTACACCTAAACACGTGTACCTTCACAATTATATTTCGCCCAAGCATAAAACATTAACTTAAAAGGACCCCATATTCCGCCTACACCACACTAATTAATTTCACTTTAGATCACAAGCCTTAAAACATAATGAGCATTTGTGATGGGGTTTTTTCAGTCAGTATTCTATTGATTGTACTGTGTTGAACCACAGCAATCTTCCTGAAGATACTCTGTCTCGATGTTGGCTAATCATGTATGATGGATAAGTTCTTTTCGATTAGATTGTCATTACTGTTATTGAACTACTAGGCCCACTACAGTTCTTTGTCATCGGAGGTAAAACAAACACTACATTTGAAAAAAAAAATAATTTTACATCTTTCTATTCAAAACTCTCTTACACACACTAACAGGGAAATAATCATACTTGATGTTTCTTTGTGTAACGTTTCTCATTTTGAGGTTTACTTATCTATAACATTATAAAACGAAACTCATTTTTCTTTCTTCAAGCTTCGAAATAGAGTCTCTTTTTCCCTTCTTGAATTTTCTCCAAGTGAACTTATCTTTCTCCACTATACATATATTTAAAGCAATGCGTGACACGATTGAATGTCTACAAATCTCTTCAAATAATCTTAGAATAACCATATCCTGCATAAACATTAAGGCAGATAGTGATATATATATAAATATATACATGTACATTGTATGCAACTGGTGGGACCAAAAATCTACAAACTTCCTTTTTCATTAGATCCCCCATTTTCCATCCTTTAATTCATTTATCTCTATGATGTCTACATCTGTTTTCCCCTTCTAAGGTATAAACCATCCCCTTTTTTACTGAGTACTTGTGTTGATGCATTCATATGCATCCTATGCATCCTATGCATTCATACCGGCATATGCACCCAATCAATCGCAATTTCAAACCAGGGAGCGTTGTATTGTTTTGTTATTGCATTTTCATAATGAAGTACAGTATGCTTGTGTCCACGATGGCGCGTGTTGTACCATAGTCTCATTTCCCCCCCCCCTTTTTTTTTTGTTCTTTTTTTTTTTCTTCTTCTTCTTCTTTTTTTTCCCCTTCCCAAGTTAATTTCATGTCAGTTGACATTGGTTTCTTTTTTTTAGAGGGTCCCATACCCTACAAGCTTTGCTTTTTAAGTGGGACCCTCCATTTCCATTCTAATCTTTGTATTAGGTATATACCTTAGAAACGAAATTCTGTTGTTACTCGTGACCACTTGTACGTTTTATTTGAAATTGTTATAAATTTGTTCTGTAAATGTATTGTATATATTTTTTTCTGTTCATTCAATGGAAATGGAAATAAAATTGAATTGAATTGAATTGAATTGAATTGATATTTCTTTACTTTCACGTGCAGTGTGAGTAAATATCTTACATTTGTAAATATTAAGATAAGATGGACACAAAATAAAAATATACTTGAACTTGACGCTGATGTATCCCTAAACACGTGTACCTTCACAATTTACATTATCTTTTACTTCCGCTCATGCATAAAACACTTATTTCAAAGGACCCCTATTCCATCTACACCACACAAATTAATATTACTTTAGATCAAACGCCCTTTCAAATAATGAGCCTTTATTGTTGTTGTTTTTAGTCAGTGTTTCATTAATTGTGTGATGTGTTGAACCACGGTAATCTTTCTGAAGATAATCTGCCTCGATGTTGGCTAATCATGCGTACTGGATTACTTCCTTTCAATTTAATTGTCATTCCTGTTATCAAACTACCAGGCTGACTACACTTCTTTGTAACCAGAGGAAAAAAGAAAACAACAACTGAAGAATGCTTTTAAATTCTTCTATTAACAACTCTCTCACACACACATACAGGCACTAAAGTACATAATCATACTCGGTGTTTTTTGTGTACCGTTTCTCCTTTTCAGGTTTACTTATCTCTAACATTCAAAAGAGAAATTTATTTTCATCTCTTCAAGTTACCCAGGTACATTGTAAGTCTCTTTCTCCTTTCTAGATTTTTCTCAAGGTGAACTTATATCTCTTCATTATTTCTTTTCCTCTTTTTCTGTCCTTTTTTCCCAGCGGTATCGCATTTCCTTTGTGTGTTTTGCCCTCACTAACGTAATCAAATTCACCATTTCATATAGTTTTCTATACCGTAACGAAACAAAAGAAGAACATGCTACTTTTACAAAAATTAAGGTTCTCACCATTTCATTACACCGCTCTCTCACATTGCACTAATTGCACTTACAACCGTGAAAAAAAAAAAAGATTATGAATACAATGCAGATAAAGTTAAGAGCTGTAATTTGAATTGTTTTTCATCAAGCATTTATTGGAAAATCATTTTATTTGATCAAACATTTTGGATCTGTCATTGAAACAAAGTAGGCCTACATAGTCTTCCTCCTGATGATGTACGTTATAAAATTCTAAATCTTTAAGTCACACACTGCTCACAAAGTAACAAAACCCAGAATGAAAATTAATTATATTCTTTCTTTATCTCTCTTCACTGCAATGATATCTTTCTCAAATGATTACATTCTATTCAGATCACTTTTATCTCTTTCTATCGTTTATCTCCAATGAATTTGTCCAAGGGGAAATTTTTTTTAATTCATGTGGCTTTATGTATTCCCTGTTACGCGGAGACGCATAAACATACACGCACATTACATACTCAGGCATGCAAAAATCAGCACACATACACACACACACACCCTCACACACACAGGCCTACACACACACGCACACACGCGCACACACACACACACACACACACATATGTACATCAACAACAACAACGACGACAAACAAACAAACATAATTTATATAGGTAATTGTACGTATCCACATAACATCACTTAATCCAGTCACTCCAAGAATCATTATGCAAGGCCGGATTCGCTCGCCTATCCGGAGGGGGAAAACAAACCGGAACCGATTGTCTGAGGTAGCGGCCCAGTCGCCTAAGCAGAGCGGTCGAAACGTCCCATCGTTCCAACGACAAATCGTGCTTTTCGTTCGGATCATCGGCAAGATTAAAGAGCCAAACTCTCTTTTGTGGACTCTCCCGTGGATGGACTGTCTTCTCACTGGACTCTGGGGGCGCTACCCAGCTCCCGTTCTCTGAATAACAGATGAGAGAAAAATATTGACTGCACCTTGCACAATGCATAATGCATAATGAAAATTGGATCAGAAATGGATTTTGAACTACAAATTTAAAAAAAAAAAAAACAATCTTGTAAACACACACATAGCATGATTCCGTTTGTTTTTTTGAAACCCCTTTTTTCCCCTTCTTTTACTGTTAGCCCTAAAGATTGCAGACCGGATGAACCGAAACACTGAGAAAATTTAAAAGTGAATATAAAAAAAAAAATGAAAGGTACCTAAATGGATATCACTCAGTATACTCCGTAATATACGTATCTCTATAGTCCACTATATAGCTCTATCAGGGTCACTTCTATGAATATTACCATTGGCATTGCAAACCAGTACTGTAAGCCGTGTTGTTACGGCAAAATTAAATTCATTGCTTTCATACAGGACAAAAGAAGAAACCGCCCTTTCAGCCGAGTTGACGTTCTAAACGTTAACCCTTCTCGCCCACCTGATTGTGAGGTGAGAAGCTTCCAGTTGTCGTAGCGAATGGCGGCGGGGAAGGTTGTGAAGAAGCGCTGGGGTAGTGCTGGTGACAGGGCCGAGTATGGATCTATATTGTGAACTATCTCTTTCCTTGGCCAGTCTGCGGAACCTGTATTTCTTTAGAAAAATGATACGACCGAGTTTGGTGTTACTTGTTATACTCAGGGGTACTGAAGATCATTTAGGCCAAATAATATTCTTACCTCCGCCAAGGAGGTTAAATGTTTTTGCCATCGTTGGACTATGTATAATTTGTCTGTCTGTTTGTCTGCAAGTTGGCAAAATAAATAAAAAAGAACGGATTTAGATGCCATTTTTAAGAAAGGTGAGACATTGTACTGACACAATGAAAATTTTTTTATTTATTCATGGTTTTTTTTTTTGGTTTTTGTTTTTGTTTTGTTTTTTGGTAGCGATCCAGATCTACGTCTGAATTCGGCTTACTTTAAAAGATAATAATAGATAAATTCTGAAGGATCCGTTATCATTGGTTGCGTTCATCATTAACACTAGGTGGCGCGCTTGCTTTTGCAACCCTCACAGCCACCATGGCCACGGTGTTATTTGCCACAAGTACAGGGATGGCCCGACGTCTATGAAGTCGGCAATGCAAGTTACTGTTATTCTTATGACCAAGGAATCTAACAATGCAGATGACATGAATATAAGACTATTAAAAATGAAGGTTGCAAACCAAAATATGAGTGGAAATAAACTGCTTGGCGGAGGTCTGCACTCTCCGAGTGCTTTCTAGTTGCAATATCAATCCAGTGGTTATGTCTTATGACATGAATTTCTCACACCCGTACTGTGATATTCGAGTAAATTATCCATGTATGCAAATACTTTTCTCTGGAACGAAGAACTTCCTCTCCTCTGAATGTTATTCTCGATTTATATCCTAAACACGGTCTGCTGATATTGGTTGACGTACATTGTACATAGACACTTCGTTTATATATGTATTATGTTTGTTTTGTTTTTACCTTAACTGCTCAATAATTCCTGCGCCCGAGATGAGTGGCGAAAACGTACATTCCATAGCTTTCTGTTTCGTATATACAATAACGACCACAACTGTAAGAATCCCTTGCTCTATTGCAGCGTTTCTTTTTTGTTTGTTTGTTTGTTTGTTTGTTTGTGCTGGGGGGGGGGGGTTCTGCTGGCCCCTTCCGGCCACAAAAATCTTTGAATCTGTAATTTCGGTGGCCCGAATAAGATATGCATAGTTGCCCGAAATCAAAGCAAAAGTAACAATCCATTTTGAATTTTGGTTGCCCGATCGGGCCATCAAAAGATTAATTTGGTGGCCCGACACTAATTTTAGTGGCCACTGGCCACCGGGCCATGCACAGCTATGTCGAGCCTTATACCTGTTGACAGATGATCGTGAGCTGCAATGAACTATGGTTTCCGGGATTACATTCCGGCGAAAAAATACAATCACGTCGAATAAGAGTGCCTCATCACAATCCACATCACCGTATTAAATATTGTATATTAGTGCGCTTCTGTTATAAGGAACACGATTGTGACAAATTCAGGTCCTAAAATAAGTTGTTATCATCTAATTTTATCGATATATAGCGCCTACTTTATTTGTGCGGCTATATCAAAATAACTTATTGTAATGTAAGGAAAGAAAACTTCCAGTCCCCAAACTCCGTCATTATTACTGGGAGTTGTCTGTTTGTCTCGTTAATGTTAAGAAAGTAAACTGAGTCTCTCATCACTAACCTTCCTGATCGTTTTAAGAGTTTCCACACATCATATCCATCGACATTGGTTCCCCTGAGACTTCCTTTGGCCACGCCCTTGACTAGTGTCGGAAACCAGTCGGTTACGTGAAAGAGGTTCTTATGCACCGTCCCGCGTGCCGACTTCGGAAGCAAGGGGCTGGAGACGAAGCCTACCGCCCTTATTCCGCCTTCCCATAACGACCGCTTGCCCCCTCGGAGTGGCCAGTTATTTCCCCCGTATTTCAGGTTACCACCGTTGTCTGCGAGCCAATTGACAGGAAGGAGAAGACAGATATCAACAACAATAATAATAACAACAACAACAACAAGGAACAGTAATCAATTGACAAGTTAAAGGGAAAGTTTACCCAAATAAACACGTGGATTGAGTAAATGCAGCAATAGCATTTGAATGCATCAGTGATCAGTGAAAGCTTGAGGAAAATCGATTAATCCGCTCTTAGGTTATGAATCTTTAAAGTTTCATTTGAATTTACCTTTACGGCTGGATGAAAAGGCTACAACAGCCTGTGACATCACAACAGAAAAACGACATAAAGAAGATAATATGATTATAGAAAATTTCACAAAATTTGTTTTTCTCTAATGAAAAGTGTACACGGTCTGTTGATAATGTTTGACTTGTTGACATGTATAAAGGGCAATATTATTTCCTCTGCTTTCTATAAAAAAAAGACCATTAATTGACCATTTCAAAAATATTGAAATCTAGACGTTCATGGGTCAACCTCAGTAACCATGGTTACCAGTGGAGAAGATGAGGAGCGTATTGTTCCACATCCCGCTCTCTTTGAGAGTCGCGGTGATGTTCCCCACCGCCTCGTCCATACACTTCACCATGCCGGCGTAGACCCGTCTCTTCTCGTCAGCGATGTGCCCAAACTCGGCGTAGTAGTGGGCGGGTACTTGCAGCGGGAAGTGGACGGTCTGGAACGCGTGGTAGAGGAATAGGGGCTGTATGTCCAGGGATGGACAGATCAATGAATTGATGGACAGATTAATGGATGGATGGATGGATGGATGGATGGATGGATGGACGAATTGATAGACTGATTGATGGAAGAACTGTTTAAACGTTAAATTAGTATTTAAAAAAAAAAGAACATTACAACCTTATGGATATTACAAGTTTATTACCAAAATGTCTCTTATTTGACAATGATGTATTTGTATCCAAAATCAAAATTAGGAACATCTAGGCCCAAGTCATTATCTTTTTCCGGAGGTAGTGGAGGGGGATATTAGTCCCTCTCCCTAATATTCATATGCCCTGAATATAATAAAAACATGACATTTCTTCACCTCTTATAGTAGGCCCTATATGTTTTCATCATTTGATAAAACATTTTCGCTGGATTTCTGTTTTACTTTTTAATTTATAAAAGAATGAATTGCTCATGAAAACAAGAAATAACCTCTGAAGGGACCACGTATTAAGACTCTTTCCTGCAGATACCGATTTGTTGATCGATCGAACCACTAACCTTAGACTGGTCGTGCTCGCGAATGATCGCCTGCGACTTCTGCGTGAAGAGGTGCGTGGAGTACACGCCCTGGTAGTCCTGGCCCACCTGTTCCAGATCGTCTCGCAGGTCGTAACCGGACCAGTTTCCCGACCCGGGCAGGTTCCACTGTCCACCCACGTGTCTGTGCGTGTAGAAGTTCGCGCTTCCCGTGAGCATACCTTGTAGTAAAAAAGAGAAGAAACGATTTGCTTTTTCACTTGGTGCAGGGCATCCATGTTCTCTACGAAGACTTTCACTGACAACCTGCCTTTTCATATTATGTATTCATTCATTTTATTTCTTTTTACCGGCTGCTCTAAAGCTTGCAAATTCAACTTGTCTGTTTGTCTGTCAGAATGAAAATACGTTCACACATTATGTGAACAGATTTGTATGAAATTTTTAGGAAAAATTGATGATGACACAAGGAACAGATGATTGAATTTTGGTAGTGATCCGGATTGCCGTCTGGATCCAGGATTTTTTTGTTTTGTCTTGTCTTGTTTTCCTTTTTCTTTTCTTTTTTCTTCTTCTTCTTCTTCTTCTTCTTCTTCTTCTTCTTCTTCTTCTTCTTCTTCGAAGGATTATTTGTCATTGGTAGGGTCAATCGTGAACGCAAGATGGCGCGCTTGATTTTGCAACCCTCACAGCCATTGCGCTGTTGGCCAGAAAGTACGACGGAAAGCTGAGCAGCAGAGACGACTGGTTGGCAGTGAGGGTGTTTTGATGGTAAAAGAAAAATCGAAAGTATTTAATGCAGATAATAGAAATGTCGGACTATAATATAGGATGGAAATGAGCTGCTTTGCGGATGTCTGCGCGTTCCGAGTGCTTTTCTAGTTTTAATACTCATGTATTTAAATTTATGAATAATTGATATTCTGCAAGGAAGTAATTCTATAAGATATTCTCTTTTATTTGATTTGATTTAATTAACAAATGTGTTTATTCATTCTTAAAAACGGATTTATCCCGGCTGTTGCTATGGTTACGTGCAACTAGAAGAGGCGTTCTGTTCAACAGGTTAGGGGGAGCTGCTCACCAAAGAAGGAGTCGAAACCGCGACGCGTCGGCCAGCAGGCTTTCCTGTAGAATCCCAGGTGCCATTTGCCGACAGCGTGCGTCGAGTAGCCGGCCTCCGCCAACTTCTGGGCGATGGTCGGGTCCGTGACAGGGTGGCAATTTGGTTGGGCCACCCAAATGATGCTGTGCTGGAGGCCAGTATGAATCTATGGAGGCAATAAAAAGGAGGTACATCTTACTGAGCAGCAAAAATTGCGAACGTAGCGATCGAAGTGTAGCAAAATTTAGGTTTCGTCAGGGTTGATAAACAGTATTGCAATCACATTCGCCACACGGTTTTCATTGTCGCAAAATTGTTTGGACATGCATGTTCAAAATTTCTTTCTGACCAAAAAACAAACAAACAAACATAGAAAACCTTTAGTGAATTTAAGAAGAATTATTTACAATATCGCTTTGTCGGGGTTCACAAACAACTGTAATCTATTTTGAAAATAGTTTTTGTTTTGTTTCGCTTTTTTTAAAATAACCTGTGAATTTTTGTTTTAAATTCGTAGTATTATATTGTTGTGTTTAAAAAGAGGGGATAGTGATTGTGGTAGATTATTTCGAGTGACAATACACGCTTATCCCCCCCCCCCTCCCCCCTTCTCTTACTTTGATGGAAGTAACCTCGGGAAGCCATGTGTTTTCTCTCAAGATCTTTTTTTTTTTTCGCTTTTTGCTTTTAATACTGTACCAAAGGACGCGGAAGGGGGACGCAGCAATCCCCTTCCCCCGCTCCTCAGCCCACATGGTTCCGCGGCCCCAGTAAATGATATACATGTGCATAGAATATGCATGTTTAGGATGAGGGAAAATGAACATGTAATGATACCAGTGTATAGACGCGATGCAAACGGCAAGCCCCGGAATTTCACTTTGGCCCCTACTTTATTTTTGACGCAGTTAGGCTTTGGGAATTTTGGCACAGGTTAAGTATTTTTGAAGGATTTTGTCGTTGACGTGTACAGCAGGTGTGAGGGGCGTGACGGGAGGGGGACAAACGTTTTGTCTATTTTGGCCGAAAAGAGACTTGTTCTTGATGATGGGACCATAAGAGCATTTGACTTTGTCAAACATACATGGTTCGGTTATCAATTCCTTGAAAGTTCATTTGCTATAATCAAAAAATGATGTGTTTGTTATTATGCGTTTGAAATGATCTAACAGCCGTGATTTTGACATTTCTCTCCTTCTTTCTTCTTTCTTTCTTACTCAAACCAGTGGGAACACCGTTTCCTAATTATATTCAAGTATTTATCAATCAAAGCCATAACCGCCATTGATATTCAGAATATATATTATATTCATATGCACAAGGAATATTTTTACTTTAAATACTGTAATTGTCAAGGGCTTCGGAACGTGTGTGTGTGTGTGTGTGTGTGTGTGTGTGTGTGTGTGTGTGTGTGTGACGTGTGTGTAGGGAATAGTGGTTTGTTTGATCAACGGTCAAGCAACAATATCGGAGCGGAACTCTCAAGAATAATGGGTCTTCTTGGTTGTTTTCTTGTTGTTGTTGTTGTTTCCTTTTTGACCGAAAGTGCAATCAAACCCCCCCCCCCCCCCATCTTCCGGTACCGCGGTCCCTGCTTGGCATGACGGAAGAGTGGTACGCTGTTGATTGACCTGTTGAATTGCAGAGTGATACTCCATCAAATTACCAGTAAAATAGCTGAACGCACTATATAGTCTGCGGAGGATTTCAAGCCGCATTCACAGTATGCGACAGCATACTTGATAATCACAACGAATAAAAATAAATTATCCGGGGAAAATTGATTTGAACAGGTGACGCAGCAACAGAACGACGGGGAAAGGCCGATATCACTCACAAAACATGAATTCTGATGAATCTCTCTCGGCGAAGCAGAATTACTCGTGGAATGTGATTTTGAGTCATTTGACATGAAAAAGCAAATCCATGAAAAGCTCACATTTTTTGCCCGTTATCCGTAATATAGAGAGTGGAACGAGGCAAACAGCATCGTAGCGGTTGAAAGAAAAAAAAATCGGATATTACTTACAGTGATATTTGATATGAAATATAATGTTTACCGGCTTTCAATTGAGAGACAGTGATTTTAGTTGTAGAGAAGCAATCGCATACACGCATAGGCAGGCGTTTTGATGTCACCCCCTCCCACTCCCACTTATTCTCCCATTAATCTGTACACCAGTTTCTGCTAAAATTCCCCTTTTTAGGACATTTTGTGTATCTATAGCATGTTCTGTCTTATATAAATGGGCGTATATAGACGGTGCAGATATCTGTATGGCGTGTTATATACTCAGTACATGTACGAGCAAAGTTGAATCACATTATCAGTCTCTTTAACAACCTTGCGATAATCACTTATGTGAGGTATTGGGTTGTCGATAATAAATTGTCAAATTGCTTTGGGTGCTTTTTTTTTTCTGGCTTCTTCTTTCGTTTTTTTATCTGTGTGTGTGTGTGAGAGAGAGAACAAAGCAATTAGAAAAAAAAATTCTGATGTGGTGTCAATATCCTCCTTTCCAATTTGCATAATTTTGATGCTCCTAAATAAATGTCAACATTTTATGAGTACATGTCAAAACATTAAAAAAATCTTGACTCTCATATTTTAGTCTAAGCTTTGATGAGTTGATGAAACATCTGCCTGTGCAGGAAATATTTACGTAAGTACAAGCCTGTTGGATGTGTTAGATCGCATGGGTGTTAAATTCTTCTTTATAATAATAAGAGAAAATGAACAAAGCAATATTGCTCTGCTCTCGGATCCTGCAGAGTGGCGATCAATCCTTGAAATTCAACAATGTTCAGAGGACAGAAATACAAGTGTAGTAACATTTGCCGGGTTTTTTACTGTATACAACGACAAAGATACAATCATATAGGCCTAGGAACCTTTTTTTTTTCAAGCTTGAACTTTATAACTGTAAATGGCGATCACAGATTGTTACCTCTGGAAATGGAAGTGTTCACCAACACCTTTCACTTTACATCTTAAAGATATTTTTGCCATAACTACCATAGGTCAATATTAGTCAAAACCATCGAGCCTAGCATTTTGAGTTTAGTTAAAGGAGATCACTCATCTGGCAAAAAAGAAAAAAAAAGAAAAAAGAAACCAAATACCAAAAACCAAAAACCAAAAACCGGCAGTTATTGTCATAACTATTGTCGTCATCATCATTGATATCGTTATTGCTGGAATTACTACTATAATTATTAAGGGAATATAAAGCAATCAATTATTCTCACCTGATATCGACCACTAATGAGCTGGCTCCTGGTCGGAGAGCAGACGGGCTGTACATAGTAGTTCTCGAGCTTTATTCCTTCGGCCGCCAGCCGATCAAGATTCGGCGTCTTCATAGTTGGGTTGTGATAACCGATGTCGTTGAAGCCGAGGTCGTCGGCCAGGAAGAAGACAATATGCGGCCGACGCCGTTCACCTCCGCGACCGCCGCGACGCCTTCCATCTCCGCGAGACCGCGCCGTAGTGGTCGAAAGCGTCCACATCGTGAGAGATGTGACGATGAGGAGGGTGATCACGGTGCTCGCCATGCCGACGACGGAGGAAAGAGCGGATGATGTTGACTGAGATGTGCCCGCATGTCGACCCTTCATGGGCGTTTGCGAGCTCCACCACTGCGACTATGGAACGAGCCAGTGAATAAGCGTGCTTCACTTTCCAACACTTTAGCTGCGCCTGACGTGGCCGGGCGTAGCGGACCGTCGATTCATTGAGCCTTTACACTCTCTCGAGTCTACCTGAACTTCGAACAGAACACAAGGAAATAGTCTAATAGTGCGAGGCTTCGTTTGGTCAAGTCGTTGGTCATTTACCTTCCAGTACATGTGGCGTTAAAGGGATGATGCAGTATTGGTGGCGATGCGGATTGGACCTATAACTTTTTGCGAGATACCAAGACACCACTTATGAAATGATACAGAGCTTACCATTCTAAGAGGATTTCAAAGTCTATTAGATAAAAATCGCACATGGAATGGCTAAAACATCCAAAAACAAAGTACCACAAAGCGATCCTGATAAAAGGTAGGTCCAACATTTTATCAAAATTGCTCTGTGTTGGATATCTCAACTATTTTAAAACCAATTATCATCAAAAAATTAGTAGGATGAATAACAAAAGGAGAAGGGAGTTCAGTTTAGAAGACCATAACCGTACATGAGAAGTTCAGGATTCTGTTACCTACAATCCCACACTGAAGGTGATGTTGACGATTAACAGGTAAAACCTAGGGGATAGTAAACAAGGAATGTCATTATGGTCTCTCGTCATGTCTCAGGATTGATTGACAACAAATAACGAATGCTTTGATTTTGACATTAATTCAGAAAGAAATGCCATTATTCACATCAAATCACTGACAAATTACAATTGTTTGACTTAGAAAGAAAGTGTTCATATTTAGTTGAGCGCTCGGCAGATAGAGGCCCCAAATGATTCTATACCATTTTTGGTTCGAACCAAATTTAGGGGAGAGTTTGACACAGTGGCATATTATGAACAATTTTTATAGGACTAAACAACCCTGACTGATGTCAGTATTTTGCTACATCACGTCAAACTTCAGTGATCGGTAATTAATTTTCTTCTTTTTGATCGATTTTTCAGTCTTTACTCCTCCCATTTCCATTTTTCAACACATTGCGGAGTTTCCCTTTAAATTTCAAAAGCAAATTAAAGGGACAGTACAGTATTGGTGGAGATGAGAATTGGGCTTTTAACTTTTTGCGAGATACCAAGAAAACACTTATGATATAGTACAGAGCATACCATTTTAAGAGGAATTCAAAGTTTATTTGATGAAAATTGGGTTTGGAATGACTGAAACATCCAAAAACAAAGTAAAACAAAGCAATCGTAATAAAGTGTGGGTCCCACACTTTATTAGAATTGCTCTTTTTTGGATATCTCAGCCATTTGAAAACCAATTTTCATCAAATAAACGTTGAATCCTTCTTAAAATTACATGCTCTTTCATATTTCATAAGAGGTTTCTCATTATCTCACTTAGGAATGTTCAAAACATGAACCCCCTCCTCAACCAGTACTGTACAGTCCCTTTAAATATGGCTGACACTGTAAAAGGAAATTGTTCGCCTATATTCGGAAAAAATGCGAAAGGTCAAAAACAGTTCACGCCATCTTGGGACTATTGTATAGGAACGACAATACTACCCTTAACTCTTAGTCAGCTCTTTGAACTTCCGATTGACAATAAGGTATGTAAATAGATTCCTTTCTCGTTTTTCACGCGATGTTAAAGAGAAAGCGACAGAGTTTTTCGCAATCACGATGTGTGATCACAATTACGATGTGTGATCGTAATAATAGTAGTATGACATACTGTGCTCATTATGTGACAGCCCTGCTATTGAATAATAATTGAGAGTTTTTCCCGGTGTTCACCCTTAGAGACACCATTGATCTGCCTATATAGGACGGACGTTATGTGTAAAATTGGTATATTTAGGTAGGACTAAATACCTATATAAATACATATATCAATCCATGAATACCGGTAATGGTTATAGCCATTCATAAAAACATGAAACATAAGCCTACATGCATGCAGACAAGCATGAAATCATATATATATATATATATATATATATATATATATATATATTTTATCAATAATCATTATGAATAATTGACTTAATGAGGAAATATCTAAATCATTAAGAAAAAAAAAATCTCATCAAATAATTTACTTACATGAAACGATTCCAACTCTCTACAGATAGTTATGGTAAGCCCAGAGTCTCGTCGAGTTAATACGTCAGTGCTGCATATAAGCGATTTCAAAATAAGCATAAAAAGGAAAAAGAATCATTTCACATCACCTCAGGTAATTTGATGATTCTATTCATACGATTCATGCTATAACATCGATATTCGTAATCTTGCAAAGTGGCGCAAGCTCACGGCGAATTGGCATATTTTTTCCTAGTTTATATGGTAGACAAGAAGTTGGCCGTTCACGAGTTTGTCTTTATGTGATATACGAGTTTAAAATACTCACAGATAACGCACCAAATAATAACAGATGCGTATGAATTAAGCACAGAGCATCTGCTCCTATCTATTACCTGCCTTGCCAGAAAAGAAAAAAAATATTCATGAACAGATTGGTGGAAAAGAGCACGAATTCATCATCAGCAGAATTATGTACTCATTCTTCACTCCCAGTTAGAATAATACCCACTCAGCAATTCTTTGTGTCAATGATGGCAGATAGCTGGAAGGGGAAATAGCTTATTTTGATGAATCCGGCCTGTAATCATACTGGGAGAGCTTCCTTGCTGCGAATATCGGTAAGATTACTTCGTGGAAGTGGAGACGCAGAAAGATTGACTGTAATTACGAAAGATTAAGGTTCGTCGAGCATATCTGCTGGAGAACTACTAAAGCATAAAGCCATCAGCCTTCCCTTGCCCTATATCTATCTATCTATCTATCTATCTATCTATCTATCTATCTATCTATATCTATCTATATATATTGTATATATATACACACACACACACACACACACACACACACATATATATATATATATATATATATATATATATATATAGACAGAGTCTGTATCTGAAGACAGACGAATAATGTAAAGAAGACATTATACAGAAACAGCGACGGAAGGCCAGGGATCAACCATGGAGCATGGCCAGCTTTACTCTGAACGAATATTCATGTCATGAGTAAATACGAATTGTAGATGACGATCTTCAAGCTCCCCACACCTCAATTACAGAAACACACACAAAAAAAAACAAACACAAAAACAACGAAAAAGGTAAACGTGTAACCATAGAGTTCAAACGTGCAACCACTGAGTTTATGTGATAATTTACTAAGATATTCTAAATTATGGTTTCAACGTATATCCTATCAACTTAAGAACACTTTAAGAAGATTTTGGAGAATGCTCACAATGACTACGCCACGAATGTTTTCAGAAATCCAAAATACATCAAAATAGTTTCATTTTAATTCATTTTAGCCAGCTAGTGGCTTTCTTGAAATGGGCTTAAATTAATTTCTCAATTTTTGTGATAGCACTAAAAGTCTTCGTAAGGAGACTACATCGTGGAAATCATTCAGACATCTTCAATGAGTTCTGTTCGTGACCAGTTGGCCATCATAAATCTAGTATGACTTTGTATTGAGAGATTAATGTGTTTCCAACTTACGGAGTGTATAGTTACAATTCGTTGTTCTGTCTTTCATTGCGGTGTACAGTTTCCTTCCTGTGGACTTAAGAAGAATCGTCTCATTTTTGTGCTAGGTTTGCTTATTATTCCATTTTCATCTTTTTATTATCGATTCGTAATATGAATACCGTATACAGACTACAAAATAATAACTACCCTTTCTCGATGACTTTTATTATATATCTTATTTACATGTTAAAAATTGGCTCTGATTGAAAGAATGAAATGATATCATTACATGATGCTATCATTACCTCTAGCCGATGACTTGCGAAATATACAAAATATTCATACACACTCGCACAAACAAACACCCCCCCCCCACACACACACACCCACAACACATATGCTTGTACGTACGATACGTGCACGTGCATGCATGTATACGTGTGCGCTGATGGGTCGATATATATATATAATATAATATAACAATATTATATAATATAATACATATATATATATATATATATATATATATATATATATACATTTGTGTGTGTATGTTATGTATATTAATGTTTTCAATTTGAATTACCAGTAGGCCTGCTCTATATGGATTTAGTAAGTGAAGGGTTATTGAAGATAACCTCACAGCCCTCTCACATGAGTTTGAAATCTTCTGGCGTTTCATTTTGATATTTCCCCCACAGGGTAAAGTGGGAGCTTGAACTCGACATGATTTTTTTTTTCCCACACTGATTTAGCTCTGTTAACATCACAGTGTGTGCGGTAGACATAAACACTTCTATATTACCGGTCGTTTAGTCTTAATGTCGAACCCACATTTTTACGACGGGTAACCCGATCAGCAGTGCTCTGTTTGTTTTTGATGGGGCCTTTAAACGTATCTTAAACTTATTTTCAAAAATACAAATAGCTGTCGGCAAAATAGACCTATGATTACAGAGTAACAATTATTGATTATACTGTTTTGAATAACTTATCTTATTTGAAAATGTATACATCACGCCACAAGTCCACATACATAGACATGTGGATTGAGTGAATGCAACAATATTAGTAGAACACATCAGTGAAAATTTGGGGGAAATTGGACAATCCGTTCAAAAGTTATTGATTTTTAAAGTTTATGTGCAGTCACTGCTGGATGAGAGGACTACTGCAGTTGATGATGTCACATGGGTACAATGATATAAGGAAAATATAAAGAAAATTTCACAAAATTTCATTTTTTGAAAAAAGTACACATTTCCTCAACTTGTAACTGATATAATTATGGTAAGGGTAATATTACTCCCCCTGCCTTCTGAAAGAGGCAAGTCATGTGCTCTTCTATGATGCGAGAAAAGTGAAAATATGTTGAATTTTCTTTATACTTTCTTTATATCATTGTACATATGTGACATCACAAGCTATAGTAGTCTTCTCATCCAGCCGTGACTGAGCAGAAACTTCAAAAATTCATAACTTTTGAACGGATTGTCCGATTTTCCTCAAACTCTCACTGATGTGTTCTACTAATATTGCTGCATTCACTCAATCCACAGGTCTATGAAGGTGAACTTGTCCTTTAAATAATACCGTCATTCTCAATATGAAAATAATTGTTCATTCAGGTATGACGAGTTGATTCAAATTTAAGTGAGTAAGTAGAATCGGGAATCCGCTACCCATTTCAACAATTACCTGATATAAACAAGCATTGTGTGTGTGTGTTTTTCTCTTTCGTAACCTATACGGCTACATAATCAAAACACAGGCGTGTATGCTAATGCATACAAAGGTTCATACTCACGTTTTAGTTAAATGGAATTTCACATCACGTCCGCCTTTAAAAGATCAGTCATAGTATACACTGCATGGGTGACTTTCACGACGACACTGCGGCGCGCACTTTACAGTGAAGATTTCGTTTGCGGAGATTGAGACTTCTTTCTGCCCGACCAGCCAAGAGGAGTAAATGTGTGCCACACACATATGGCGGGCCATTTTAACCATAAACATAACATGTTTACATACGCGAAGATTCACGGACAGGATGACTTGTGAGGTTTTACCCTGAGGGCTCATTAAAAAGTAGAGTATCCGCCGTTCCAATCGAACGGCTCAGTTCGACCGCGGGTTCGAATCGAAGTAGGGTGTAGGTCTTACTGAGCAATGTCGTATGTCATACCGTCCCCTCTTAGAAGATACAATAAATGAGATGAAATGAAATGAAATACAACACGCTGTTCCTCGGATAGGACGTAAAAGTAAATGGAGGTTCGGCATCCATTCATTGCAAAGAGCAGAGGGCATAACCCAAGTGCATACAACTATAGACCCCATGGAATACAATCTAGTGCAGATGAGTATGGGCTATCCAGTCATCTTGTCAGATGCAAAATGAAAACAAACAAACAAGAAGCCAATCAGAACCCACAAAATTGTATACCACCATTCAACTATGCAACGTGCAACCTGTGCTTACTGCATAGCCCGCACTAGTGGTAACCATAAATCTATACAGTGCACTTCCGTTACAACGAACACGGTTATGACAAAATTTCGTTGTAACAAAGAAAAAATTCTCGTCCCAAAATTATCGTCATTAAAGTCTATGGTACAAAATTCGCTTAAAAAAGGAACACTAATAAACAAAATTTCCGCCCAAAGGAAGTCTTTTCCGAGCGCCATCGACAAAATAATAACAAACAAAAGAAATGTTCTCCGTTATAACAAAATGAGGATAGCTTCTGCATAGCAGAACACGGGTCTACAGAGCGTCTCTGCATGGGCGGACGTTTCACATCATTCTGCGTTGGTTCCGTGTCACGCACCGGCCGTGTCTGAGGAGAACTTGCGTTATTGTGATACGTAAATCTAAAATGAAATGAGGTTCGTTGTTCCAAAATTTCATTTTTACGAAACACTCAAATTCTGATATATAGCTAGATAATAATTCGTTATTTGGGAAAATTGAAAAAGGTCCGTTATTACAAATTCACATTGTGGCATCAATCCAAAGGTTCGATCGTTATTCCTTAAGTTCGGTTTATCTGACAACAAAAGAAGGTTCTTATTGTGTTATTGTGTACGAAGGTTGCTTAATCCAAAAATGATAGAAATTTTCATTTCCAATAATGTTCTTTGATCGGAACACAACATCAAGTTCGTTAACCCCAACGTGAAAAAGGAGGAAAATTCTGAATTACAAACCTTACATCGTCTTTGGATAAACGAACCTTCGGAATATCGAACCTTTCTCAGTTTAGGATCAACAAACCTTCGCAATAACAAACCTTTAGAACAACAAACCTTTGGAATAAAGAACCTTTTCCATTTTTGGATAAAAAAAAAAAAAAAAAAAAAACCTTCGGAGCAACACACCTTATCTCACTTCCGGAACTACGAACTTCCTTAATAGCGAATCTTCAGAAGAAAGAAGCTTCAGCTTAAAGGGGAAGGCTATTAACTGATCAGTGGGAATCAGTGGAAACGCTGGGAGATGATTGTTCCAATCCTTGTGGGATTCATTCAAGAGTTCATTGTATATCTATTGTGTGAAAATGATTTGCTTCAGAACGGTCTCATATTCAATTAATGTGCAGATTAATGCTCCGTCACTGACCAGGGACGCTAACCTGGAAGCATTAAACTGCACATTACTTGAATATGAGACCATTCTGAAGCAAATCATTTTCACACAACAATAGATATACAATGAACTCTTGAATGAATCCCATAAGGATTGGAACAATCATCTCCCAGCATTTCCACTGATTCCCACTGATCAGTTACTAGCCTTCCCCTTTAAATAACAACTACTGGGAAGGGCGAGCGTTCGGAATAAGGAGCCTCCTGTATAATGAACTGATTAGTAATAACGAATCAGTGGAATAACGAACTGTGCTCTGAATCCTAAACAATCACTTTTTGCATCATGTACCTCATGAGTATAAACAACTTTATGATCTCTCTTAAATATAACATTTTATCAAAATCATTGAGATAGCACCCCATTTTACCTAGCTTTTCAGCGTATTATGAATATTCAATAAATAACCTACAATATACGCATGAATTGCGTGTTTTCACCGTGATTATTATATTATACTGTATTGTTTCGATTATAACGAAACTTCGTTATAAGGAAAGAAAACTGCCGCTCCCGAGGATATCGCTATAATGGGAGTGCACTGTATGCATTCTCGGACTTGTACAGTTGCACCGTTACATAATTGCATAGTGTACAGTTGCATGGGCGTTCTGATTGGTTAAAATCCCGTATCCATTCCGTGGATATTGCAAAAGTTGTATTTGTTTTATGGCTAGAGTGGCCCGCCATAACATTTCGTGTCCCATCTTGGCGGCTTTCTGGCGTGACTGCTGGGCCCACGGCGGCTCGAGCACCACTTGGCGCGAGGCGCTTCCTTCACTTTTTTTTTTAAACACCCCATCCCATCTCCTCCCCCCCCCCCCCCACCCCCTCTTCCTTTCCTCGTCTGCTCCGCCAGTTGATGTTTGTCCTCAATGAGACGGATGAGGTCACATACCTCAGAACGTCATCAAAGCTGAAAAAGAAAATTATATTTTGCTCGATTAAAGGGTCTAGAACCAACTCGCGACATGATAAAAACAGTGCAGACTCTTTTCCGGAGTGTCTGGTGAGTGGGCACTGCTCACCAGCTATATGTGAGATCGGGTACGAATGCCAGGAGTGATGATTGAAGCTTTTGAAATCGTGGTCTTGATCGTGGAGTAATCGTGGTGATCGTATCAGATCTATAATTATTAGACCTTAGAGGTAGGCAATTAACAGTAAAGGCATTACTCATTGTTTGCAGATGAAACAAAAACCCAGCTTTAGTGCTTTAAAATAGTTCTAAAATGTTAGGGATAGAAACAACCACTGTAAAAATTCTAATCCGTAAAATAGATGTTGATTATTGTTAAATATACAAAATGTGAACAACAGTTATAATACAAATGTTTAAAGACTAAACCGTCTACAGTTAAGACTTATTGAGAAAAATATAGATATCTCCTAATATTTTAGGCTTTATTTTTTTTATATGATAGTATGTTTTGTGGTATGCATTAAATCTCATATAATAATAATAATAATACATACAATTTCTATAGCGCCGTTCTCCACTTTGATTAAATGCTCAATATCTTGAGAATTTGTTATATCACTGTTCCCATTAAGGTAAACAGCCCCGTTAATCGTAGACAAGTTTTGGACGGTTCAAAAGTTGTTTACGATTAATTCCACGACTGAGCTCGAGATGTGAAAAGATCTGATAAAATCATGACGACTTTTCCACAATAAGACCATGATTTCAAAAGTGGCGCGAATTGCGATATTTACACAAAAGTTCTACGATCTGTATACTGAATAATCAATCAAGGCGTACGGGATCGCACAATAGAGTGGTAACGTAGCATTATTATGTCATTGAACGTGTCCGAGAGCATCGTCAATTGACAGTATGATTGAAAATAAGAGTATAGCAATGGAATTTTGACGAACCGACGAGCAGATTTTCTCATATCAGTGAAAGGTCAAATTGTTTTGACTTTGTATTGTATCAAGATGATGATGGCCCCGTAACTGTTGTTGATTTATTCACACACACACACACACACACACACACACACGCACAATTGATTGTATACCAATATGCTCTAAAGTAATTGGGAGAATTAGGAGATTACATCATCTCGTCTATAAATAACCTCATTTCATAATTATACTCGTGATTATAAGCGGTATCACAGTTATGCTATAAACTGCAAAAATTCCATCAGTTTGTTAATATCTGTTCCACACTGATAAAACATGTAGGCCTGCAGTTCTTTTTGTCCGTCACTCTACTCCTGGTACGCATACATAAGTCGTTTCTTTTGCTCTGCATTTTGTTCTGCATTTATGTACCTTGAGCACACTACAGAGAAGATTCGGCGCAATATAAGGTAGGCCCCCTATATATTAATGGAGTATTATTATTATTATTACTATATGTTATCATTAGCATTGTTATTGTCATTATCATTATCATTATTATCATCATCATCATCATTATTAAAGTTGTGATTATTATCATTATCATTATTACAAAACACTCACAGTCAAATCACAGAGAAGTGATTTTGGAACTGAGTGGCAGGGATCGTCTTGAACCCGAAGCGAAGCTGACTTTTAATCTCAAAAAAGAAAGAATATGGCTATAACAATCTTATCACCCCTATCAACACAATCATGCCAAAAATATCTTAATATTTAGGATTTACAGAACCACATGTGTAACGGTTGATGCGTATAAATGATTGTTTCCCGTGTGTTGCTATACCACGGAATGACACTCGTGACAGACGGTACAAGGCCAATAAGAAACGACAGATTTTGGCGGGAACACGTGTACTACTTGTTATCCCGTTGAAAAGCAGCTTGGCAAATAGAACCTTTCCGACATGACAGTAGGACAAGGCTTTGTGCACAATCGACGGCGAAGTGCCTGCCGGCTGGGACGCTATACCCCGTATGTGCTTGACAAATTGCAAATAAGGTAATGTCTTCTTAATTCCTACCTCATTAATTCACTCGTACTATCGTACTATTGAGGATCAAAACTCTTTAAGCCATGATTGTGATTGGAATGCAAATCGCCTGGTTGTCGTGCATCGTTGTATCGTCATTGTAATGACAGATTTTTCGTATGTGAGGGACTCAGTCATCGAATAAAAATAGCTTGGCGTTAGAGAATTTAATCAAATTAGACAATGCTGTGGAAGCATACTCTGCGGTTTTCATCGCCACGAATCCAGCTCCTGTCCCGAGCATGACATGACACGATAATGACGCAGTAACTGAAAGATACGCGGGTTCGCAGTTCCTTCTCCATTCTATAGTCACTAAATTAGACCTTTCTTGACAAGTAAGGAATTGTTAATGTATCAGGCTATTAAAACAACCATTATATACGTCCATTAACACACCCTTTCTCTTTAGTTCATCGTAGGTGAACAGAATATAATGCATAATATTTGGGAGCTAGAAATATCCTATTCTTCTATACTACTACTGACAATTTATGCAGTAATGAATATGATATCAGCATAATTAGCATTTTGTGTTATGACTGGTATGACAATATGACGTTGATAAAAAAGATAACATTGATAACAATTATGACCACATTTGATATCATTTTTATCACATCGTTCTTATAATCATAACTACAATTCGTGTTCTCATGATTAGAATTAGTTCTGCTTCTTTGACATTATATCATCACCGTCATGACCATAGCTTTATTAGGTTATTTCATTATTTACGTTTTCATCATTTTAAGCCTTCAAATTGTCGTCCATAATAGTAAGACTAGCCTTACAATTACATTTTCCCGCCAAAGATGAGTGTGTGTGTGTGTGTGTGTGCTATGGGAGCTTCACTGCAGCACAAGCCCGCGAAACGGGAACATAATAGATCATTTGCTTAAAACACAAAACGGGGCATATTTCACTGTTTCTCTAAGAAAAAAACAAACAAACAAACAAGGCCATTTGCGAGACAACATACACACACATCCCCACACAACGCCAACATGCACCCCTCCCCTCCCCCCCCCCCCCCCCGTGCCTTCAGCCCTCAGGTTTCAGGTCTTATTCACACTTGAATAACTTTGCAGTATAAATTGCCATTTTGTTTCTCATACAATAAAATACTTCCTACTCATAATATGGAAGTGATGTGGAAATGGTAGAAGCATTAGAGACGAGGAAAAAAAACCGACAACGATATGACAATAACTCGCAGATACATGTACGGCAAATTCAAAACAGAAAAAGATAATCACATTAGGATTATCATCCTCGGTATACCTCATATATATATTCCCACTTTGACAGATGCATTCCAACTGTACCTCTTTTACTAGCTATCTTATTTTCTTCTTCTTTACACATCTTAAAATACTTCATAACTTCATTAAAATTTGATACCTCCCCTTCTGATCTCGCTAAATATAAAATATATTTAATCATCAATATAATTGTATTCCATCCTTTGATTTTTAACGAGTTTCCAGATATACCTGTATAAACAACTTCCCAATTCATATTTCCTAATTCTACTAAATTAAATTTCTAAATAATAATTTGCCACAAATCCTGCACTTTGTTACACTCCCAAAATAAATGTGAATATGTCTCGGTGCTCTTTTTGCAGAAAGAACAGAGATCATCCGAAACAAACCCAAATCTCAACAGATTAACTTTTGTATAAAGTGCACCATGAAGAAGTTTAAACTGAAATTCTCTAAGCTTTGGGATAAGAGTTGTGACTCTGGGTCGGAGGAAAATATCTTGGGTTACTTTTGAGGAGAAGACAAAATTACTCTGTTGATCTCGTATATCCAATGTATATAAATGTTGTAAATCAGTTTAAAAATGCGTGTAAATCTTCCTCGAAAGTGTGTCATCAATCCTAATTTCTTTTCCATGTAATTTTAACCAAATATCATACACCTGAAAAGGTTTATTGCTGACCCAGGATAAACTAAACAGGTTTTTTTTTTTTTTTTTTTTTTTTTTTTTTTTTTTTTTTTAAAGCGGATTTCGTTTCCTTGATTTAGAGAGTTACAATGTAAAATTTGATATTAGTTTGCACAATGGTGGTGATACTGCATTTTGTCTTTATGTAGTGTAAGATTGACGTTATTGTGTACGATGTTTGTGTAAAAAGCAGTTGTATGATGTTTTGTTTTGTTTCTGTGAAAATTTTTGTTTCTATGATATAAAATGGTACGAAATTCGAATAAAGAATTATCAAAAAAAAATCACTGCAGCCCGTGATAATTAATGATAATCAATGAAGTCACATAAGAACAGCTCTCACCATCAATAAGCATTCCGTCAGAACACCCCCACACGCACAAATACATCGTATAGATTTCCCGCCAAATTTCATCAGATTTGCATTCGAATTATAATGACAAAGCGTTCAAATTCAAGGGATTTTTGTTACTGTTCTACTCTCACTGTTCATTTTAATTCTTTGAGCCAGCTGGATAGACGTTCAAATTCGCACCAAATACCAGTTTCAATTAGGAATACAACTCCGCACTTTTAACGTTCGAATTCAATCAACCTACACAACTTCTCTACGGGCCCTTTTCACCGTCATTTATTGGATGATGAATTTTTATTTTCATTTCGAAGTCTCATTTAATCATCTCAATTGTATTGTATGTATTTCTTTCCTATCGACCTTCCTTTTATTTTCAACTCACCCCTAAAAGTATGGATGTAACATAAGTTTATAGGAAAAGCCATATCCCAGAATATCTTAGGAGTCCTATACGTCCAAATCCGCATTGATCCATTTTGATTCCATTCCTTAGTTCCTCGTGTCCATATCATAAGTTACCGCAGTCGGATCAGCTGTAGATAGACCTATTTCATCAAAGGGTTACATCTCCAGTTTCGCTGGTTGTCAAGATCATGCTTCATCCACTAATTCTGTCCGTATATTCGAGATGATCACGCATACCGTCTTTGTTTGATGGATACTTTATTTTCTGCAAATCAATATATACATAAATTACATAATCATGAACATGGAAAACATACAAAGTATATTTGAAACAGAGTCGTTTGACTTGCATGAACAACGATATAAAAGGAAATTAATGATATGATATTACAGTATGCATGTCTATGCAGCAGGCATTACAATAACAATATTGCATTTAAGAAGCGATAATGCAGAGGGCCGCCATTGTAAGCATTGCTTGAAAAGATGGCCGGCCCGAGGAAAAGGTATGGACGTATTAAATTCGTAACAATACAAATTCTGCTGCGAAGATAGCAGGGGAAAATAAACTCTGATGTGTGATGGTGGTGAATGTGCGTGCAGGTGCTTGAAAGTGTACAGGGGCAGATAGGCTGGAATTTAGAATAATAAAATTGGTTTGCTGGAAGAGGGAACGACATACGATGTTACTATCGGGAGACCAACATGAGTCATATAAATTATTCGTTCTTAACTCGTATTTGAAGTATACTGCAGTAAAATATGCTTCTTTAAGTTTGCTTTGAATGAAAACAAGGAGGCACACTGTTTCAACTCCTCAGGAAGAGTGTTCCATGTATCCGGACCGTGATGTCTAATCGACTTTTGAGAAGTAAAAGCTTTGGATTACTTAAATGAAAATCATGGAACGACGGGTAGGGTATGGGTGAATATGTTCATTGGTATAGGGCATTATGGAAAAATGGTAATAAGTTTCGAATGTGTTTATACATAAATATGGCAGTTAGGTATAAATGTATATCATGGGCCTTTAGAGTTTTTAGGCGATAAAATATGGGATCAGTGTGAGCCAAAAAAATTGAATGTGTGCATATACGAAGAGCCTTTTTCTGGAGAAGAAAAATTGTGTTCAATTTGGTTTTGCTACAGTTGCCCCATACAATATTGCAGTACATTACATATGGTAGAAATAAGGTTTTGTATAACATCATTAAAGTTTGATCATTAATTAAGTATTTTATTCTCCTTAAAACACCAGTTGCTTTGGATATTGCTGTTATAATATTCTGGACATGAGTATTCCAAGTTAGATTGCTATCTAGGGTCACTCCTAGAAACTTGGTTGAATGTTTCTCAGCAATGTTTATATCATCAATAGAAATACTTTGAGGAAGGGTGGGTTGGGATTGAAGCGTATGAAAATGTATAAAACATGTTTTATCAATATTCAATGAAAGCGTATTACTTCTAAACCATTTCGAAATGTTACTTAATTCCATATTTAATGTATCAACCAGTGTTACAATATCCTTGTGGGAATAAAAAACGTTGGTGTCATCTGCAAATAAGATGAAGTTTAAACGAGGAGAGGAATTGATAATATCATTAATAAAAATTTTTTTAAAAAAAGTAGGGGCCCGAGGATAGATCCCTGAGGGACACCACATGACACGTTCAAATATGATGAGTGACTGGATTTAAATGCAACATATTGTTTTCGATGACTTAGATAACTTCTAAACCATGACAAAGTAATCCCTCTCACACCATATTATATAATTTTTCAAGTAAAATGTCATGATCAATAGTGTCGAATGCTTTACTAAGATCCATAAAAACTCCAATTATGTGCTCCTTTTTAATAAGTGCATCAATAATATTATCAACAGATTTGATTATAGCATAATCGGTAGAAAATCCTTTCCTAAAACCAAACTGATTCACATTTAATATTTCATTTTCAATCATGAACGAGGAGAGACGCTTATAAACTACTTTTTCTAAAATTTTCGAGATTGCAGGTAACAATGAGATGGGTCTATAATTTTTCACCATTGATGGATCTTCTCTTTTATACATGGGGATAACTTTGGCGATTTTGAAAGAGTCTAGAAACTTAGGGATAGATAGATAGGGATAGATTAGGGATAGGGATAGATTGAATATGGGTGAGAGGGGCTGCTGAGGGGTAAATTATTTTTATAATGTAATGTAGCAGCGGCTAAAAATCGTGTATGAATAAAATGTAAATGCATGTGTCTGAAAGTGGGGTTTTGACGAGTTATTAACTGGTATGAGTAAAAAAAAAAAGTCACATTTCAAGGTATATTAAGTTTGCATATTCAAACAGGTGAGTAACTATAAATAATAAAAAAAAAAAAAAAGACTGCCTATACTTTGAAATTGTTTGCCTTATCGTGAATTTGAATTCCTTAACGCTCTCCACGGCGGTGCTGTTCAATACGAATTTGTATGCGTTGCACTTGGATTTTAATTTGAATGCCCGTTTTACACCCTTGTGCGAGAAACTCATAAAATCGAATGCTGATGAAATTGAATTGAATGAACTAAGTACCTTTTTGAATATCGATCTCGGTGATCATTCAAATTTACTCGAACTTGAATGCCCGCATCGTTAAATCGAATGCAAATCTGATGAAATTTGGCGGGAAAACCTATAGTATTCTACAAAAAGTATAACATATGTCCGTCTAGGAAAATTACAGTCCAAACAAAAAGCATACAACCATATACACGTAATCTCGAAAGTGGCTGCAGAATAGTGTTGAATGAAATAGAACAAAATCAGATGAATAAAAAAAATTATAATAAAAATGACTATATAGAATAAATTTGAAGTGGAATGGAGTGAATAAGATAAATTGATAACTAAAGCAATTGTTTACCAATGGGCGCAGTGATCTAAAAGAAAAAGAATGTTGTCACATTTAATGCATAAATACACGTGTAGATTTCAGCCGTATCACAAAACATTCTACTATATAATAAAGCCACATACATAGAGATATCACTAATGTTCTCAATTAATCATCTGTAGATCAGACGGTTAATTCTAGAAACGATTTCAGTAAAACTATTGTTAACAATGTGTATATTTAACAATACTTAAGATTATACTGATTAACATCTTTACATTGTTTCTATCCATGACTGACATTTTAGAACATGTATTTTGAAGCACTTAAGCTTTTTTTTTTTTCATCTGCAAATGGTAAAGAGTGGTTTAAAAGTAAGATACAGTATATTATAAAAGGTTAGAAGGCACAAAAACATGCTTTTTCCTCTCTCTCTCTCTCCCTCTCTCTTGCTCTGTCTTGCTTTCTCGCTTTGTTATTTTATATTATATATATATATATATCATGGCTCGACACTAGCTTTTTTGTATGGTGGCCCGATGGGGCCACCAAAATCCTAAATTTCAAATTTTTGGTGGCCCGAGAGAAAAATTTGGTGTCCCGAAAAAAAAACCAATAAAAAAACATTAAAAGTCCTTTTTTTATGAGTCAAATATTTAAGATTTATGATAGTAAGTATTAGAAGTTGGACATATCTACTCATAAATAAACTTCAACAAACTTGCAACACTCACTCTCAGGCATTCATTCAGTCCTTTTCATCCATCCTTTGAACAAATTTAACTGCTAATTTCCGGCGCAAAAAGTTACGAATTTATTGACATACTTTTCAAAAAATTTTGGTGGCCCGAGGCGGGCCACCAAATTTGCCCTTTTTTGAAATTTGGTGGCCCGACTTTCACCGGGCCACCGTTAGTGTCGAGCCCTGTATATATATATATAATATATCATATCCAGGAAAAAAAAATACACACTAAGGACCTAGAAAACACCATCATAACAAGTTAAGGATTTTCATACATGCTGTTATGGAAGTTGCACAACCGCTTTATTTGTCATCATTTTCATATTCACTCAAAAACTTTTTTTCATGTTTTCATAAATAAGTATGTCATCCACAAAAACATACAAATTAACAAAAAAATGTATATTTACATATAACATACATACATACATACACACATACAAAAGAGAGATCTCTATATCATCTGTAGAGAATAATATCATTACAAATTTGTGAACATAATATTCTATCTTATATAACTGTATACCACAGTCACATCCAAAGGGCCAGATCCAAATTCAGGTACGCATAGATATAGTAACATACTTATTATCATACAAATGCAAATCTAGCGAGAACAGGAGGGCAGATATTAACACAGGACTACTCAACATCCATCAAATTACATTCAATCTACTGATTCGTCTGCAGAATTACTCGTGTACGACTGATAAGGTAATCTACTCCTACCTCCCCTTGTTTCAGGGTTATTTTTTTTTTTTGTCACTATTAGTTATCATAGAAACTTCAAAAGTATCTTTCACAACGGTGAAAATGCACCAAATTCAGCTCAACCTGATATCTCCCAATGTATTTACACACCACATGTTTTCATGCCATGATTGACAGATGTAAAAGTACAATACACCATGAGCTCACTACCTCCCCCCCAAAAAAGAAAGAAATACAATAATAAAAAGTTACGAAATCTCATCAAAAAGATATTTTCTCATGGGTTTGGGAGAACATGACAACTGGAGTAAAGCTTTTGTCCAACACAAAGTATGACACAGTTTGGCTTCATGGTAAGTTCCTGTCTTTAATTAGCATCAAGTGTACTGGTAATCGCACAATGCCGCATCTTGCAAAACTTGCTGAATCAATACTTTTCATATATCTTATTAAATAGTTATAATAATTATGATATATCAAGAATGGTTATTATAATAATACCAATAATAACATGATCTAATTAAGGCAGGGTAGCCTCTTCTGTGTAAGCATAGTTTTCTTGGAGGGCCCTGCCTTTGTATGTAACATGTCAAGATTTATTTTAGTTTTTCTTGAGCTGGTAAAGAAATTAGTTATTCCTTCATTTATCCAGCAAACACAATTTTTACAATTGCACTCTTAATATTCTAAAACTAGGATTCATCAAGCAGACACTGGTTCAGGCAATGCCCATGTGCACCACAAGAATCCCATAGGATTTGTCATACATAGACCGACAACTCTACAACGGAAGCATCAAATCCAAACAAAAGACTGGCAAATCAGTCTAACAACTCCCTTTGATTCATCAATTGAGTTCTTCCACAAAGTAAACACCATCCGCAAAACTTAAAAATAGGAAGGACAATGCCGAGAGCCTTTAGAGCATCATCTATAGAGTCACTGCATCATTGCAACCCCTTGAGAAATGCAAGACTGCACTGAGACAGTAAAAATGATAATATTCCATACTTCAAAAGATTAAAGTCATGACAGACCAAACAATGCCAACTGCAACAAATATGCAGTAGCAAAACATCATGTATTTAACCCCATGAACTATTTCCTCGACTTCAGAAAAATACATCATTATTATAGTACCACAATAATTTTTCAGAGCAACTGAAAAATCAAATTAATCTACGCTACAGAATTATCTTTGTTAATCAAGCATCAAAGTACACAAAGGGTATTCAATTCCAGCAAGAGACACTCATCAATGCTGAAACTTCAGAGCGATGAAAAGGTCATGCTTGGTCTTGTGAGATAAATTTCAACTGTCCTTGATTTCGGTCTCAATGGGCGACTAAATTCTATGAAGAATTCACACAGTCAAATAAGAGTACAAGAAAAAAAACTGTGTGTTTTCAATATTCATATTGGTATCACATTGCGCAGGATGCATGAAAATATACACGCCGAGAATCATACTGCCTTTAAGGTAGTTTTCCGCAAACTTTGGTGTCAAGCTCATCTCCAAAGGCAACGAAAAAAAAAAGCACAAAAGAGGAAGGGGAAAAAAAGGCAAGGAATGCCCCACAATTTGATTGCACTAGCAAACAAATCCATGCAACAACCTGAAATAACAACAAATTCATATTATGCACAGGTGAACACTTGTAAAGAGTACAAAAGTATATCAAAAAGTATGATAGCATATAAAAAGAAAATTGTTGTGTATGATGACTATGTTCTTATCTTGAAGAAGACAACAAAATCCCTGCACTCTGCAGAGGTAACAGAAAGAGCACTTTCAATACAAAAGTAGAAAGCATTACTTCACTCAATCAAAATCTTTGGAGTAATTTGGTAAGTGCTGAATGATTACATTTGATCCAATCTTGAGTTTAGCCAACACAACGTCATCCCACACTCACAAAATATGGAGGAAACACGACAAAACACGATCGTCCACATTCTGTTTGCAACTTGTAAAGATTTTTTTTTTTTTTTTTCAGCCAGAAAGAAGTGTGAGAGGACAAACATAATCTGCCACTCACATCTTTTAAAACATCAATTCTAACTAATTACCTCAACACTAATGATGCCTGCGGATTACAAATGCACTCAAATTCTCGCAATCTACTCAATATTCATGGAGCCTATCTTCTAGCTGATTATTCAACTTTCTTAAAATTATTGATTCCACAACCTGTGTCCATGACATGTATGGGTGTTGGTGATGTGATAGATCAAACCAAAATCAACATATACCATGCACTATGAAAGATTCCGCCCCCAAAAGGTGGAACAAACAATGTATGCACTATGTGAGGTACCTTCCGCGATATGAAACACTTTCAACCTAGTTCCAATAAGGGCAAGTAAGGTTACACATATTCCTGAAGGATACCCCTTTCCAGGACTACAGACATTTACACATCAAATGAGGGAGATCTTACATGGCTACCAGTACTCTATTGCTGGATGTCATACACGTGTATAAAGGGACTTTATTCTATCATCTACGACAGCACACTACACAGGAACAGCATTTGGAGTTAAGTGTTCATGAAATAGATTAAAATGCTCTACCCTGTATTGCAACACATCATCTAGCATGAAAGGTGTCAAATTTACATCTCTCATGACTAATGGCAAGTCTAAGCTTCTTATCATGACAGTGCTTTGGTTTACAAGGCTACCAGTAATACACCACCTCCGTAGCAGTACACAATAGATTGACACCAATTTACATTCCCCTCTATCTAGTTCAACATAATTCCAAACACTTGTGGTCACAATGGTTTATATCTACTGCACCAGTGTACATCTAACACTGACCATTACACAGGTGTTACACCTATTTCCTTTAACCACAGAGAAAATATAACACTTCTGCGTACACAATGTTGCATCAAGACAGTCATCCTACACGATAGCTACACTGATATCTCTCCGTTACACAGGACAAATCAACTTCTTCCCAAAAGTGCTACACCACTTACAAGCATTACTCATAGAAAGGGTAGGACTTCAAACCAAGGAGTTCACTGTACACAGTACCATATCGTTGCTGCTTATTCATAATGTAGTGTATATGCCATATTCATTGCAAGGTTTTTCCATTCATTACTGTACTCCATGATTGCAAATCTAACCACCCGCGAAAATTTCGGGAAGTCCCGATTCATGGAAAATTAGACTCCCTACATATATGGCATATACAGCAATCACACTCAAACCTGAAATTATAGACACAGAGCAGCAAAATAACCAATGTGGTGTTATAATATTAGTACCCTCAACTCTTTGAGGTCTCTCTTTACATTTCCAAAAAAAATTATCAACTTTTGTCCAAAATCCCACACTTTGAATTTGACATTAGAACATTAAGGAATGGTAAAGAAAAACAACAAAACAGAAACCAAAGCGGCATGGCAGAAAATCTGTGCTGTGCCGACTCTTCGTCTTTTTGCATTTTACTGTAAAAGCTGCTATGTATGCGAGGGCGTAATTTTTGCGAATTTTGCGAATCACTGTTTGGTCGTGATATTAACAACACACAAAAATATTGCAAATGGACAGGCCTTCCACATGGTGCATCAACTACGGGCTCGTTGTCAAATCACGAAAACAACATCCCGCAAAAATGTCAGTGACCTCCTCATTCATGAAAATATCTATGTGAAAATAACAGCTTTTACAGTATAAGTGTGCGCATTCTATTCTGTACTTCTGAGATAAGACGGAGGCTGTTCTCAGGCCACATTCTGGCCTCTGAGGAGAGAATCTTCCCTCAAAACTCTTTCAAAAGTCAGATTTATTTTAAGATTTTAGATTGAAAATAATATTAACGAGTAGTTAAACCCAGCAAGACATGCCAAACACTTTAAAAGTTCAGATGCTGGGAGTACATTTTTGAAGGAATATGTCAAGCATACAATACATTTGCCCAAGTTTATTCCGCCATCCTATGACAAAAGGAAGCAACTCTGATTTCTATTAAAATCAAATATTCTTTTTTTTTTTTCATTTGAGATAATTTTCATTTCCTCTACATCATGGTGAAGAAATTAAGGTCACATAACCCCTAATTTCTGAACTATAGGCATATCAAACAGAAGCAACTGTACAGATTTTTCCATGAAAAGATAACAGTTTTCATCATATACTTAGAAAATCATTCCAAGGAGTTGCTTCCTTTTGTCATGAGACGGCAGTATTGACATACACAATGGCCATATGCCAGCACGTAAAAGTGAGCGCAGTGCCTCATTGAACACAAGCAAACGTGACCGTGGGAGATTCAGGGTTAAAAAAAACAATAAACAAACAAACCAAGAAAAACACAAGGGGTAAACTGACACCACATCTTAACCCGTTCCACACTGAATTCTGAAAATCTCCATAGACTTAATACACAAGCCACCAGGTTCCCATATGAAATGGGTTAAGCACAACATTTACATCCTTTAATCATGGTCCCACTTATGAAATCCCTTGTATATCAGGGGAAGAAGAAGAATATAAAAAAGAAAAATAGGAAATAATGCAATTTGGGGTAAGGGAGGGATAATTCATCATACACTGTACATGTATATGCTGCAGGGGCAGATCCAGGAATTCCGTGAAGAGGAGGCACCTTTACACAATTAAAAGGGGTGCACCTGCCCCCCCCCCCATTTTTTTTTCTTTCTATTTCTTTTGTTTTAATGAAAGATAAAGAGGGGTGGCAGGGATGAAAGCACGCAGCTGAGAGAATGTTGTACGTGTACCTCTATGGTTGCGCTGTAGACATAGCACATGCACACGCATACACACACACATACACACACACACATGCGTGCATGCAAATATACTTTACATGTACATAACTCTGTGTCAAAAAAAAAAAATCGACTCTCGCGAAAGTCGCATTCTTTTTTCCTTTACAGTCGAGAGCTTCGACTCGTGCGAGGTTTACTGTATATGCAACATTTGCTATAGCCTGTAGCTCGTCACATATTTTTGTACTCATTGTTGCCTCTCTGTACAACTCCCTTTGAGGAATACTTAGTATTTCATTTCAATGTTGTCATGGGAACTATTATCATGTTTTCGTTGTATTTTTGTGTTTGTGTTTGTGATGTAATGTATTTTGTAAGGCAGCTCACCACAAGCTTTGCTTTTTTGAGGTTCTGCCTTCCTGTACAATAATTTCATGCATGTGATTTCCTACGTGAAAAAAGATGGAAAATAAATGTTATACAAACTTGAAACTTGAAAGAGGGGTGCCCACCTCTGGATCCGCCACTGTGTTCAGAAAGACCATATCACAAAATGAGAACTTACAAAATTTGCAACTCAACATTAGGAAAAAGATGTAAAAGGCGTAACAGATACATACCTGTATGTAGGGTTTATCTCACATTTGAAAACAAAGGCAAGAATTGCTAGCATAATGATATTAAGCCAGATAAGAATATACTTGTCTTGAAAACCTATGACAAAATGCACAAAATCAAATAAGAAAGGATACTGTTTCCAAATATTACTGGCCATCTACTAGATTGAGATCTGAAACAGAATTCAATTAATATCCAGGTACATGGATTCACTGTAATTTGCCACTTAATATGAAATGTTTATTTTCTTAATCAAAGTGATATCATCAGAGTTTGACACTTACATTTTTTTTTCCCCCGGCGGCCTGTTTGGGCCACTATTAAATCTTTGAATTTGAAATTTTGTTGGCCCAAAAGAGAAATATAGTGGCTCGAGAGAAAAAAAAAAAAGAATTTTAGCTGTCCAATCTGGCCACCAAAAGATAACCTTTTTACGAATTTGGTGGCCCAACATCAATTCTTAGTGGCACACACTGGGCCACCTGGCCACCGCTGTTGTAAAGCTCCGATACCATGAAAGACAGCTAGTCCCTAGTGAGACTGTTTGACCACATGCAGGCTGCTTTGATGAAGACGGATGCAAAATTTTGAATCTGGTTGCAGTCACCTCTCTAAACACATGATCCCCCTAGACTCAATCTTGACCCATTTTCGGCAAGGTATCTGGAAATTCCTAAAGACTTTCTACAGGAGCTATGTGTACCAGCTTCCTGCATCCAAGGGGTTAAATCCCATAAGCCGTGCAAGCCTCAGTGGGAATTAAAGGGTTATTTCACCCATGTTTCCTTAACCCTACTGGCTTTTAAAGAGGTCATAGCACATCATATGTCTGTAGGATTATGACAACTGTTATCTCCAAATCATAGGGCATATACACACCATGACCTGTACGCTAGTATGTAATATTTATACTTCTGATCATCATATTACATAATGTGGCAGAAAACTTGACATGTAATGTCACCTTTTTTTTTTACAGTGATGGCGTAGATTTATTGCAGTCTCACTGAGAAAAATGATCCTTATATATGTTCCTTCCTACCATGCAGTGAAAATTGACTTTCTATAACGTGTGGCATGTTTCAGAAATACATTAATGGATGAAATGATATCATGTATGCAAAAACTATGTGAAATGCATATTGTACCATCTACACTATATATTATCACATGTCCACTGAGTATTTTTAAAATATATTCTTGTGTTTTTCACAACAACAACAAAAGAGAAGTATAGGGTCAGAGTGAATTTTTATGTACATGACAACCAAATGTACACAGGTCTAACTGACTGTAAGCCATTCTCAGCATACTATCACGCCGACTTCTAAATAGATCAAAGAAAGACTGGCGTATCAAATTTTGATGTACACACTCTTCACAGTCAAATGAAAGCCTTTCAATTCCACAATAACAAAAACTGCTGAGAGAAACCACCCCCCCCCCCAAAAAAAAAAAAATACACTAACACATTTTACAATGAATGGGACTATATAGAACACTTACACATGCTCTAGCTGCTGGTGAAGAATCTCAAATCCTACTACAGTGTATTTCTGACTGGGTATCGTATAAAGATTGGCAATGTTATGATTGGACGTACTGGCATGGAGCTGTCTTCCCGCTTTGATTAAAATACTCTTGCGGTCTGTTGTGTTCCACTTCAAAGATGCAGCATCGTATTTGCTTCATATCAAAATCTGCGAGTCGCCTACTGGTATGAAAATATTTGTTTCTCTAGTTATTCTCTGTATTGTTCTTTTCTTTTCTTTTTTCTCCCTTGCACATGATGTATAGAGGTTATCAGCTACCAGTATAAATATATATATAATATGTCAATCATATACCGCTAGTTGGCAGCAGAAAGACTGCGCAGATTTGAGTGTGTGGGACTGAGGAGTTTGAGCCTTCGTTAGTCACTTATGACATGTACAAAGCAGACGGGAAAGACGCCTCTTCTCGATGGATTTCCTTCGATCTCACCAATCTGCAGAAAATGAAAGGAAAAACAAACATTGATAAATATAATGTATTCATAATATGTAAACATGGCTTGTATTATGTGCACCCTCACTGACACAGTGACCCTGTTTTGTTCTCCACAATTTAATTTGACACAATAGAAGCGACTAGAATTAAGAGAGAACTTTAAACCCAGTCCATAGTTTACTGTATAAAAGCTGTTATTTTTGCGAGGGTTTAATTTTCACAAATTTTGTGAATCACAGTTGCACCGTGAATTTAACAGCGTGCAAAAATGTCAACATGCACTAAAGATAATTAATTGTGCACATATGAAGGCCTCTGTGTCATTTCGCGAAAACAGCATCTTACGAAAATGTCCATGACCTCCTCGTGTGCGAAAATATTTGTATGCATAAATAACAGCATATACACTCACTGCATATTCAGATTACATTAATACCAACGACAAATTGCACGTCCTGAGGGATATCCAATAATCAGCACACAATCATGCACAGTACGCTTATCTCTCTGTCATTTTAGTCCATGGACTAAATTCAAACCTTTATATCGATTTACACTGCCTTTGTAAATACGAGCCAATATTCCTCCTGCAGAACGCCACTGATACTCACCCACCACTCTGCGTCTGCCTCCCCCGTGACTACAATGTTCTCTCCCTCCTCGAACGTGAGCTCATCCTGGTAGTCTGCCTGGCAGTCGTACAGCGCCCTCACTCTCTTTGGTCTCTTCTGGAAAGGCAAAAAAAAAAAAAAAAAAATGTTTTTTTCCTCGATACCATGACAATTTTCACATGGTCATGCACTATACAGAAGGTATCTCATTGGATTGGAGACTAATTGGGGACCTGGCAGCGACTCGAGTCTTGCTGGTTGCAGTTTATAGTCTGGAGAGGTACATGTATTTCATGAAGCGTTTTGTCAAATATTTTTTCCAACAAACTGTTATAAGCTACTGAAATCCTTGCATCTGATTGGCTGAGAGCAAATTTGCCTGACAAATTTTTAGTGGACAATACACTTAAGGAAATGACCCCTGGTCTCCAAGTAGTCATGGTAGAACCAAACATGCTAATTTTTGGGCGGAGACTTTTATCAAGTATCCAGCAGGTTGCGGCAATGTCTTCTCCTACATTATTACAAGAATTAGAAAATCCTGTATGTGGATTAGAGTGAGAACCAAGTCACCTGTCTCAAACTTTTGTAGCTCAGTGGACGTAAACATGACGGTACTATAATAAGGAGCTTTAGATTATCGATGCGGACGTTTAAGATGACGATTGCGTTGGTCATTCTGCACTCTCTCTGTATCATGTTACAAAGTACCTTTAGATTTACGCAAAGACGCAACCTATATAATGTAAAGTGGCGCCCCCATATGATCAAAGTATCAAGTAGCTCTCTGAGATGTGAATTGAGCGAACGCAAAAATGGTCCAGAAGTGACCGTGCAAACTCACACAAAGGGAGGTCAATTTTGAGAAGCAATTTGCGCATGTGCAGAACATGTCTTTTTTTCCTCTGAACTTTCGTGTCAAGAAAATCTAATTGCGCCCTAATATTGTGGAGAGGTAGCCGCTTCGGCACATTCACTCACTGCCTTCTGCACTCTGGGGGCAGGGGTTGGGGGTCCGCTGCTGCTGCTACCGCTCCGCGCCCCACTGGACGAGGTGTCGTCCGTCACGCTGCCGTGCCGGCTCTGCGACCGGCTGCCCGGCGTCGTGGGCAGGCTGGGCAAATCCTGCTGGCTGCTGGGGCGGCTGTTTGGCTGGCTGCTGCCCCCGTGGAAGCTGGCCTGGCTGCCCGGACGACTGCTGCCACTGCCGGCTGTGCCATTGCTGTCTGACGTCAGGTATTTCTTTGGTGGGACTGTATACACAGAAGAGAGACCAGGGGGAAGACATCTTTACTTTTTTCAAAGTACCTACAGCATACTCCATAAAACTAAGAATTGTTTCATACAATATTTTTCCAATTCTATAATTTCTATACAGTGCACTCCCGTTAAAACGAACATAGTTATAACGAAATTCCAGTTACAAGGAAGTAAAAATTCAAGCCGCAATATTATCTGCTCTATGCTTTATTGTTTATTTGTGCAGTTATAGCAAAATTTCAATATAACGAAAGAAAACTGCCGGTCCTGAGGACTTTAATTAACAGGAGTCCACTGTATTTCGTATGATTTTTAACCTAAAATATGCCAATAATTGTCTTGACCACATCAAGATGTCTTTAAGCTAGTGGCTACTATACCTAGCTTACAGAGAGTCCTTCAAATGAGTACTTATTGCTAATCTTTGTTCATTTGTTGGTTTGGTTTATTTTTCTTTTTCAAGTGCAGACCATTAACTTACTTGCTGGAGGACTATCCATGCTTGGAGGACGAGGTAATAATTCTGGTCTTGAGCTGTGAGGGGCAGAAAATAATAATAACAACAATATTAAAAAGCTATATGGACTGTCATAACAGTGATGAAATAATAACATTAATGATAATAATAAGCATATTAGTAGAAGTAGTTATCATGACAGTATGAAGAAAAATAAAAGCAAAAACAATAATAAATAGCAATGAGAACATTAATCATGATTACAATACTAGAGTAAACACTCTGGCATCTCAATGATCTTATCAGACAGACCAAGATGAATTTTTTTTTTCAAACTTGATTTGCTGTATGCTGACCAAAAGGGAAAAATAAAAGAATGCACTGAAATCTGTGCTCACAGCATGGACAGTAGTGTCAGTAGTAGCAGAATTCAATTTTTTGCAATTTTCAATTCAATCTATTCAGAATGTTTGGCATTGAATAAATATCACTACTACAATACAGTCATTCTATTTTCTTGAACGCAATAAGCCATACAATCTGTACATTTGAAAATAACCGAAATGTACTGTACAATGATTTGTTAACAGATTGAAGAAAAAGTTGATTTGGAGGTTTTCAAAATAATGGAACAACAATGATCTGACTGAATTGTGGTGCATTTATTGTGGGATTTGAGTACAGAAGGCTGTTGTCAAATAAGCAAATAGCTTTGAAGATACAACAGCCTTTGTTTGTTTGTTTGTTTGTTATTTGAGGGGGGAGGTACAAAGCATGCATTATGTGTACTTGGCGAAAAAGAAGCCATTTTCTTCTGCTATTCTGGCGCCGTTTCTTTTGTTTTCTTGTTACTTTTCATTGCCTATGGACTACCTGAAAGACATCCAACAAGCAAATTGAAAATCACATAAAAAGAAATACATAAATACAAAATGAATGATATTTAAAAGACATCAACTTGCCCCGCATCATGGCATTGTTAGTGCATTAATGTGATGATTTTGATAGAGAAAATGTGCCATTTAATGTGTGGAAAGATCAAGACATTGCTGTGACAAACTTTGGTACTCTACTTCTCTTTTCGACAGTAAGCTATTGCCCACTGCACATGGGCATGTCAAATGTTTTCTTTATTGAAGGTTTTATCTCACAGGCAAAGGCTTAGTGAGCAAAGGACTTGATGTGACAAAAATATATGACATAAATGTGCCAATTTGGCTTGAATTAAAGTTGTTTCACAATGTTCATTTAATTGAGATTTTAGGATCAATTAAAAAAAAAAAAAAATGTGTTTGTTTGTGTTTGGATTTTCTTTACGTGGCCACAAAGGAAGCACTTTAATAAAGGAGTAGGCAATAAGGATACTGTGCCTTGTCTACGAACATGACTGCTGCCAGAGGACTTGAACTGGGGACCTCACACTTGAGGGTCTGTGGTCTTTACCACTGAGCCACTACAGCTATCACAAATTAGTATAGTGCCATTGGGTTTGTTATACTTTGTACTTTAATCATACTAATATAATTAGGATCAGAAAAAATGTTATTTCTTTTATACGACCAAAGGAGCTTTGAATACTGGAGGAGGAACATAACACAGATTGGACAACAATAGTTTTGAGACAACATGGGGACACAAAAACAAGAGAAAAGAATGAAGATTAAAAATTATGTCACGTAGAAAGATTTTGCGCAAAAAACCTGGGTATTGTATGCAGAGTTTCAATCAAATTGTGCAAGTTAACTATTAAGGCATTCACCGTGATAAGAGTATGAAACAATGAAATAGGAGTACTGCAATGGCTAGACATTCGCATGCAGCTATTGACCATCTTGGGTTCATGCAGTACATAAGGGGATTGCTCGTCAGTCAGTGGACCACACAGGCATGCATTTTTACACCTAGCTCAAAAACAGACTTGGCTCATCTTTTTCAAGTTTGTCTTCTAGAATTCCATAACCAGAAAATTATTGCTCCCATGATTTTACGACCTTGCATCGCATATTCTTCCAGTCACTATAATGTCATACAGTCTATTCCATCTCCTGCACAACACAGAAACTGAAATGCATTGTGTGCTATGACAGGTCCGTCACTCAAGCTGAAATTATACAATTTTTGTTCAACCCTCAATATACATTAGATAAAGTGTGTACAGAGCCCAAAAAGTTTTGCCAAGTATTACTTTCAGCACGATCTGTGGGATTGTGAGACACTGTTCTCATAGGTAGCAGCCTGTTATCATTAAAGATTTAAACTCTAGCTTTGTTCTTGTAACTGCTTTACACTACTTTAAAAATCTAGAGAAACATTTATAAATATTTTTGATAAATGACACCAATGGAGGGGACTGGAAGTGACTGCTACAAACATGCATACCAATATTCAAAAAGAAAAAGTAATGAAGCTCTCCGTAATCTACCAAAAAAAGCTTGTTGCGATGAAAAAAAAAATGTAGAAAAGAGAATACCAATTTGATGCATTCAAACAGCAACAGAGTTTATCAGTAATCCCACATTGGGGCTCTTATTTAAATGCTTGGACAAAACATGCAATGTCAGAAAGTCATGGAACATGACAATTGAACTTGCAAGACATTTGCCTCATGCTTTGGAAATCATGCACCCATGCAGTCCAGCTCTGTCATTTTCAAATAATGGCACCATTTCCAATCAAAACATCCTATTGAAAAAAAAATTAAGAATATCCTTATTATTGTTTAAGACATAGAGTGCTTGTGATATCTCCATAATAATTCAGCAGAAACAATGTTCAAACATTTATGAGCACAATACCAACAAAAAAAATGTTCTTGTATTTTGCATCACCCAGAAAGAGAACTTCCACTGATAAATACAAATGCACATAAATTCAAAGTATAGTTGGAGCACAAGTAAGCTTTCATATCAAACACAGCAAGGATAATCTGCTGCTAAAATATTCATAAAGAAAACAACAGCTCACTATATATTTGAAAACAATGCTAGGCAAACTGGAAAAAAAAAGGAAAAATATATATTATATATTTCTGGGTTTGAGTATGCAAAATCTGCCTTTCATCCATGACACACATGGAATCCGATTCTACTGTTTGTACATGTATGTAGTCAGCCAGGTCGCAGGAGTTTCAGGGGAAATGTTACAAAATAAAAGTAAGACAACTGTAATTGGTATTTAAGGCTTGTTGCAAAATTGAATACAGGACGAAAATGCATTCTCTGTGCTTAACTGTGCAAGTCAGATATGGCTGATATTTTCAAGTTTGCAGGATTGCGAGACATTGTACCGAAACTTAAAAAGTGCAAAGAACGGGGGTGTGAGTGCGACGATGCGGGTCGGCTCACTTGTGCACAAGCATACATGTAGTGTTGCAAGTTCAGACATGACACACTCAGAGTAGATTTACCAATAACCATACGAATGGGAGTATGACGCTCGCCTATTTTCCCAGCTGTGATGGAGGTGGTGGGGTGGGGTGTTGGTGGTGGGGGTGGGAGGTGGTGGAGGTGGGGCGTAAGACAAGACAGTGAAAATTTAGGATGGATGCATCAAAATTGGATAGAAAGGGGGAATGAGAGAAGAGAGAAGAGAGAAGAGAGAGAGAGAGAGTGGCCTCCTCTATGAAAGCCATGCATCCTATAATACTAGACAACGAGATGGAGTTTATTTTTACTTCAAAGGCAAAACATAATAACCTGTTATCATATGCCTTCAGAAAATAGTAAAGTTCACTCTTATTAAAGTGGAGACATATGCACATGTGTGAAATAATACTGTGATCATAACATTTTAGTTGGGTAACAACAAAAATGCAAATTATTAACCAAAAGGGTCTGCAGGATGTAGTGCAATATCAGAGCATACCGGATCGTGGTTGCTACATGAGGTTTTATATTTGATTACACGGATTACGATATACATTGTATCTGGCCATAGCAGTATCCATGGTGTGAGAGTGATTCGCATGCAGCAGCTTGTTTAATAGATGTATCTGATCCAATACTAATGCTTGGGCACATTTCTATCTACAACTAACATTCTACCGACCCACTGCTGACAGTGACCAGCACTTAAGGAATAACAGTAGTGTACTACGATCCAAATCATTTTACACTTTTGATCTCAAAATATTCCAAAACAACTCCTTACCCTCTGGCAAATCTCGTCAGCCAGACAAACTTCCCAGTAGACCCTTTCAATATATTGCATGCAAATCCCAAATGGTGGAAGATTAATTCTGAGAACTATGTTTTAGCTTTAATGCCTATGGGCTGCTGTGCTCAAAACAGCTCTACACGTCGCACACAACGTAGTCATCAAAACGGTGAACTTCAATTTGTCATCATTCGCTATCCCCTTTCAGAGGAAGAGTGCCCATTGTACATGAAGCACACCACTACTTTATTTCTGACATCTGAAATAAGCAAATAATGATGATGATAAAAAAAAAAAATAAAGGCATGTGCTAACAATGCCTAACATATAACAGTGGAGATATCTGGGGTTTCTTTGGTTGCAGTTTATCTGATATTAGTTTGTGTAATCAATACAATGTATATTCAGTCAGCCTTGACTCTGCATATTCAGTTGACTATATACATGTATACCTAGAAGGAATAATTTCACTTGTCATTCTTCTTTCATTTTTCATTTGCTTTAAAGAACAAAATAGTATAAAGTGGAGATTTTTTATTGATAATAAAGAGAAGATGATGGAAATTTCAAAGAGACAGTGGAGGAGAGGGGCAAGGACTTACGCCAATAGTTGTTTCATCTGCTCTACGTGGCTGTTGGACTTTGGGATCGGCGGCGGGGCAACTGACGGTGCTTCTGACGATTTGCCTGAAGAGAAAGAAAGAAAGTGGCAAAATTCACAAGGTTTTCTAATTAAAACACACACAACACAGAGAACGCTCGTTTCTGAGTTTGCTGTACCACTGGTGATTTGCATGACAAGAAAGCAATAAATGAATGTGACCAAACATATTTTGCAAGCTCCGAAGAGTCCTATATATGTGGAATATTGCAGGTTAGAATAGTAGGCAGGCACATTTTTTCTTTGAATTACATTTTTTCTTTGAATTTTATTTTTCATGTGATTAGCAGTATTCACTAAGCACAAAGTGCAGGCAAGTTGTTGTTGTTTTTTTATCTACTTGTATCAGTGAAGCACAAGAATGCAACATACCACCTTTTATATGTCAAGTTGAATATGCAAATACAATGCAAAAGTGAAAGGTTTTGAAGCGCTGTACATATTTTCAGTGATGTCTAAAGCCCAATACGGGTCCCTGTACTTTGTATGTTTTGATTTTGAAAGTTGAAATATGGCAAAAAATCATGTACTCAAATTATAAGCCATGAGTCTCTGCCTTAATATTTAAAAAAGAAAAAAAAAAGAAAAAAAATTACAACAAAAGAGGAAATTTTCTTATCAGGCAGTTATTAAGATGTGATTTGACATGGAATGGTCACAGTTTATAGAGTTTTCTATTGGTGCTAGAACACAAATATGGGATATTGGGAGGGGGTGTCATAAAAAAAAACAACAACAGAACATTGAATTAAGACCTTAAAGGGTGTGTACAGTTCTGGTCGAGGTGAGGATTTAGCTTTTAACGTTTTGCGAGATATTCAGAAACCACTCTATGAGATGTCAAAGAGCACGCAGTTCTAAGGGGTATCAAAAGTTTATTCGATGTAAATCGGTTTTGAAATGGCTGAGATATCCAAAAACAAGGTGAAACAAAGAGATCCTAATAAAGTTGTGGCATGTCGCCTTTTATTATTAGCACTTTTTTGGATATCTCAGCCATTTGAAAACAGTTTTCATCAAATAAACGTTGAATCCTTCTTGAAATTACATGCTCTTTCATATTTCATAAGAGGCTTTTCATTACCTCACTTAGGAATGTTCAAAACATGAATCCCCACCTCAACCAGTACTGTACAGTCCCTTTAAAAGCAAGAGGGATATTCAAAGAGAAAGCCAGTGTGACAGTAACCAAAACTAGTGTAACATGAAGAAATAAAGCTGAAAAATTTTTAACAGAAATTAGCAAATTACAGACACATATTCCGAATCCAGTGAGTGGATCCAGCAATCATGGCTTCACATTGTCTACTGATTTCATCAAGGATACTCCATAATTAACTAACTGCCTTATTCTCACCATTTTTTACCATTTCCCTCAAATATTTCATGCAATTACATGAAGGAAAACAATTTGTGACTTAGGTGACATTTAACATTAACTTTCATCCTAATCTGCCCCACATTTAATCAGACATGTCCCATCATACACAAAAAAGAGTAAATAGAATTAATGAAAAATAGAAAGAAATGCAAAAAAAAAAAAGAATCTTGCATGATGGTAGAGATAATTAGAACATGTCCATGAACTATCTATTTTTTTTTTTACTAGTGAAATTTTAGAATGTGATGGTTGAAGAGAACTCATGAACTAAACTTCTGCTAAAAATCTACAAAGTCAGTACACTTTTAAGTCATCCTTCAGACATGAACATATTCTGATGATAACCAACAAAATATCATCTTAAATGATGGGGTATTGAAATAGAAAGTGAGCTTGACTTTTGAAACCCAGACATTATGAAATGTCCCTGACAAGTCTGGTATCTTATTTGCCCTGTTATTTTCCAATTTTGTTTCAAGTTAGGTGGTTTGATGCACAGATTATGTTTTACACATGAAATAAGACGGGAAAAATATACAGATTATATCTGTAAATGATCATTCTTATCCAAGCTGGTCAAAAATCATTTTAAAGATAAAATACATATTTTCATTTATATATTAAGGGGGAAGTTGTATGAGAACACTTAAATGCTCTCACCACTTCATTTGGCTGTTAGCTAGGCATAAAATATTAACTGTATTTAGTTTTTCATATTGGGCTTTTTGTAGATTTACTTTTTTTTAAAATTTTGACTGGTCAGATTCATTCTCAACACCTTAATCAGTACCTTTTGTATGTTTGTTTGCATGTTTGTTTGTTTGTTTGTTTGTCTGTCTGTTTGTCCGGGGAAACCAGCATTTAAATCTCCATAATGCACTAGTAATAAAGGAAATGAACACAGACAAATGAGGAAAATAATGACTTCTAAAACTGCTGAACCGTCAGATAAGTTTGAAATTCAGAGCAGAGCAAGTGTAGTCAGTTTGAAGAAGATTCACATGTAATGGCACTACTGTAATGTAAAGATGCTACCCATATACACAATCTACTACACCATGTAGTATGTACTGTGTTCTCCTTTTCTCTTTTCTTACATGACCCTGAATCCTATTATGAAAGCAATATATACTAACATGAACAAAGGGAAAAAATAACAAAGCTACCCTTTTCCACCACCAAATTCTGCTTCTGCCTAAGAATGTGCGCATCGTATGATCTGCGAAACAATTCATGACATAAAGGCCTGCACTGACAGACTTGGTTACACATTAAGTGGCATTTCACCTCGACGTACCTGCCGACTGAACTAAATAGAGTACACTCTAGTACAAACCAGTCAAAAGTTTCGTCAAAATTGGACACAGAATAAGAAAACGTCACGTCTTCACAGAAAGAAAAGTGATATTGGCTGTATCCATCTTAATAAGAAAAAAAAAGTGACCTCATTTTACAAGAATTTCAATAACCTGCCCCAAAATTGTCACAAAATATCTTTTACCTTAGATGAAATCATAGAAAATAGATTGTGTCTGTGCTTTAAAAAAAAGAAAAAAGAAAAAAAAATGGAATTTTAGAAGTGAGCAGGCATGAAAAGGTCAAAGTTGGTTATAGCAAAGGTTTGGTCCCACCTTTTATTAGGACCACTTTGTATTTTAATATCGCAGCCATTTCATAACTGATTATCATCAAATGAACTTTGAATTTGTCTTAGAATGCTATGCTGTTTTATACTTCAAAAGTGGTTTCTCATTATCACCCCAAGAGGGAAAAAAAACTAATAAAACAAAACTCTCAAAGCCCTTCTCAACCAAAACTATACCATCCCTTTGAAGCTTCAGAGCTTCCTTATATTATTATTCCACACCCATTCCTATCATTCTGTTTGTTTTACTTTACCTCATTTTTGAAAAATTAACTTGACTATTGCACTTTCAATATATATATATAAAACCCCACCTCACTCAACATATAGAAAAAATTGCCCCATACACCGAGCCCAAGAGGGGTCATCATTTTCTTTTCAAATCACGACCGTACGAAGAAAGGCCTCAGCGGATTATGTATATTTCACGCAATTATATTATGATAATGTATAGGCAGGAATAGCATAATGAGAAGGCACCTTCCTCTGGGTTCATTAGATAATGCAAGAGAGAAAGCATTGCTTGAAAGTCAAAGGAATCACGAGCAAGTGTGACAACTTGTAATTCTTTAACAGAATTCTTCTTCTTCCCCTTCTACTCCAAATTTTCTGTCTGCCTATTATGTTTTATCTTCACATTCTATTTTCTTTCAGAGTTACAGACTTGCCTGATACATCTCATTGAAAAAGAAATAAACAAAATGCAATCTATGTAAAAAAACAAGAGAAAAAAAATACCATCCCATGAATATAATGCTCATGTATCCAGCTTTTGGCACTTTCTAGGTAACCAGCAAAATGAAGTCCCCATAGCCAAGCTGAATGCTACGACAGACTGATAGCGCTGCTAGCAGAGGATGTAGCAAGCATCAGGGTACATGGAGTACAGAAAAGCTATGTGAAAGCTATCATGACTGGTTTTCAAACAGACAGATTGTTTTACCACTACCTGAGTCCGGTACATCAGTACCTGTAGTAGCTGCAATGTCAAAAATACAAATAAAAAAAAAAGGAATAAATAAATAATGTAATAACAGCATATAAATAAAAAAAAATACTGTTATAACAGAAACAGTAAGCAGTCGGTGAGTACATCGATCGTGCGCTGAAATACGTGTACATCTCATCCATTATTGCGCTGAGTCAAAGCAAAGTGGAAATTGGAATGACATGCTCATAAACGTAGATTACGCTGGAAAAAACAACAACAAACAAAACAATAAAATGACATAGACTGGGCTGAAAGCAATGACATGTGCATATAGATATATATTCGATTAGTCGCTTGGTCTTGCTCGATATCGCTGTGAAAAGTTAGGAGAAATGAAGAGAAACGTGTAAAATGCACATCAATGAAACAAGCTTCATGGCTGTAGGAAAAACTGTGGTTCTTAATATACAATAATACCTTCCGCATCCGATTAAGGAACGATACCATAGCGATCAACATGCTTTGAACATGCAGTGCATATTCCATCAGACAAAAATTTAAAGTGCATTTGACTTGGCTTGTCTTGTTATAAATGCAAGGTACAAGTTATTGCATGTAACTGATGACATCTCATCCACTTTTTGTTTGATCATAGCACAAGTAGAAACTCATCTAATTTCCTGCTACATTTTTTTTTTTTTTTTTGGGGGGGGGATTCTCTCTCATTACCTTTGGTTATCTCCTACATTTTTGTGTTAGTTTGGATGTTTGCTCAACATGTGCTTCCCCAATACCCCTTTAGTTGCATTTGGATCACTCTTATTAGCAGCTAATAGGGTTCAGGCACTTTTGAAGAAAAAAAAAAGTGTATGTACATTTATAGACTTGCATAGTACTGGCACAAAAAATTGTGCAAAATTTACTGCTCAGGCTCGGTTTGTTTAAAATGAAAGTAGAAAAAACAAAAAGCCACAGTTTAATGAAAATTGAAGCCGAATCAAAACAAACAGTAAAAAAGAACAAAGTGCAAACTGGTGATATCACAGCTTCATCAAATTTGAATAACATTCCAACCAAAACCACTAGTTTGTGAAAGAATGCAAAATTCTCAGCAATCCATGGCCCGCCAATTCCATTTCTAAGTTGAACAAAACTCTATTTACATACATCTGAACCACTCTTATATTTCGATACGACTTTGATTTTGGAAGCCAAAATTTGGAAATGGAGAGTTTTACTTCACCTAGCATATCAAGTCTTGCAGCTGTGTCATACAAATAAAGAGGATTACTTATGAGACTAAAGCTGTGCTAATGTATCACCCTGCACTAATTTAAAGGGAAGATAAACCCCAAGAACAATGTGGATTGAGTGAAAGCAGCAACATTAGTAGAACACATCAGTGAAAGTTTGAAGAAAATCGGACAATCTATGCAAAAGTTAGGAATTTTTAAAGTTTTGGTGTTGGAACCGCTGGATGAGGAAACTAGTAGAGGTTATGACGTATGAGTGGACTACAATATCAAGAAAATATAAAGAAAATACTACAAAAATCAATTTTTCATGAAAATTACAAATTCCATCAACTTGATATTGACATATGTTAAGGGTAGCAATTATTCCCCCTGCTTTCTGAAAGCGGTTGGTCCACTGCTCTTTCATAATTCTAGAAAAGTGAATTTTTGTTGAATATCCTTTATATTTTCTTTGTATTGTTGTCCACTCATACGTCATATCCTCTAGTAGTCTCCTCATCCAGCGGTTCCAACACCAAAACTTTAAAAATTCATAACTTTTGCATCGATTGTCCGATTTTTCTCAAACTTTCACTGATGTGTTCTACTAATGTTGCTGGTTTCACTCAATCCACATTGCTCTTGGGGTTTATCTTCCCTTTAAGAATCCACTGTAGAAGTTTTATTCATCCACGCCTTCTGCATTAGGCAAATCTGCCAAATTTGGCCTGCTATCAATATTACTAACTCTTCTGAATGGATGGAATCAACATTTTCATATAAACCAGAAAAACAAATATCATGCCTTCTCCTACCTTCATCGAGGTGAAGGGAACTGACACTGAACTGAGCTATTGTTTCATTGAATGGTCATTGAATGGCTAAAAGCTCTACTCAGAATTTGTTATCAATTATCTATACCCAAAGTTAAGTTAAGTGCCAATAAGGTGAGCTTTCATTTCATTGAATGATCATTGAACTGCGAAAAATCCTGAATCATAATTAGTCACTAATCCCCAATCCCCGCTAACTGAAGTGCTATTGAACTGAACTTTTATTTCATTGAATGGTCATTGAACTGCTGATATCTGGAGTCAAAATTAGTCATGAATTCCCATCCCCCTACTATCAACTGAATTGCCATTGAACTGGCCTCTCTTATTTCATGAAATGGTCAATGAACTGATAATATCTGGGGTCAGAATTACAGAATTAGCCATCAATTCTCACCCCCCCCCCCCCTTCATAGATTGAAGCCATTGAACTGAACTCTCAATTCAGTGAATAGTCATTGAAATGCTAATATCTCAGTTTATAATGTCATCAGTTCCCCACCCCCTCAACTAAGCTGCCATTAAACTGAGCTCTTGTCAATGAATGGTCATTGAATCACTTGTGTCCCAAGTCAGAATTAGTCATCAATCCCCCCCCCCCCCCCGCCCCTTCAACTGAGCTACCATTGAACTGAGCTCTCTTTTCATTGAATGGTCATTGAATGGCTACTGTCCAGAGTCAGAATTAGTCATCAATGTGTAATGGTTCAAACATGGAGTGGTGACAGGTGGGTTAGGCAGTGCAATGGAAACACTGAGGTGGACCAAAGGATGGCTCTGAAGTTACACAAGTCACCCAACCTGGCTCAATCCAAGATGACCAGCGCTGAAAAAGTTCTGTTAGGATAATAATTACACGAAAATACACAAACACAAGACATGTGACAGTGAATGTTGACAAGACATATGGTAGCCTCCAAACAAGGCTGCAGGCTTAATTGCTTTCTCCCCATCCTTTTACACCTAATCTCTCAGAACAATAAGAGCAATGCTACCAGAATCAGTCTTTAATGAGAATACACCAAAATAATTAATTCATCATGGTTGGTTTGTTTTGTTTTGTTTTTTGTCTGCTGCAAATCAGTAAACCTAAGTCCACTTGCAGTAACTTTAATTCAGGTTCGGGCAAAAACAATTTGAACTTACAACCTTATTTTTTTTTTCTGAATGAAAACCTAATAAAGGGTCCCTAGTGTATAAACTGTCCGATAAAGGCATACACTAGAGCGATATCTTGAGAATAAACAGCTACCTGAGCTGTGTATTGAGCCAATCATGGGGATATGTCTCTACTGCATTATCAATCCCAGTATTATTCCATTTTTGTTTGGTTGCTTCGATGGTTCTGTTTACTGGGAAAGCTCCTTTTTTTTTCAGTATTTCCAACTCCTTTTCATTAACCTGTGGAGGACAAGCTGATTTTACTCTGACATTCATTTTCCACAGACACCTGCCCAAGAATACTCTGGAATAGTCTTTAACATGTTCATTAAGAAACACTGCTACAATAGGTGTGAAACAGGAGTTTAATCAATAATGTACAAGGAAATATGAGGACCACAATTTTAGTGCTAATCACTGTTTGTGTGTGTGGTAGGATAGAAATAAGAGGGGGAAAAACCATAGAGAAAGAGAGAAATAGCCTTCATTCAAGACTGCTGCAAAATGAAAGATATCATTATACATGATGTCAATACACATTATTGGGAAGAGGAAAGCAGCCCACAGCATTGATGTTAGGCTATACACAAGGACAGACACATATTCAAAGGGGTATATCGTAGTGTTGTACAGGAGTGAAAAGATATACACGGTTAACACAAAACGGGGATGGTACAGAGGAATGACATATACACAATGTAGTACAATGGGGATACTTCAAAGGGTAAAAACGAATGGATATCTGCAAAGTGGTATGCACGATTATGTCATCAAACAGAAACAAGTCAATAATATGTCAAAAGCATAATGCTGTTATAAGTTGGTTCAGGGCAAACATGAACAACTTTGCCCTCTTGTTACACCTGCTGAGTATAACACACTATACATTTTCCGAGGATACCTACAGAGAATGTTCTTGGTAACATCGTACAGCCACAGCATTACTACACTATTTTAAAAAACATTAGACTTCCTCCTTGAACAGTAATGAGACCACAGACTAACTGACAAAGTGTATAAAAACAAATGAAACATTCTACCAACAAACACAGCTCTTTATGCATAGCATGATAGCATGAAGAAAAGCACAAATGTCCATATCATACAATGTATGTGAAGTACTTGGTGGCAAGTGATGAAAATGATGGCATATTTGGGTGGAAATGTTCAAATAAATCACAGAGATAAGATCTCAATCCATTTCAAGATGGGTTCCCATCACCTGCTTTCATGAAGTCACCATCAACTCTATATACCTCTGCTTGAGGGTACATTGCAAGCTGAGTAGCAAAAAGGTGTATGCATCATACACATCATATACACACATGCAACACTCTGAGCATCTTGTACAGATTGAAGACTGCTCGGACATTTTGTATAGATTTAAAACCATTTATATAGATCTAATACCAGGATGATATTGAGGTTTATTGAAAAAATGGGAAATCAAAATTTGCAGGTGATTATGATACATGGAAAAAGCAGTGTGTACAGACTTGAGAAAGAAAAAAAATCTGAAATCAGATTTGAATCTACAAAAGATCATGCCTGAATACCTGCACTATTGCAAAACAGTTAAAATCTCACTCCAGAGCTTATTCCAAGGAAAATTGTTCTTTTACTAAAACTACCCTTCACCAAAAAAAAAAAAAAATAATAATAATAATAAGAAGAAGAAGAAGAAGAAGAAGAATAAAAATATGTCAGTTATGAGAGAGAGGAAAGAACCATTTCCACACAGGTGAGACAAGAACCAGGTGGCCCTAAAAGTGGTTGCTATGAGGAGTAGGCTGCTGTTGCTATGTGGGGTCTATGCTTGCCTGTTCCATGACATTTGCTCCTGTGACAATTGCTCCCATTAAATCTCTACACACTAATCCAAACATACATTCTAACCACAAACCGTAACCCTAATCCTAATCCTCACATCAAACTAAATCTAAAACCCTATCACAACCCTAACCTGAAGTCCTTGGAAAAAATAAGACTGAAGCAATTGTCACAAGATCATACCGTAAAACGGGGTGAATAGGGACAATTTTAATGTTCTCATGATTATGATTTTTTCCATGCAGCCCAAAGACTGAATTTTATGTGGGGAATTTATGTCCACCTAAAATACCTTTAATTTGGTATTATGAAAAAAAAAATACTAAAGAGGAAAATCATGTTTTTTGATAAAATGGCGGTGTCCCTTTTGACCCTAAATTGACCCCAAAACATTAGAATTCCTCCTTGTACAGTAATGAGACCACAGACTAACTGACAAAGTGTATAAAAACGAATGAAACATTCTACCAACAAACAAAGCTCTTTATGCATAGCATGATAGCATGAAGAAAAGCACAAATGTCCATATCATACAATGTATGTGAAGTACTTGGTGGCAAGTGATGAAAATGATGGCATATTTGGGTGGAAATGTTCAAATAAATCACAGAGATGAGATCTCAATCCATTTCAAGATGGGTTCCCATCACCTGCTTTCATGAAGTCACCATCAACTCTATATACCTCCGCTTGAGAGTACATTGCAAGCTGAGTAGCAAAAAGGTGTACGCATCATACACGTCATATACACACATTCAACACTCTGGGCATCTTGTACAGATTGAAGACTGCTCGGACATTTTGTATAGATTTAAAACCATTTATATAGATCTAATACCAGGATGATATTGAGGTTTGTTGAAAAAATGGGAAATCAAAATTTTCAGGTGATTATGATACATGGAAAAAGCAAACTGTGTATAGACTTGAGAAAAAAAAAAATCTGAAATCAGATTTGAATCTACAAAAGATCATGCCTGAATACCTGCACTATTGCAAAACAGTTAAAATCTCACTCAAGAGCTTATTCCAAGGAAAATGGTTCTTTTACTAAAACTACCCTTGACAAAAAAAAAAAAAAAGTCAATTATGAGAGAGAGGAAAGCACCATTTCCACACAGGTGAGACAAGAACCAGGTGGCCCTAGAAGTGGTTGCTATGAGGAGTAGGCTGCTGTTGCTATGTGGGGTCTATGCTTGCCTGTTCCATGGCATTTGCTCCTGTGACAATTGCTCCCACTAAATCTCTGCACACTAATACAAACATAAATTCTACCCACAAACCTAACCGTAACCCTAATCCTAATCCTAATCCTCACATCATACTAAATCTAAAACCATATCACAAACCTAACCCAAAGTCCTTGGAGAAAATAAGACCGAAGCAATTGTCGCAAAAGCAAATGTTGTGTCACCATGCTTGCCAGGGTGAGCAGTCCATAATACAAATTATGAAAATGGTACTATTATGTAAAATGATCTGCTATGTTCATAGCAATATTGTCTGTTGTAAGGAAGTACATCAACATTTACACTAATATCAAACAGTACTGTTCCATCAATATCATGTCACCGAGAGCTCTGCGTGATCATAATCCCCACCCCCATCTGGACAAATACCATAACTGTCCATCCAGATAATAACCTAATGACCGCTGTCCAGGGACAACTGTCTTTACAGTAAATGGTCACAAAAAATCTCATTCAGGTTGCACCCATTGTCACATGTTGGTTATATGTCCTGGAGGTATCTGTCCCACCATGGTGATACTGTCCAGGGGAAACTGTCCTAGATGTTGTAATCCTGAGGAGAGTGAATTTTCTCATGCAAAGAAAAAAAGGATGTCTTAGCATGATAACTGGCAGTCCTGGGCAATACCAGCAGGGACATTTGTCCTCTATATCACACACACACACACACACACACACACACACACACAAAAAAATGTTTCAGGGTCTTGGTCCTTGGGATATGATACAAGCGAGATCTGTCCTAACATCATAAAGAATGTTTCAGGGTGATAGTCCTTGGAGAATAATACAGCAGAGGTTTGCCCTAAATAACAAAAAGTATGTCTTCAGGAAATATCAATACTAGTTAATGGTACTAGGGAGATTTGTTCTTGACAATGAAAAGTATATCTCAAGGTAATAATGTCTCAGGTAATGGCACTAACTAAGGAAAACTGTCATAAGAATATTTATCCTGGTAAAAAATTAATGACTAAATAAAGAGAATATATATGTGTATATATATATATATATATATATATATATATATATATTTTTTTTTTTTTTTTTTTTTTTACTGTCCCTCGATGATAAGAATTGATAGAAGTCGAGAGATTTTATGAAGTGGCAGTAATCCTAGGGATCATCAATCAAATGGAAGGATAACAGCTACCTCATTTCCTTTTCTTCAATGCCCTTAGAAAGATGTTTCCGGGTAAATGAATAGCTTTTTTTTTTTTTGCTTTCATTCTGCCTGGTAAGCTAGTTATTGTTTATGTACAGCTGTGCATTCATCATACGATGAATACTCAAGCATGAAACACTAACTGATTTATATCGAACTACACACATATCCTACAGCAGCTTCTCATGTGAGTTTCAATTACAGGGACCCACGCTTGTCCACTTTGTAGAGTCGTGTGCATTACTCAAAAAAAAAAAAGTATAAAACATGTGATACATCAGACTAGTACATTTACTTCAGAATCAATGATTTGACTCATTCTCATTATCATACCTACGAACACTGCTGAGCCTATGACAATAGATACATGTACCTTTCATCCTTAAGCATCATTTACTGTGTAAAATGTATTCATCATTATTTTCACTTTACTTCCTACTGCTACTGCATTTGTGCTGGCTGCAGAAATACAGAGCTTTTCATGGAAATTGAAACGTCTTGGTTAAAGGGATCGTATAGTTTTGGTTGAGACTTAATTTCAGGTTTCTAACATTTTTGGTGAGATAATGAGAAACCTCTTGTGAAATATGAAAGAGCGTATAATTCCATGAGGAATTCAACCTTTATTTGATGAAAATTGGTTTTGAAATGGCTGAGATATCCAAAACAAAGCGATTCTAGTAAAGTGTGGGATCCATACTTTATTACAATCACTTTGTTTTACTTTGTTTTTGGATGTTTCAGTCATTCTAAATCCGATCCGTTAGTGTTTTCTTGGTATCTTGAAAACAGTTAAAAGCCCAATTCTCATCTCCACCAATACTGTACCATCCCTTTAACATATGTTTTCTAGCTTGTTGTTGTTGTACTGTATTCTGTGAATTGGGATTGAATCCCCTCTTCACTTAAATGTGCACCACTGTAATAATCTGACCAATTTCTTGCCTTACAATGACACAAAAAGGAGTGGTATCATGTAGGTATGATGCATGTTATGACATCATGCACAAGGCATGCAAGACAACTAATGCTATAACTACTATTGCCACAAACCTACACCAACATTGCTGTCTCCAACATGCAAATACCATGCAACACTTGACCATGCACACACATCACAACATTACACAACACTTTGCATAAGGCTACACCAGAACACGACACTCTACACCCGGCATGCCCCCAACAGACAAAAAAAAAAAAAAAATTCTGCTGAACAGATGCTCAACTGAGCACTCTCTGCACGGAAGCTTCTCTAGATACCACAGAGGGCGCTATTTCTCTGCCTTTACAGTGGTATTCCACACCATTTCAATCTGGATTCTAAGAACAGAGTAAAACAGAATGGTAGAAAATTCATTAAAAAATGGACTTTAAACAAGAAACGATGTAGTTTTAGTTTCACTCTTTTTTTTGTCACAAAAGTGATATAAGTCACACAATATACACATTGTAGAGGGTAATGATGATGATTTTTATCACCTAAAAAGTTGCGCAACTTTTTAAAGTTCTGTGCTGTTGCTTTTTCAAAGAAATCAAAATGAGTTTCATGTATCCTTTGGATACAGTTTTCATAGCATCATATTCATGTCGCCTTGAGAGAGGCTAGGAGTAGCAGTTTTTGAATTATTGGTTAAAAACATGATTTCTGTGAAAATTTGGGCATAAACCAAAGAGAGAGCTGGGAGAATTATAAGATCATGATAATAGTCAACCTCCTCAAAGACGCGTGGATGAGCACAATATCTCTGTGAAAACACATAAATGTACAACTCCAAAGTTTTGAATTTTTTCCATTTCTTGTCAAAATTTTTAATGGGAAGCACATAAAACTCAAAAGTTTCCTAACTTTTTTTATTTCTTGCCAAAAAATTTAAAGGGAAGCAAATACAATTCCAAAGTTTCCAAGTTTTTGTTTTACTTGTCAAACTTTAATGACACTTCTACCATTCTGTTCTTATATTTTTTTTTACTCTGTCTTTGAAAAGCCAAATGGATCATGGGGTGGAATGGAACAGCAATGCTTGGTTCCCACTGTCGTGCAATGCCCTACGCACAGCACAATTAACCATTAGTAGCTGATCATGGAATTTCCATTTCTGTCTACCACAATTTGTACCACAGTTGAAACTGTGGTCTGAATCATGGAGTAATCATGGGGTGTGTTCGAGCGCTCTCCTAAAGCGAACTGTACCATACCGTACCTGCACCAGAGGAGCGCTCGAACGCTCCTAAAGTGTACCGTACCGTACTGTACCGAGCCAAAAGTGGACCACTTCCCGATGTGCTACCAAAAGCATACCAAAAGTTTGCTGTAAAGCATACGTCACAATGCAAAAACATCATTCTCTTTGTTCGGGACAGCTGTAAGTGGTTCAAGCGCCAGGTGGATGACATTCTTCCTAAAAAAATGTGCGACCTTTTCTAAAGATAACTTGTGAGGTACGCTTTCTCAACAGAATGCTCGAACGCTTCAAATCTGGCACAGTTCGGTACGGTACGCTTTGGTTCAGTTCGCTTTGGTTGGCTTTAGAGCACTCGAACACACCTATGCAATCCTAACAGATCTCATCACATTATGAGGTCAGTCATAGCAATCACGTTGATTGTAGACAATTTTTGAACCATCAAAAACTATTCTGAACATTGCAATTACCACTCCTGACCCCAAGATCTGATAGAATCTGATGCCATCATCACAACATCTACGAGATTTGCAACTGATTGACAAACTGCCTTACATTGACGTAAATAATTAAATATATATATATATATATATATATAAATATATTTGTTTACATCGATGTACGGCAATTTGTCAATCAGTTGCAACGAAAACATCTCGACGGAAGAATTTCATGAATTTACGAGATCCAGACAAGGATTTCAATCGGAGTGCAAACTGCGACAGACGTAAACAAAAAATTCTACGGTCAGCTTCTAATGGCCAATGGTGACGTGCATAACGGATTGCACGACAGTGCATGACAGTGGGGAACCAGAATCAGTAGGCACCAAGCAGGTGCAATAATGGAATGGACACCAGAGGACTTGGGATAAGAAAAACAAAAAATATGCTGTAGCACACACATTAGTGGCACAAGTTCACTATGCTTGTGCATATGGTCTAACTAGTGTAAGTTCAACTGCTGCGCACAAAAAACTTGAATGCCTGCCTTAGCTTCTCATGCGATCCCATCTGCCCAAAAGCGCATGGCACTAAATCTACTGTTTGATGAAGCACATTGATCTTGACCTTTGACCCTCTGCACATGGAAAATATTTCCTGATTATTTCATCCACTGTAACAAATAACATTGTTATTGTTATTGTTATTGTTATTGTTATTGTTATTGGACTTTATCTAGTAGGAATTATGCATTTTAAAAAATATAGATATTTTAGCTAAATTATGGTGACCTTAGACAATGACCTTTTGTGTGAAACTATGTCATGATGAACACAGACAGTATCAGACTGAATGCACTTTTGCAAGAAATCTGCTGGAAATCTGTCAAACTTGCCAGTAAGGGAAGACAGTGGACCGGGATCACTTCAACAACGGAAGTGACAATTTAAAAAAAAAAAAAATCAAGCTCAATCCTAATGACAAGGCTTGCAAATGATACCCCTGCACCATGAACAATAATCTACTTGATGATTGGAAGTTGTTATTCAGTGGAGCAATGTTAAACAAGATGAATGTGGCTATAATTTGGCATACCAGTGAACAAATTTGTTCACCGATGAACATTGCACAACATAAAAGTATGTCTTGCTATTATTTTCATCACTGATTTATTACTACTGTTTTTGGTAACCTTACCAATCAACATTTTCACGTGCATATTTTCATGCCTTCAACTGATCATAAGCCATACATTCATTTTGTGCCTTTGCCTAATCTTTGCCTAATCTTTGCACAATCACGAGCGGTAAGAAGCCACGCATGAAATTCTGCCTTTATCTACTGTAATCCAAAGCCATATGTTGCATAAATGCAGGCTTTCCTTGACTACCGGTAATTTCGCCTTAACATGCAAACACCATCCATCCACAATAAACACGAGACAAATTTCAGGCATCTAAAGTGCAACACAGGCAGCCAGATAACAGGAATGGTAACAGCGAAAAAAAAAAATAAAATAATTAAAACCCGTTTCTGGCGGCATTCGCTGGCATTTCTATGCGGACACACCCATGCAAACAACCGAGTACCTGACATACCAGAGTCCCTTATTGAGGTTATCCGAGTGGGCGGAGTTGGGGGCTGAGTCGAGAAAGCGTGGGGGTCCGAGGAGGTCCGTTTGTGGCCAAGGTCCACCGGGGGTGGGGGCGCTTTTTTCTTCACGCTTGCCGCTGTACAGTTTGTATTACACACGAGACACCAACAGTAGCAACAGCCACGATGTGAAAAAGCCCACACACACACACACACACACACACACACCAAGAGACAATTTAAGTACACATCCACACATGCACAATCATCCCACACACATAAACAAATTACACACAGGAGAGTAACATAATAACACAGGACACATGGACGGACAGTGGAGTGATTAAGGTTAAAAAGGTGTATGAAGTAAATAGTGTTAGTATGATTGAATTTGTTGTAAAAATGGCATTATCAGGGGAAGGGTAAGTTGCAATGGGAACCATCACATCATTAAGGGCAGGTTAGAATGAGAGAAGGCAGACAGAATCCCAGAATCAGAAGAAGTATTTAAGGCAAGCCAATGGAGGAGTTACAAAAAGGAAGATGAGTTGAATAAAAGAAAAGTTGAAAAGAAAATTAACAGGAGAAAATAGCAGGCATAAAAGTACAATTATGTCATTATGACAGACACAAATGCAATCCCAGAAGATTTACATACAGCAGAGAGAGAAAAAAAATTACCAAAGTGAGATGAAAGAAAGTAAAATAAAAGAAATACAGGAATTTGAGACAAGGACAAAATAAGTGATAGTAAGAGAATAGAACAATTTATTTGGGATTTAGAAAGTTATACAAGAGAACAAAAATGTATTGAAAAGACGGGTATTTTTAACGGGGGAAAAGGAGTGCATGTACATAAGAAAAACATACAAGAGAGAGGAAGTGATATCAAATTATTTAAAAAAAGAAAGAATAAAAGCAGGATCACACATAGAGAGACATGCACACAATGTTGTGTGTAGCGAAAGAATGTATTGTGTGTCAAGTAAAATGAGAATATGGATGGAAGAATGAGTAGCATTGATGATGGGTGTTAACAGGTGTATCAGAGTCACACATGTGTTAAAAGGTGTATCAGAGTCACACATGTGTTAAAAGGTGTATTAGAGTCATACACATGTTAAAAGGTGTATTAGAGTCACACATGTGTTAAAAGGTGTATTAGAGTCATACACGTGTTAAAAGGTGTATTAAAGTCACACATGTTAAAAGGTGTATTAGGATCACACATTGGATTACCATACAAAACCGGTACGGTTAGGACAAAACACAAAGGGCAGAAGAAGAATGGGGTGGAAAATTGGAAGAGAGAAAAAAAAATAACAAGTGATAAAACAAGACAATGGGGCAAATGGGAATTAAAATGTTGTTGGATTATTAAAGGGGGCGGGGAATAATCATATCACATGACAAACGTAAAGTGAGACCCGATTACCCAATACATGAATCAAAATAAAATCCTGAGATTAGTACAGACTCTTCTGAACCATCTGATATTGGTTACACTATCTGGACGTTGACTGGCACGCAATTGTCTTTGCGTTTTTGGTGCCTAACTTAATTCAAAAGTAACAAATCACTGACTCTCTCACAAATGTGAGGAAATGACACAGTTGCGACATAAATGCTGATCACTCTAAAGATGGAAGATTCACTTGTACCAACCACAGTATTGTTGCTGGAAGGAACAAAGACTAAGTGGAAGGTGTATTTTCACTTTCATTCCATTTCATTTCCATATCATTTGAATCATGAAACATGCAAACATCACATAAATCATCATTATAGTGAATACTAAATAAATGATGCCTTATGTACATCCCACACACAGGGCTTGCTAGAAAGTGTCATGCTTGATCATATGCAGCTGTAGTACATTGTATACAACGATATCACTTTATCCAGATGAGCGCCAGCCCAGACAGGCCCAGAGGTTTGAAATCGTATACACTCACATACAGCCACTGTAATGATACACACAGGTACTGATTCTTGAGAGCATCAAATTGCTCTTTAAAACCCATTCCCAAGACTCTCAAATTCCCACACACATGGCACAGAACTCCACCATGTTCCAAAAGGTACAGGCTAAAGCACAATTCTGGATGGGAAATAATTTAATTTGAAAAAAAAAAAAACTACAACAATTTACATGTGCAAGAATCGGATCAGAAATAAGGAAGTTTTACCATTCTTAAGATGCTCTAGATAATTTCAGCAAAACAGTTCTCCAACAGTTGACATGAGAATATATAAATAAGCTTATGATATTACAAATCACCTTACAATTTCTATTGATTGTGTTTAAAAAAAAAATGATAAAAAGTAAACCTTCTCCTATAAAAGTGCAAAACATACAAATTATGTAATTCATGGCTGAATAACTTTGAAATATGATCAGTCGGATATATTAAGTCTAAGGCATATATTTGTACTTGCATTGGACATAAAAATGGAATAAATTCAAAGATTTTATGTACAAACTATGTGGCAAGTTGTAAGGAGACGATATATCAAGTCACTCACAGGATATGAATGTTCATAATGAATTGAAAGTTAAATAACTGTTGGTGAAAATCAGAGAAACTTCACAAATTCATTTCTATCCCATTTTGATCAGTTGAGCTTGCAAAAACTTTTTCAGACCATCTTTTGCCTGGACTAAAATTGTCTTTTGAGAAGATAGTCAATGACCTCTTTAGCAAGGGGGGCAGGGCACACATTTTCACGACAAGACTTTCGTGGATGGTGTGGATCAGTTGACGATCGTCACGATGGAGTAGAAAATATCACATGACTGAAAGGAAAGCACTTCTCTCCTTTCTTTCTTTTCTCCTCATTTTTTTTTTCTTCTTTTTGTCATCAGGTATCTCAAATTTCTTGATATCAAATTCAACATTCAATTTCTTTTCATAACCAAAAGATTCCCGTGGGGGAGAGAATCATACATGTAGCTATTGGCTGGTAATTTAAAACAAAAGATTTTTTTAAAAAGCAATGAAAACAGACATGTAACGAAAAGAAGTGAACATGCTGTAATGAAAATCTGTGATCAAGGTGCAGGTGTAACTGTCAAACTTGAAGGAGTTGCAGTTCCAAAATAAAGTGGGCAAAATCCTTTTCTCCCTTCTACCCTCCCCCTCCTCTTCTCCATCAACCCCTCCCCCTCCCCTCCCCTCCCCCTCCCCTCCCCCTCTCCTTTCCCCCTTCAACCTAAGCCTCATCCCATCCCCTCAACCCCTTTCTCCACTACTTTTGACTCATATCAGGCATGAGAAGCAATGCTTCGGTGCAAATCATTCAAATAATATATTTGAGATTGGTGTATTTCTGCTGTGCATTCATACAGATATAATAGTGTTTGGGACTGCTTTGACACATAAAAGAAAATGTGGGCGCAAACCAGGAAATCATAGTTAATTATTTCAATTTGGTGATAACATTGGTTCAGTGAGTCAAAAAAGCATGTTCATTCATTCATTTGTCACCTACAGGTCATAATCAGAAAGAGAACTGTATGCCAGCATTATTCTATTTTGCAACAATTGCCCACTGCATGACTAACTTTGACTACGGAATCTACAACAAATACCATTACCACAGCAATGGCTCATCATTTCAGGAAAATATACTGGTTGTCATGGCAATGGAAATGTCATCTCATTATTGAAAGCCATTCATGCCAAATGATTCGGAAGACAAAATTTTTTTTCTATGCCATCCGTACTATCCACATGAGAAGCTTTTATACATCCAAATTCTTGTGGAAGAAATGCATAACAGGCATCACTGATTTACAGGGAGAGAGTGTGAGAGAGTGTGAGAGAGAGTACATGTGCAATACGTTAATGTTTTAAAAGGAGAATATCACTTTAAATATTCTTCATCTTTTACCAGAGTCCTTTAGAACACTGTTTAACAATAATGACCTGCGTGGTTTTAAATGCTACATGTGTACCTGACAGTTAAAGGGATCGTACAGTATTGGTTGAGACCTAATTTCAGGTTTCTAATATTTTTGGTGAGATAATGAGAAACCACTTATGAAATACAAAAGAGCATGTAATTCTATGAGGAATTCAACGTTTATTTGATGAAAATTGGTTTTGAAATAGCTAAGATATCCAAAAAGAGCGATTCTAATAAAGTGTGGGACCCACACTTTATTATGATCGCTTTGTTATACTTTGTTTTTAGATGTTTCAGTCATTCCAAACCCGATTTTCATCAAATAAACTTTGAATTCCTCTTAAAATGGTATGCTCTGTACTATATCATAAGTGTTTTCTTGGTATCTTGCAAAAAGCTAAAAACCCAATTCTCATCTCCACCAATACTGTACTATCCCTTTAATGTGTGAATATGAAGCAATACAAAAAATAGGGCTGAACATAAACACCAATTGCTTTAAAAAAAAAAAAAAAAAAAAAAAAAAGTGAAAATGTGCAAGTTACCAGACAGACTATATACCCAAAGACAGTAACTTTAGAATAAACCATTCAGTTTATGGTACATTGTATATAAGCATGGCGATATTTGTCGATAGACCTATTGACAGTATCAGTATAAGTCTGGGAACTTTAACATTGTATATATTCTTCAAATCGACTAGGTCCTTTAGCCATACATACAGTATGAACACCATATACAGTTTGGTCAGTAATTTCTGAAAGTGAGCCACTACAGTTTTGATATGACTTATTCCTTAAATTTTACCAGTGTCAATTAACACAGTGTGTTCAGAGAGCTTAAGCAAGGATGAATCTTGTGGAATTCACAATGCACAAGTGAAAGCAATCATATACAAAATAAGATCAATCATTTGTTTTTTAATTTCATTAAATTTGATAAAAAGAATGTGAGAGCAATCAAAAATAAAAATAAAATAAAGAATAGAAGGTAACAGCATTAAAATATGGATTGAGATTGTTAATTTCTGAAAAGGTAATTTAACATAAATATGTCCTATTCCTGAGTCCTCCCAAATAAATGTGAGTAATGATAGAAACAAAATACAAGTGTGTACCAAGAAAAGTGTACACGAAATCCCATATTGAATTTCTCTACATTACAGCATAGGTTGATATTGACATTTCACAAAAGACACCCACTTTATAAAACAGTCGGAGAATCAAAGAAACATCCCTTATAATCTCCACAACAAAAAAAGTCCTAGCCAAAAAGAGCAGCCCCTACAAAGGGAGAAAGAAAATCATTTTATCCATATATTTCAGGGAAGAGTCTAAAAGGTTGTAGCCCAATTTAGGAAGCTCTAGTTTAGGTTTCCCTAGACTTCACCAGGATTCAATGAATTCATTGCAACTTCTGCAATTATTGAAAAGTGCAACAATTACCATTTCCAAAGTAAAATTAAAACACTGGCAGCAGAGAGCAGATCACTTGTGAACCAGTTGCTAGCATAACATTAGGAGTTGTTGGTTGCAATCGTTTTAAACTATTTCATAAAATGGAATCTGCTAGCAGTATTTGGAATTCATGGAACAGGATATCTGCAGTGTATAAGACTACAGCAGATGCTACTAATGTGCAGTATTGATGAATCTTTCAGCGGTTCAAATTGATGAGCTGACCTGAACCGAATCACATTTAACTAAACTGAAGTGAACTGAATTGCATCTAAATGAAATCAACTGAATGGACATGATTTTGAATAAACTGAACTGAGCCTAATTACTGAATTAATAATTACTAAATGGAAGTACTGAGGGAGATCTGAGTGTTTGCCACTATGCAACTTTGGTCTTTGAGTCTGCTCCCAAGGTCTGCAGCATAAAGATAAAGTGTCCTCTTCCTACGAGCAGAACTGCTGCTGTCAAGGGATTTGAACCAGGGATCTCAGGATTGGCAGTCCCTGGTCCTACCCATTGAGCCACAACACCTTAATTTCTTTTCATTTCATATCAATCTACAAATGGTAGTTATGTAAATTCATAAAGCTCTATAGCATAAGCTCAAAAACATATCCCTTTACCCACCCCCTGCCCCATTTTCATTCATGGCTGCTACTGAATAGCATGGAGTAGTGATGATTTGCACATACATATGTGTATAATTATGTACAAGTAAAAAAAAAAATGATATAATTTTTCAGTTAGCACATTGGTCACTTGATTTATGTGAAAAAGAAAGTGTAACTGCACATCCTACAATGTCTATTCCTTTCATCTTGGAACATACAATCTTTATAAGGTGCTCTTGAAAAGAAATCATGAAAACTGGCACATATGCAATTTTTTTTAGCATATATTGATTGTACAATTGTATTATCTTTTGATTCATCCTATAAAAGAATGTTGCAATTCAGAGTTAGCAACTGCAATAAGCCACCAAAGTTCTGAGATATATTTTTTCTCCATGTCATTTTTGGGTAAGCTACCACTGTTAAGATTTCCACTGATCCTTTTTTCCCCTGTGAGATACATTGTACTGCTATCTCACAGCTGTCCTGCTAACTTCCAAAAAGGGCTACGAACTGAAAATATCTCACAAACTGTGAGCTAGACTATCACCACAATAACATGACATGAATACTCAAGAATGCAGAAAGAGACAGACAGACAGACAGAGGAACAAATATATAAACTTGAAAAGCAACTTTTAAAAGAATACAAAGCAAAACAACTGCTGCACAATTCCAGTACTGAACAAAATGTATAGAGAGAATAGTCTTGAACAACAGCTGTTTCTGTAAATAAATTGTGGCATTTATAGAAAGTAAAATAACAATACAAGGGAAAAAGGAAAGGAATGTACTGGAGTAGGTGCTCATGCTTCTGACTTTGAGCATTTCAATTTCTTCAATAAACGTAAATAATCTTGGATTCCATAAAAAAAAAGGGGGGAAATAAGCAAGTGATATGCATGCAGGAAAAATAAAAGGTGACCTATCACAATATCCTGATAAAGTTGAAAGGCTACATGGAAGTTAAGGAAACTGCAAGGAAAAAGATTTGGCTGCAAATTATATTCTTAATTATTTTTATGAGTTTCAGTAAACACTTCCCCAGATTTCAGTCCATGAGGGTTTCAATAATATATGAAATCTTTTCAATTTTTTGGAAGGTTAACACTGGTATTTGCCCTGGCCTGTTGTGTAAAAATGCCTATTAACTCTTCCTCAAGGTCATTTGCATCTACGCATAAGAAATTACATTCAGACGGTGACCTTTAACCTCTAGAAAAAGTTCTATGGGGTGCCAAGTGTTGCAGGGTCGATTTCCAAACAAAATTGACTGTGCGACACTTGGCACTCCATAGAACTTATCCTCGAGGCTAAGGATCTTCGTCTGAATATAACTATTGACTCATTAATTCAAACTTGGGTAGGCCTGGTGGCAGCTTCCTTGCCATTCCCATGGCTGCTTGTTGGAAACATAGTGAGGCAGTTTGAATATATACCAATTGCAAGTGCATGGAGTCTGGAGAATTTGGATAAATACTACAATAAAAAAAAAAAAAAAATTAGCGTTTGGCAATTTCAGCTTTATCAGGCTATCTCTGTGACAGGTCACAAATAAATGATGGATATCTTTTTCACCTCTCCTGCCTCTTCGCATGGCTCCTTGCAAGGCAAAACACAACAAAAAGGGAAAAAACAACAAGGACAAAACAGACAGACATATATGACGGCATGTTAAACACAGAGCAGAGAATGGCAGTCGGTCTAGATGAGATAAATCAACATGACTTTACACTGCAGAACAATTCAGATGTAAAGAGCAACTTAACTGAAGCAAAGCAACTAATTTTAATAGACTGATAACATCATGGACACTCTGGCTTGACAACATATTAAGAGTACATACTGTAGTATAAAACATATATTTTAATCTTTTCTACAAATTGTCCAGAGGCAAAGCAATCAAATGGACAGACCAGGGCCCTGATTCATAAAGCTGTTCGTAAAGTTACGAATAACTAACCAACGACTGGTGATCAGTTCTGATGCGCTATACTTATCAGAATTTCCATACTTCAGCACAAAAACTGATCATCAGTCGCTCATAAGTTGTTCATAACTTTACCAACAGCTTTATGAAACAGGGCCCAGATCACTCCACCTGTTGTTTTGGCATTTATGGCACATGTATATGCATTTGTTCCCCTTGCTTTACAACCAGTGATATATTTTATCCTTAGAATTATTTTTAATTCCTTTTATACAAAATTGAAGTTGACTCACTATTTCAGGTATTGCTGGATCAGATAAATTCCTGGAAATTCTATGGAAATTCTCTCTTGTCTACAACTAAGTAATATCCAACAGCATTTAAATATATTCATAGTTTCCTTCTTCATTCAATTACTAAATGATGACAAAATCCACATCTTTCTTGACAGTCAAGGTATATACCCATTCAAAGCGGCCTGGCCTTCTTAATACCTCTACAGCCATTTTCTTGGATCATAAAGTGAGAAAAAGAAAACAGAATTATCTATTGATAAGGCAACATGGGCTTTGTATGGATAATTCTCAACCATTCCTCAACATTACGATGGTACAATGCACATTATTTTTGCCAGGCTGGGCGTACAATGATTCTGAATGGTTCCAATCGACCCTTCTACTCATCTGTGGCAGCACTTTCTCTTCTCATTCAGAGAGTGGAAGGAATGAAATGCAAGAATCACTGCTCCTTAAATTCATTCATTTACAAGGACGATAAATAATTATGGCACGCTCATTGATACTGGCTATTGGAATACATCCATTCTGAATTCTTTGGATCCTCCTCTACACATAAGAGCATTTTGCTCCACTCATTCATCAAATGAATAAAGAATTGAAAAAGAATAAAAAGAAAATGAAATTAATGGATCGTGCAACATACAGTACCATTCCTTTCAAACACATAAACTTCTCGAGTGCATTACAAATCATATGTCTTCAACTTGCCCAAGTGGCATGTCATTTCACTTGCCCAAATGTGAGTTGCAGTCACACCTGGGCAAGTGGGCAAATTGGTTTGCAGCAAATCTGTGAAAACATGCCATGCTGGTTTAAAAACGAACTGTTGTGCTTCTAACTGCCTACATACATAGCATTCAGGGTGCAAGAACATTGACATGCATCATGTTCTTTCTGAAAACCTACACAGTGAAGATCATTGGCAAGATTGAAGGTTAAAAATTATGATTCCATGGCCATATTGCATATTAAAAGCCTGTTACATAAAAACATATTACATCAAACATACATAGGTCAAAAAATCAAACATAAGTCTCTGAATACTCAATTCTGATTGGCTGATGCCTGACTTATACTTGATTTTATGACTTTTCTTTGATTGCATCTATTTTTTACAACAGGGTCCAAATGGGTATAAGAATGGAGGGTGGGGGGAAGGGAGGTTGGACTCCACCTACTAAATGGTCACTTATGTCTGTTCCCATCAAGTTACCATCATTCCATTTGAAGGAATCATAAAGTGTTTTTTTTTTTTTTTACTTCTCTGAAGAATCTCTGGCTTTCAGAAATAAAAACCTCACATATATGTGCAAAGTTATTACAAACACAATGGCTGTATATCATAGCCAGCCCTTGAATACAATAGGATGCAAGTCTTCACAAAATTCAGCATTTCTGTCTCTGTGCTAGAGGGATGTAAATAAAAAAAAAAAAAAAAAAAAAAAAAAAAAAGGATTTAAGTATTCAGATGTCAAAAATTTGATTAGGAAAAAAAAAAAAGAAAATCTATCAAAATTATCATGAAGTCTATCATGACTAAAAAGTTTTGAATAAATCATAAGAATATTGCCTGTAGCTTATAGACACAAGAGATTGATAGGAACAAATTGACAATAATTTAGAGGAATTAATTTCACCCAATTCCTTTCAGGGCATCCATTTTACAGGGAAATGGCCTATTATCACTAGTGGCTTTTTTTTTTTTTTTTTTTTTTACTGCAGAACTAAAAGTAGCAAATTTTTGATGAAAAAAAAAAATTCTTTAATACAGACATACAGTGTACCATTTTCTCCTCATAGCAGCATGTGCTGGTCAGTACGCATCAACTTTAAAAGCAGTTTCTTCCTGCTCATTGGTGATTAGTCAGTGCTTTGGTGGGTTTTGTCAGTTGTTGTTGTTTGTTTTGTTTTGTTTTGTTGTTTTTTTTTTGGGGGGGGGGGTAACAGAAATCAAATACTTTTTTCAAAGGTTAAAACTGTGAAGGAATTTTGCATGTGCACTAAAGGGGAAGTTTCCCTAGTAATATATACATAGATGGGGTGAATGCAAAAAGACTTGAAGATTAATGAAACACTGAAAGTTGAAAGGCCATCTGTAAAAGTTGTGGGCCTAACTACTTTCGGTTCTTTTCACTGGTCACCTTTTCCAGATGACAAGTCCACAAAACAAGATTTTTCTTGTTTTCATATAACAAAATAATATACAACTTTCAAAAGCCTGTTCCTGAGATACTACGACAAATCTAAGTATCCATGCTTCATTTTGGGGTTCGGACAAGTGCCTTTTGTTGTTATAGAAAAATAAATAGGACATGAAATTCCATTTCATTTACTTTACTATTTTCTGCACTATTATGACATCACAAATAGTTGTACAGTTCCTGTCTACTGAGGGCAGCACACATACTTAACACTAAAGATTCACAACATGGGGTCATAACAATGTGGAAAGATTGACCGATTTTCATCATCAAAAGTTTGATTGAGAGTTTCACTAATAATCTTTCTGCATGGAAAGAATCCACATGAACGTTTGGGTAAACTTCCCCTTTAAGAACTGTTGGCTGAACTGTGGGAAAAAAAATCAGCAACATAGCACTGCACTTTGTTAGGCTATAGTGACAAAACGCATTCTGAATTGATGAACAAGAATCTGTACATCTGTTCTAAAAAGCTACTAATCCTTTATAAAAATACTACTTTAGTCCCACGGGAAGGAAATGATTGATGGATCACTCCCAGGAAATGACCACAGACAATCAGAAATCATGCAAGGGATGAAAATGGGGGAATCAAATGTTTGAGAAATCATGCCAAATGTGGAGTCTTGGCACACTACATTGAATTGAACTCTACATCTGTAGCCGAATACAACACAATGATGTCTATCCTCTTTTACCGCAGACCCATTACCACACAAGTGAGTTTGACCTGCCCTTTCACACCCCATCATTTTCCCACACTTTGATCATATCATAACTCTACAATAAACAAGTCATGTGCCTAACCTATCTCAGTAAATATTACAAAAGATTTTGTATAAAAAAAAAAAAAAAAAAAATCAGTATGACATCACATTTTGCATTTGAGAGCACTGCATTTTCTTCATTACAAAAGAGAAACATGCCATCTGTGACATTCACTTTTAAATAGTGCTTTACAGGAGTACATCCTGATTGGAAGAGCTGCAACACTTATTTCTGTATCATCTTGATAACCATCCTCTAAAGGCATGATGTTTTGTTTTCCATCTGACCACGTGAATGCTGGCATTTCATATTTCGGAACATTCGACCATATAGGCTTTCATCAAATTCTCGCACAAACTGATTGAATCGTGACACCAGCAGTGACATGACAGTGTGTAACAATGTATCCTCTTTAATGAGGATTGCAGCAAAATACTGAAGTTCATGTCAAAGTTTTACCATCAAATCACCCCCTTACACAATTCTTCAGACAAGTCTTCGTTATGAAGAGGTTTCCATATCGGGATGACCTCACAATGTATGGGTTAGAGAAATAGGTCAAATTGATCAAATTGGAGATGAAATGGGCTGTAAAATTGAGATGGATCTTAACCCATTGAGGACAGGCTGATTTTGCTACAACACGCATTTCCCATAGACACCTGCTCGAGTATACTTGGGACTCGTCGTCAACAAGTTAAATTCGCAGGGCGTGAGAGCTATTAAAATGAAGAGAATTCTACCAAACACAGGAGGCATGAAAAAGAATTTGAGGTTATGTGAGACTGTGTTCTCTTCATGTAGGGTAACTGGTGACTTTGTGCATGCATGTGAACAAGGCTCTCTCAAGGCATGAATTGGGGTATTGTGACAGGCAGGAGTGTTTGAACTACTGTATATGCCGAATATTTCGTGAATTTTGCGTGTCAGGCACTATAATTTGCGAATTTGAAGACACATGATAATATTGACTCTGATCTGATATGAATGTGAGGTGCATGTATACATAAACTCCGTTCAGTACTATACTCCAAGATCGTGAATTTAACAACTGACTAAATCGTCGGGAAGCCCTCATTCGCGATAATTTAGATTTGCTAAATATATGGCATATACAGTACGTCAAGATATGTGCATTTTTGTCACAGTCTAAAAAGGAACTTATGCCAAGGCCAGGGCTGCACACTAACCCACTCCTTCTACTGGTCCGACCTATCTGTCAAACCAGTTATTGTAGGTACCCAGTTTTTCCATTTCTTAGTTGTAAATTCCTGAAAAGGTTACTGGTCTGACAGTGATTTTTACTGGTTAGGGACTGTCGGACCAGCGCCAGTGTGCAGCATTGCCATGGAACTACTATGTAACAACAAGAATTTATCAAGAAAGCAGTCAAACTACAAGATACCATGATCAGTGAGAGAGCAATTCCAGATGTTTGATAGCTATCTGTAAAATCTACAAGAGCTTGAGAATTTAAATCTACATGATACAATCGAGCAATCCTCAACTAATGATCTAAAGATAATGTTGGATTCATTCCTTTGATACATTCCAATGGTTTTAAGAGATTAAAAAAAAAAAAAGAAAATTCATGTCATATCTGGCAAACAATCATGATCGGTCTTCTTTCATTTTCATTTAAAAAAAAAAAAAGAGAGAAAAGAATGCAGTACGAGGGAAGGTGATAGGTGTTGGTGTGGGTGTGTGTGAAGGAGGGGAAGATGCAGGCATACTGGGGAGGGGGGGGGGGGGGAGGGATGTTGCGAAGCAACGCAAACATAATCATACCAGCGTGGGACCAGTGATGAAGATGGTGGTGATGCCCAAAAGGCAGACAGAACATCACTGGAAAAATTCAGAGACACTTTATTAACAAGGTCACACAAAGCACAAAAAAAAAAAGTATTAACAGTAATCCACTAATCACTTCTTCACAATCTGTTCTATAGAGGCTGTCGAGTATTTGATGGCAATATTTAGCAGCACTCAAGTTTTGTTTTTGTTTTTTTCTATCAAATGAATTTCAGTAACCCATGCTGGATGGTAAATTGACTATATCTCGTACCTTGTTGATAACTTTGGATATTTCTATTGTCATGAAAACATCAACTGTGCAGTTCATTTTATAGTCCAACTTTAAAAATTGTGTTTAATCAAACTAATGGATTTTTTTTTCACTAAGGACCTAGTATTATACTTTTCCTTCCACCTATACAAACGCAATGCATGTCGATGTTGGGAATCCAGTGAAAATGGGAATCCAGTGTATATGCAAAAATTGCTGCTACAAGTTATGTTGGACAAGCTTTGGACAAGCTCCTTGGCTGTTGGAAACAACCTTGGCTATGCAGGCAGGCACAGAATTTGAATATGATAGCCCACCAATTTATTACACCTGATATCAATATCATAGATATTCTTCAACTTAAATCGTAACATCCACTTGCTACTTAGGATCTTAATCAATTGGTTACATGTGCTGAGCTGTTACCATGAATTAATCAAGCGCATTAATTTGGCATCTGCACACACCACACATTTTGATTTATACATAACCAGTGAACTCACATGAAGCAACAGGAAATGTGATTTGTGATTTCGAAACAGCAACATAATAACAAAGCAAAAGTGTATTAGCGAGCTTGCAAAGCAGCTTCCAAATTATCAAGTGCATCACAAGCCCTTACAGAATTTAAAACAAATATGACAGCTTGTCGGGTATTGTGTGCCTAGCTGCTGGAAAAAAAAAAAGAGTTTACCTTACAAATCATTGAAACAAAAAAGAAAACGCAAGAATGAAATGTAAGATTTCTCACATTAATCCATCTCATCTGGAGTTAAAACAGTGCAAGACACTTAAGGTTTAAGTAGCACACATGTAACTTTTTCCATTTCACAGACAATTCTATATCTGGAAAGCGTTATCAGAGATCTTTGTTTAGTGTGTGTTTTTGAATACTCACTTCTCCTCGGCGGAATTGGTGGGGGCGGCATGTGCAGCTTGTCGGTCGAGTCTTGGTCCCGGGGAACGAGGTCTGAGAATCGATCACGCGACATCCTGGGCAGCGAGCCAACCGGCGAGTTTGGAAGGGTCTGAGGCCTGTGGTTTGGTCTCCTAGGACTCTGTGCGCAATATAAGGATAAATGAAAATCATAAATATGACATGATATTAATAGTGATATAGTCTGGGTGCCAAAGCCACTTTTTGGGTCTAACCTTGTTTTATCGTCCACCCAATGTTTTTTGATGGTTTTACCCTATTTCGGGGGTGCTGAATCCGAATCTGGATGATGCAACTCTTGCATCCTTGAGGGTTTTGAGATATTCAAGATGGCCGCCAAAATGGCCGCCAAAACCGGAAATTCACATTATTTCCTTCTAAGTGGTGAGATATCGAAAACAATTGATGGATTTACCCTATTTCGAGGGTGCTGAATCCGAATCTGAATGATGCAACTCTTGCATCCGAGTCCTTGAGGATTTTGAGATATTCAAGATGGCCGCCAAAATAGCCGCCAAAACCGGAAATTCCCACGTATTTCTTTCTAAAAGCTGAGATATTGAAAACAATTGATGGTTTTACCCTATTTCGAGGGTGCTGAATCCGAATCTGGATGATGCAGCTCTTGCATCCTTGAGGATTTTGAGATATTCAAGATGGCCGCCAAAATGGCCGCCCAAACCGGAAATTTCTACGTATTCCCTTCTAAGTGGTGAGATATTGAAAACAATTGATGGATTTACCCTATTTCGAGGGTGCTGAATCCGAATCTAGATGATGCAACTCTTGCATCCTTGAGGATTTTGAGATATTCAAGATGGCCGCCTAAATGGCCGCCAAAACCGAAAATTTCCACGTATTCCCTTCAGCGCTTAGAAACATCGTAATAAGCGCTATATAAATGATATTTATTATTATTATTATTATTATTATTATTATTTAAAAGGTGAGATATTGAAAACAATTGATGGTTTTACCCTCTTTCGAGGGTGCTGAATCCGAATCTGGATGATGCAACTCTTGCATCCTTGAGGATTTTGAGATATTCAAGATGGCCGCCAAAATGGCCGCCAAAGCCGAAAATTCCCACGTATTTCCTTCTAAATGGTGTGAAATTGGAAATAATTGATGATTCTCCCTTTTTGAAAGATGCTGAATCCGAATCTGGATGATGCAACTCATGCATCCATGAAGTTTTTGAGATATTCAAGATGGCCGCCAAAATGGCTGTCAAAATGGCCGCAAATTAAAACCGGAAATTCCCATGTATTTCCTTTTGAATGGTGAGAAATTGAAAACAATTGGTGGATCTACCCTATTTCTATGGTGTTGAATCCGAGTCTGGATGATGCAAACCTTGCATCCTTGAGGGTATTGAGATATTCAAGATGGCCGCCAAAATGGCCGCTAAAATGGCCGCTAATCAAAACCGGAAATTTGTATGTATTAGCTTTTAAATGGTGAGAAATAGAAAACAGTTGATGGTTTTGCCCTATTTCGAGGGTGCTGAATCCGAATCTGGATGATGCACCTCGAGATAGTCAAGATGGCCGCCAAAATGGCCGCCGAAACGGAAACTCCAATGTATTTCCTTCCTATAAATGGTGAGAAATTGATAACAATTGATGGTTTTCGTCAATGGCACAGTTTGATCTTGCTGTATATACAGTGAAACCACCTCTACTGGATATCTTTGAGTTGGTACGATACAAGTGTGCCAGCAATTAACCCTTCAAGACTACAGATGCGGTTGAACAATTGCAATATTACACTGTTTCCTGTAATGGATAAGTTTTGAACACTAACAATTAATGGACAAGACATGTTCATCTAAATCATATTGTGATAGTGATGTAGAGAAGTGTACTGAAATTACCCAACATTACCTGCCTTAATCAATGAGCAGTATCTTCAATATGATGTAACATTATGTATGTGTATATATAATATATATATATATATATATATATATATATATATATATATATATATATATATATATATATATATATATATATATATATATATATAATCTATTACAAATACACACGAGGGGACGGACAAATCACAGGTAACGCGCCGTGAAAAAAAAAAACTGAATAAAAATCAAACGACAATATGGAAGGTGATCTGTTGATAATCCAGTACTTACGAATATCATAATCGCGCAGAGTGCTTTTGATATTACCCTTATTGATATCTACTATAGTGGTCATGGATGCAACCATTTCCAATGACCTAATCAGAATATGCGACAAGTTTCACAAGAATACGAGGCGAGACTCGTCAGAATACAAGAAAAGTTTCAACACCAAATACCAACATGCCATAATTTAATTTTACTCTATGGATAGTCGAAAAGGATTAACTTTACATCTATGGAGCCATATTATTGGCGACCACAAGCATTATTTCATAACAATTATGCATAAAGACATTTTCAGTCGTATCTTTCTTTGCGTTTGTACGTTTCAGTATGATGTCAATATCACGTCTTTTTTTCCAGTACGTGTTAAAGTTCCGTTTGAGACATATCGGAATATCTCAGTATATTACAATACCATTGTGACAGTCATTTTGACTGTCAATAAATGTTGGCTGATTTGACAAATTCGCTCAACTGCGTTAAATTCAAGAATACGAATTATTGCTTTTCACCCTGCATGGGTTTAATCTCCCGCTTCGCGTTGGAGCACAATGCTTCACCATTTCAGTATAAGAACATGTTAAGGAGTTTCCGTTCATACAGGACATTTATAGATGTCCGAAAACCTTCAAAGACCTTCAGCACCCTCGAAATAGGGTAAGACCATCAATTTATTTTTAAATGTTTAACATTAAGAAAAAATATATCAACATTGGAATTTCTGCCACTTTTTTTGGCTGTCATCTTGGACGTCTAAAAACCCTAAAGAATGGACGAATTTCAACAACCAAGTTTCGAAGGTGCTGAATAGGGCCTAAAATTTACCAATTTTTGACAGTTATTTTGGCGGTCATCTTGGACATCTCAAAACCCTTAAAAAAGAACACGAGAGTTGCATCAACCAGATTCGGATTCAGCACCCTCGAAATAGAGTAAAACCGCCAATTGTTTTCAATTTTACACCATTTAGAAGGTAATATAGGGCTTACATAGAAATTTTCGTTTTTGACGGCCATTTAGGGGCCATTCTGGCGGCCATCTTTATTATCTCAAAGCCCTCAAGGAAGTAAGAGCTGTATACTGGAGCTTCAAATTCAGCAAACTCAAAATAGTGTAAAATCACCAACTGTTTTATATTTTACACCATTTAGAAGGAAATAGGGGGTCTACATAATTATGAATTTCCGTTTTTCGCGGTCATTTTTGACGACCATTTTTATCATCTCAAAACCCCTAAGGATGCAAGAGTTGTATCCTGAGCTTCGGATTCAGCACACTCAAAATAAGATAAAAACCACCAATTGCTTTCAAATTGTCAACATTTAGAAGGAAATACATGGGAACTTCCGTTTTGGGCAGCCATTTTAACGGCCATATTGAATATCTCAAAATCTCCAACAATGCACGAGTTGCACCATTTAGCTTCTGATTCAGCACCCTTGAAATAGGGTAAAACCATCAATTGTTTTTAATTTCTCACCATTTAGAAGGAAATACGTGGGAATTTCCGGTTTTAATTGGCGGCCATTTTGGCGGCCATCTTAAATATCTCAAAAACTTCATGGATGCAAGAGTTGCATCATCCAGATTAGGATTCAGCACCCTCGAAATAGGGTAAAACCATCAATTGTTTTCAACATCTCACCATTTAGAAGGAAATACGTGGGAATTTCCGGTTTTAATTGGCGGCCATTTTGGCGGCCATCTTAAATATCTCAAAAACTTCATGGATGCAAGAGTTGCATCATCCAGATTCGGATTCAGCACCTTCCAAATAGGGAAAATCATCAATTATTTTCAATTTCACACCATTTAGAAAGAAATACGTGGGACTTTTCGGTTTTGGCGGCCATTTTGGCGGCCATCTTGAATATCTCAAAACCCGCAAGGATGCAAGAGTTGCATCATCCAGATTCGGATTCAGCACCCTCGACATAGGGTAAAACCATCACTTGTTTTGAATATCTCACCATTTAGAAGGAAATACGTGGGAATTTCCGGTTTTGGCGGCCATCTTGGCGGCCATCTTGAATATCTCAAAACCCTCAAGGATGCAAGAGTTGCATCATCCGGATTCGGATTCAGCACCCCCGAAATAGGGTAAAACCGTCAAAAAACATTGGGTGGACGGTAAAACAAGGTTCAGCCTCTGGCACCCAGACTAATAACCATCATTGATGATAAGTACAATGTACATTTATTGTAATAGATTTATCATTATCTTCATTATGTTTATTATCATTATTCTTTATTGTAATTATTCTAGTGTTATAAACCAGAAAGGCAAACATTTTTCTTCTTTTGGACATGACGTCCAACTGAAAGCATGAACACTACTTTCAGCATTTCCGCTGTTTCATACAAAGAAGAGGAATAAAGAACTACTATTACAGCCAGATTTAATTCATATTATGTTTTTCTCAGGTCTGAAAATACTATCTCGGTCCGACATAAATGACTTGTACTGCGCCATTGTCAATGAGGAGGCATCCGTCACTGCGTCCTCACCTTGATTGGAAGATTGCGGGATTCGAGCTCGTCGTCGCTGAAGTCCACCCCCTCCTCGTTACCCATCATGCCCCAGCGGAACTCGACGTGTTCGCACTGCGTGCACTTGCCCTGGGTTGCCTGGCGGAGCAGCTCCTCGCACTGGGTGAAATTGCACTTCACGGCGATGTCGAGCGGCGTCTCCTTCGCTCGGTTTACTGTCGAAAACATTGGTAGAGGGAGAGAAGAGTGTTGGGGTGCGTTTGAGCACTCTCCTAACCATACCGTACCCGCGCCAGAGGAGCGCTCGAACGCTCCTAAAGTGTACCATACCGTACTGTACCGAGCCAAAAGTGGACCACTTCCCGATGTGCTCCAAAAGCGTACCAAAGCGTACCAAAAGTTTGTTGTAAAGCATGCTCGTATCATGCGCATACGTCACAATGGAAAGACATCATTCTCTTTGTTCGGGACAGCTGTGAGTTGTTCAGGCGCCAGGTGGATGACATTCTTGCTACAAAATGCGTGACCTTTTCTAAAAATAACTCGTGAGGTACGCTTTCTCTACAGAGCGCTCGAACGCTCCAAAACTGGCACAGTTCGGTACGGTACGCTTTGGTTCAGTTTGCTTTGGTTCGCTTTAGAGCGCTCGAACCCACACCAAAACTGGCACGGTTCGGTACGGTACGCTTTGGTTCAGTTCGCTTTGGTTCGCTTTAGAGCGTTCGAACGCACCCTACGACAGTAAACCAGATACAAATTGTCATTACTGGCAAGTTTTGAAGGAACACTCAGGCCAGATATCTTTGTACCTCCAGTGAATGCAAAATCATCAGAGATTTCAAAAAAAAAAACAGAAAAAAGAAGAACATCTGTTTAAATAGTATTTGGATAATTCATTGGTCATTTACAATTCTTGAATTTCAAAACAGTCTTCACTTGGGACTTCTGAAAGTTGCACAAGATGAGTTGAATTCGTATTTTGTGCAAAGTTTCATCCCTTTTTATGTTCTTGGGGAATGAATAGGGCCTTGATCTTTCAAAACAATCAAAAAGACAGTCCTTCACATTCTCACAAGAAAGTACACGATCATCCTTGTGGAATAATGCCACCTTTCAAACTTTGGAAAGGATTTTGCTATCGACCAGGGTCCATAATTACATCATATTCTTGTCATACTAAATTCACTGCCTGTGCCACCAAGTATTCAAGTAGCCAGGACTACACTGGAAAAGTGAAAGCATTGCTTCCTTGTTCTAATTAAGCATGCCTCGCTCATTCTTTTCTTTTTCCCACAAGCCTTATCACTCTTCCATAGGTATCAATTCAATTTGGCTTGCAAGGAAGAAGCAGTAGATATGTGTCTCGCACAGGGGCACTGCAGGGACTTGAACTGAGGACCTGCCAGGTGATACAGCTGGGGGCACAAACCACAGGACCACAATATCTTAGAATTCAACTGAATAGAGAGAGACTACTGTAAAATGAGGAATGTTCGCGTGCATTTTGATTTCACGAATTTCGCAAGAGCAAAGATTCGCGAAATCAAAGTGCACGCTAAAGTTCTTGTCTTGACTACACCATATGCATTGCATGTTAGAGGCAACTCGCGAAAATTTCATGCTGCAAAAATACTGTGTTTTACAGTAAATACTCACAGATTTCCAGGCTTGCGCTGCTCCTGAGTAGCAGCTTGAGGCTTTCCACCTTGTTGTACTTGGCCGCCAGGTGCAGCGGCGTGTTCCCGTCCACCATCTGCTGGTCCGTCTGCGTCGTGTTCTGGATGATGAAGTCCACGATGTGGAGGTTGACGTCGTCCTGCTGCTCGACGGCCAGATGGAGCGCCGTTTTGCCACCGGGCTGGCGAGTGACGACCACAGAGAAGAGAGGGGCAAAAGGTTTTTAGGAAGAGAGACATAAAGTATAGCAAACATTGGACAGAGAATAGTTTTATGACTATAAAAAAAAAGGCCCCCCGCCAAAAAAAATAAAATAAAAATTTACAAACACAACACAACAACAATAACAACACCATGCAACAACTAGCAATGCAATTCAGGGGCAGAACCACGAAAATCCTAGAAAGCACTAACAACGTTTGAATTTCTCATTGCTACATGAATTGGCAGCTCTCGTCAAGACAATCTGGATAATAATGCCACTCGTTTGCTGTACATGAAAACGCATTAAGAGGTTTGCGTCCTTTTGTCTGAATCAAGTCCTCCCCGTTTCAAGCCAACTCCGCACTTTACCTTCCATGAATGTATGTTCAACTTTTAAACCCATACAATACAGTGCAAACTCGACTGCTCGTTTTCGGAGAGTGGAGTCATTCGCCTCCATAGAAAAATCTTGCCCACGTTCCTCCACTATTTAACCATAAACGGGACAGACCTTTCTTTTAAGGGGGAGGCTGATTTTTTGCATTATTTCCTCCTTTAACTCATATTTTTCTGTCAATATTTTGAATGTGATTTTACAAAATGAATTGAATTGAATTGAACTGAAATGATACTGGCGTTACAAAGAAACCACAGAGTAATAGTGCCCTTCTAGTCCTCACCGTGTTTGGAAGCGGAGAGGTGAGGTCGACGCCCTCCGCGAAGACCCGTAGAACCTGGAGGATCTCCGACAGCAGGACAGCCTGCCGGAGGTCGAAGAGCAGGGTGGTGGGATTCGCCGACGTCTTCAGCACAAACTTCTTCTTCTCGTACTTGGCCCTGATGAACTCTTTCCTCACATCCCTGGCAGGGTTACAAGGAGAAAAGGAATCGTCATCTAGGACTAGGGATGCCAACCTTCCAAGCAGCATCACAATAAGCCACTTCGGAGTTAGCTCATAGGCACATTGGTACAAATGACCTTTCTTTCTTCTTTTTTTTCTCAGTCGGTTAGGGACACTTCACTCATTTTCGGAGCAACATAATGCATTAGCTTTCCGTAACAATCTATGAGATTCATCAATCCCGTTCAAACAAAGAATAAACTTGCATGGACCAGGTGACCAGAATGATCTGTCAATTAATACTTGGGAAAGCATCCATTTCATCAGTTTGCATTGAATGTATTAACAATCTCTTTCTTTTGATAGTGTCAAATACCACTTTTGTTGTCAGGTGGATGTGCTGGCAAGCAGTATTAATAAGGATTACATGAATAATCATTACATCACAGATGCTTATCCCAGTGAATTTAACCCGTTGAGGATGAGTCCCGAGAATACTCGGGCAGGTGTCTATGGGAAATGCATGTTGTAGCAAAATCAGCCCATCCTGAACAGGTTAAAAACCAACATGCCTGTTGGTCCCAATAACCTTGTTTCTGCTCATTCACAAAGTGGAACTCCGAACTTGCTTATAGTGTAAAACCAGAAAACATTTGTGCCATGAAACTTTTGCGAATTGTTGGCCACAACGGTTTACAACATTGTTCTGGCATTCAATGCACCATGTAGACAAAAACTATTGTGTGTATCTTTATACTTTTATAGCGAATCTCGGTTTCTTGCTGAAGTCGAGAAAATTCATGCATGTGAAAATTTCTGATTTTACAGTATTCTGAGGGTTGAAAGGGCATATTTCACTGGCAAAACATAATTTTTACATTCTTGCAACAGACATGTGAAGAAATGCGATTTGAGAAAAATGGCGTTTTCCATGAAACCAGCAGTATTAAAAAATTTTTTTTTAAATTACTGCGAACAAGGGACAGTGAGTATCTCGGTAGGAGAGATCACTTCTCACATTTCTAACTTCCTTCTCAAAAAGGACACAAGAAAGAAAAAAATTCTATGATGCCACTTCCTGACCTTTATTACTGTGCTACAATCACCAAAGTAGAATATGATGGAAATGTGGGCACACAAAGAAAATTGTACCACTAAAGTATGCTGTGAATACTTATGATGAAGCATCTTTATAGCCAACCTACTACATTATTGTATGACTTCCGGTGGCAGGACATTTGCTCCTGCGATAATTGCTCTGGTCTTATTATCTCCACAGACTTAGTTTTAGGGTTGGGGTTGTGATAGGATTTTAGGTTTAGTTTGATGTGAGGATTAGGATTAGGGTCAGGGTTATATTTGAGGGTAGAATTTATGTCTGGCTTAGATATTTGTGCACATATTTCATGGGAACAATTGTCGCAGGAGCAAATGTCATGAAACCATGATTTCTACTATTCTGTCATCATGAAGGCATTATTGCAATGGGTCTGCCTGCACACAAGTCATTGTTTATTTACTATAAAAGCAAGATATATTCGCATTATGAAATTTTTGCAACTTGGAGCCGATGGCCATATTCGCAGCATGAAATATTTTTTGGCAAATTACAATTGGCATTCAATGCATACGGTGTAGACAAGAACTTTAGTGTACATTTTAATTTCGCAACTCTTGGCTATCGCAAAATTTGTGAAACTAAATCCAACGAATATTCCTCATTTTACAGTAAATGACAATGGGCCTACATTCATCTGCTACTGCAGCATATATAAATATATACACTGTATCATACAATCGATATTACATAGTTTCCATACAAAAGCTAAAGATTTTAATCCTTACTGCACTTTGTCTGGTGATAGGTATGCACGTACAATGGAGTGCTTTCTTTGCCGACTGGGGCAGATGTCTGGACACTACTAATTGTCAACAAATGGTAATTACCTTATGTCCCTAATTGCTACACTGTATTGTGTCAACACTAACTTCCTGTTGGAATGAGGCACACTGCTACATGCGCATTAGAGTTGGTTTGCTACCTTTAAAGGGATGGCATAGTATTGGCTGAGGTGAGAATTCAGCTTTTAACTTTTTCTGAGATACTTAGAAATCACTTCAAGAAATTTTGCAGAGCATAAAATTCCAAGAGGAATTCACACTTTATTGAATGAAAATCGGTTTTGAAGTGGCTGAGATATCAAAAAACAAGGTAACACAAAGCGATCCTAATAAAAGGTGGGTCCCACCTTTTATTAGGATTGCTTTGTTTTGGATATCTCAGCCATTTCAATTTTCATCAAATAAACTTTGAATTCCTTTTAGAATTATATGCTCTTTCATATTTCATGAGGTTTCTCACTATTTGTAATCACAAAAAAATCATCATCAAAAAATGTTGGAAACCTCATGTCCCATTTCAACCGAAACTATACCTTCCCTTTAACAATTAGATCAAGTGTGGATAAGATTATACTAAATGCTCTTGTGAAAGCTTGGCACATTAAAGGGATGGTATAGTTTGGGTTGAAATGGGGCTTCAGGTTTCCATCTTCTTCTTTTTTCTTGTGAGTTAATGAGAAGCCTCCTGTGAAATATGAAAGAACATACAATTCCAACAGGAATTCACAGTTTAATTGACGAAAATTGGTTCTGAAATGGCTGAGCCATCCAAAAAAAGTCCTATTAGAAAGTAGGACCCACTATTTCTTAGGAAAATTTTGTTTGACTTTGTTTTGTTTTCATGATATCTCAGCCTGTTCAAAACTTATTTTCATCATATACATTGTAAACTTTGAAATTCCTATCTGAATTGTATGTTTTTTCATATTTCATAGGAGGTTTCTCTTTCATCTCACAAAAAAAAAAAAAAAAAATGGAAACCTGAAGCCCCATTTCAACCAACCCTACAAAAGTATACCATCCCTTTAAGCTAGGTACCTGGGAACTACCAGGGATAATGGGTCTCTGTAGGAACAATGCCTCTCCGTTGTTCTCATTTCTATTTCCTCTTCTACTCAACTGCAATGGCTGTCAGTATTAAGTGGATACATTTGTAGTTCTAAACTTAACATGCTATGAAAACAAACAAGATTTTTTTCTCACGACTGCCAGAGCGCACACACAAGTGGCTGATTGGATTTATAGTCACGTTGTCACCGCTTTCAAGAACTGCCTTGGTTTATCACACTGCAGATGTACTACAGCTCTTAAAACTAATTTGGCAAATATGTCAGCCATAGAATGAATGCACTATTTTACCTTTTTTCTAAATTTATTCATTGGGCAAGAGACAGAAATCAAAGGATAACCCATATGAGGTAAGGAGATGATTTTGTTCAAACAGTTTAGGTTATGCACTTGCTTTATATATTTCTTTTCCACTTTCTTTATATGTATGTTCATATATTCTGTACTACATTGACTTCCTGTAATGATTGTATTTGAAAGGATTTATGTGATGATGGTAATCAAATTCCAGTTGAGCTGAATTGGAGAATACCACCAGTTGAGCAAGACAGCATATGTGTCAAAATTACACTGACACCCAATTTGACATATCAAGCTTTCCTCTCACAACAAAGGAAGGATGCATCTTACAGAAAACAATCAAATCCTTTGCAAGTTTAGAAGAAACTATTTTTATCATGCTGACAGTGGGGGATAATACAGCAACAATTCAAAAGCTGTAGATAAAATGTCATGAAAATTACAGAAATTGCAAACTTTCAATAAAAGATAAAAGCAAGGAAGAAGACTTACATGCTGCTACTCTGTGTTGGCTTGTTACTTTCCAGGTTTGCTTCATAGACTTCGTTGAAATCTTCATTACCTACTGTTATTGCAAGCTGCAAGCCAATGAGAAAGACACTGATAATCAGTTTAGAAACCAATTTGTGCACTGCAACAAAAAGACCCTTTTGATTTTCTGTAATGCTTTCCTTGAATGTACTCTTGTTCCATCTATTATATTTTGGCATGCACAAAAACATTCACATCTACCAGAGTATGATTATTTTGATATTTCCATGATGATAGAACATTTGTTTGGTGGTTTCACATTACACCATGTATTCTTTCTTGGATGTGCAAATGGTTCTGAAAAAGTGTCTGTCGATGCTCAGTATTTCTGTCTCAGTTTCACACTGAGATATCTTACAACGTAAGCTCTATTACTTTATCATTCAGTAATAAGGAAATCATTTGAAACAATCTTACTTCAATATCACACGCACAGACACAGACACACACACATACACTTTATAGACAAATATACTTACACAAATTGATTTGTGGGGAACTGTGTAATGTTTTTTCTTAATGTATTCAAAACCCACAAGTTCTTTTTCTACTGTACTGTATACCTCACAAGACAGAATAAAGATGATCATTTTGTTCTTTTGGTCTCTGTACTCTACAATCACACACACATACAAACATATAATACAGAGACACATGTACAGTATGTGACACAGTACGTGTATGAAGACACAAAAACCCATCCACACACAGACATACACACACATACACATACAAGTGTACAACCCAAAACAAAGACAAAGACTTAAGTATACACCCTGCCACGCTCAAAGCACACACACACACACTTTCTTCTCTTGTTTTTTTTTTTTTTTTTGTGGTATTCTTTATTCAAACTTCATTCCATAATATCAAAATCCTACCCACAATGAAACAAATACAAATACACACACATGCACAGACACACAATCAGTACCAGCAAAGTCACCACGCTGCAAGACATGCCACTTACAAGTAGCTGAGCTGTGCTGAGTCTGTCTAGTTCCAGTGACTGCACACGTGATATATGAACTCCCATTTCTCTGTGAACACCTGAGCATTCTATACACGTCAGAATACCTAGGTTGGTTGACAGCCACTGGGGATCTGTGAGCAAAGTAAGAATGAAATATCAAAAGAGTAATCGTGTTACCGATCTTTACTTCATAGATTTCATTATTTCATATTTCTACATGTACTTTATCATCTTTCATTTTTCCATCAGATGTGACATCGCTACACTCCTAAAAGGTTTATTTGTGAACACTAAAGCTAGTTTAAATCTGTTTGATCTTTTTGTCAATATGATTTTGTATTACAGGGCACTGGAGTAGGAGCTAAATCTTGCCTGAACTTTATGAATTTTTCTTTCCTTTGAAGACACTTAACAATACTGTCCAAGTCATCTTGTTATTCAAATCTAGCCTTGAGAATGGAGTAGAAAATTTGAATTGCATGGAAAATAAACCCTTTTAAAGTTTATAGAAAATATAAATCTTACATCATATCAAAATGATAGGATATACTGTAAGTTTGTTTGTTTTTCTCCCTGAGTAACATTTCAATATCCATGTGCCCTATACCAAACACAATTTCACAGCAATTTCATAATAGCAACTGGTAAAATATACAAATACCAAATACATGCATTGTCTCTATTTTTTTTTTTTAAGTTTTATCTACAATGTACAATGTATATAGTATACATTACAGGACGTTTACACTGTACAAATTTCCCACAAATGAGATTCACACAGCTAAATGCATGAGTATATGTGTCACAAAAGTCTTGGCCTGAATGGGGACAAAAAAATTCAAAGCGTGCCACCTATCCAGCACTGCCACATGCGGAGAATCGTGGTTTTATAAGGTATCATAATTTTCTCGCCCAACCTGCCGCTGTGCAGTCACAGCACACGTTGTTGCCAGGCAACCGCTTGACCTCCTTGACGATGCTCTGCGTCAGGTCCTGGAGCCCTCTGCTGGCGACCTCCGACGGCGACGATCCTTCGTTGAAGACCGCCTCCAGGGCGAACTTCTTGCTGTTGTTGAGGACGGAAATCCACTCCTCCGCCTCTTCCTCCGTCTCAGCCATGAAGTGATACGTTCGGTCTTCTGCAGATCATCAACAGGAATGAAAAAAATATATACAGTATATATATATAACAACAAGAGACATATTTCTCGGTGGCAGTGACCTAAGATTTGTTTTTAAAAAGCGCAACACAGTTTGGGGTGAAAAACCAAACGCTAAAGAAGGTGTTGTTCAAATTTCATTAAACAATTACTTGGATATGCAGCTAAGAAATATTCCTCCATTAGATTGTGTACAGCGTAATCACCTATCTCTATGTAAATACACACACAGGCAAGGAATCTTGACTGGAGTGGACCGTTACCAATCAGCTTACGCTCTGATGCCGATATTCACTGATACGTGGCTGATGGGTGCTATTTGTGGTTTTTGAATGCCTCCCGGTTGGCAGCGAATTCAATCAGACCACCCGTGTTTCCCCCACACTACCTGGGCTGAAATGTCAACAATCTGCAGACAGGCAAAAGTCAGTGCAACTCTTTTACTTACGTGCCACGAGGTCAAAGTACTTTCGACTGGACTCCTCCAGAGAGGGCTTGACCTGGCAGGTCAGGAGGTTAAGGGTCGCCGGGGCGCGGGTGGGCGTGGAATGCGAGATGTGGAGGTACCCGTCGCACACCTCGCACTTGCGCTTCTGGTACACCTTGCGCAGCCCCTCGGTGCGCTTGTGGAGGTAGCCCGACTTCTCCGTGCCCATGGCGTTGTTGGTCTGAAGCTGGTGCAGACTGTATCCCTGCTTTTCGGGCGGGGTCTGATGGGCATGGCATTGCCATGGAGACAGAAGAAGAGGAAGATCAAACTCATTCAGATTTTACGGGATATAAACATGAATCCCATGACATATCGTATTGATGTCAAAACTACTGGCATTTCAATGGTTGCTTGCACGAAAAGTGTTTTTACTTTTTGGAACTTATTCAAAAATTTGCAAATCATATGAATATTCATAAATTCTTTCATCATACTGCATGACATACAGTACACCCCTATGAATCCATGAAATGGGATTTTATCCTAATCTACTTCACAGAGAAGACAAGACATTAAACATTAAAACATTAACACATATCAACCTGTCATCATATCCCTCTTAATTGGGAATTGGATGAAAATACACTTTAAACGGGAATGAAATCCAAATACATGGATTGAGGAAACTGAGGAAATGATTGAGGAAATGCAGTAATATTTAATAGTGGAACACATCAATAAAGTTTCAGGAAAACTAGAGGATCCATTTAAAGTTACAAATCTTCATTTCAGTAGTCTTCTCATCTAGCAATGATGGCAACAAAACTTTTACTATTAAATTAGACTTCATAGCTTTTTGACAGATTGTGCCATTTTCCTCAAACATTGTCAATGTGTTTTACTTTATATTGCTGCATTTATTCAATCAACATGTGTACTGTAAAACATAATATATTCACGGCATGAAATTTTTGCGAATTGGAGCCGACAGCCTTTTCTGTGGCATGAAATTTTTGCGAATTGCCACTGGCATTCAATGCATATAGTGTAGACAAGATCTTTCACATGCATTTTAATTTCGCAAATCTTTAATGCCACAACTCTTGAATGAACTCTGCATTACTAGTCTCATGATACAATGTCACATTCTGGGAGTTGCCAAGAGGGGTGAATCTTTGCACCCCTGGGGGCGTGGTCTACACACCTCTTTGTCCATATTGAGGCTGTTCTTGAGGACCGTCTTGAGTTCCGACAGCTGCCTCTTCTCCTCGTCATGCCGCGACTTGATCTTGGAGACATTCGTTGACAGCTCGTCGATATACGACTGAAAGTGTTCGACCGTTTTGAGGCCATCCCTGAAGTAGCTACAATCACATGTGTACAGAAAAATATTCATATTCCATTAAAAAAAAAAAAAAAAAAAAATTGAAAAATAGGTCAGTAGAACTATATTCAGGTGGGGGCTTTTTTTTTTCTCTCTCTCTTGCTTTAATAAATCATCTACATCTTTTCAGCGACAAAAGAATAAAGAAAAAAAATCATCTAAAATCAAGTCTTAACTGAATTGGTATCAAACTGCTTTGTTGCTAGTATGTTTGATACTTGGAAAATATGTGGATTTCATCATATTTTTTTCCAGGGGGTGGGGGGGGGGGGGGGTGTGGGGGATTGAGTGTTCTCATTTATACAACAGACATTACTCTAGTGTCTTGGAAGGTGTCGTTCATTTTCGGTAAACCACAAACACACATACATTAATGCTCACTGTAAGTTTTGATTTTTTTTTTTTTAATCATACTGTAACGTACACAACACAAGATATGAAGCTCATAAAGTATAAAAACCTAAAACTTCATTTGAATATATGGAAATATTCCTACAAACAAAGGCCCCTTTTCAATTTATGCAATAACATAAAAACATACTGTATCCAAACCCTCTGATATAAGCACACATACATTAGGCCAAAAAAAAAAAATGGTTTGTTTGCCCTTCGCGACCGACCGAAAATCACGGAAATTTCGGGTCGCGTTTTTTTTTTTTTTTTTTTTTTTTTTTTGCTCTTTCAAGTTTATTTTTTTCCACAAATTTCATCTTCTACAAATTTGTGAATGGTTTTAAACCCAAAATTATCCATTTTAAGCTAGAGAAAGAAAAAAAAAAGTCTAAAAATGTTTGGTTTTTTTTTCATCTCACCGACCCGTCGTAATCGTGGTCGGGCCGCGTCGGTCCACAGGCTACGTTTTATAGCATGCATTGCATGCTACAATGTAGCTACCTTTTTGGCTCACATGCGTGCACGCGCACGAAATCCAATCAATGCATGTATTATTATGCACTTAGTACAGGGCTGCACATTGGCGACCAGTTATTCGCGCTAGCTTGCGCATTGGCGCTGCTCACGCACTGCCATGCCATGCAATACATGCAAAGCATGTACAGTGTAACTGCTTTTCGTTTGCTTGCGATCGGCGGTCATGCCAAACAAGAAGCATTGATAGAATTAGAAGCGCACGCATTTCTGTGTGATTTTACTCACGATCCGATCCCGGCTTCGCAGCAGCGTGGCAGTTGACATGTTAGAACTAATTTACTTGTGTCGATTTTTAGAAAAGTAAAAACATATTCGATATTCAGCGATACAGTAAATGGATCTGATTGCGTTCAGTTTCGTTTTACACAGTCATTCACAAATGAATATTTTCATTCGTTCAGAATGATCTCACAATGAAGATGGGCGCAAAAAGGATCACGAAATCGGCCCTTCCGTGTACTTTTTAAGAACGCATGCACAAAATGTGAAGAGATAATACTAGGGAGAAAAAAAAAATCATGAAATCATCGTAGTCCCGCTTACATATTTTAAGTAGAAATCGTCCCAAAAAGGATCATAAATTCGGCCGGCCGCGTCGTACACCTTTCAAAAGCTCATGTACGAAATGCGAAGAGATTATAGAGGAGAAAAAAAAATAAAGGACACATTTGGTACGTGCATCATAAAAGATTACAGCCGAATAAAAATTCATGAAATCAACGCAATCCCGTTGAAATTTGAGGAAATAATAGGCGCAAAAAGGATCTTGAATTCAGTCCTGCATGCCGTGTTGGTTATCAAAACGCACGCACAAAATAATGCGACGAGATTATCGGGAGAAAAATAAAAAAACACATTTTTACCCTTCTGGTGCGTGCATTACAAAAGATTACATCCGAAGTAATTAATGAAATCGCCACAAAGCCGCTGATATTCATTAAAAATAGGCGCAAAAAGGAACGTGAATTCGGCCGTGTCGTATACCTTTTAAGAACGCATGTACGAAATGGGAAGAGATTAGCGGGAGAAAAATAAAGGACACATTTTCATCCCCTTTTGGCGCTTGCATCATATAGATTACAGCCGAGTAGTAATTCATGAAAATTTCGCAATCCAGTTGAAATTTGAGTAAACAATAATAGGCGCAAAAAGAATCTCGAAATCGGCCCTGCATGCAGTGTATAGTTTTGAAAACGCATGCACAAATGCGAAGAGATTATCTGGAGAAAAATAAAGAATGCATTTTCAACCCTTCTGGTGCATGTATCACAAAAGATTACAGCAGAAATAATTAACGGAATATCGCATTCCCGTTGATATTTGATGTAGAAATAGGCGCTAAAAGGATCGTAAATCCGGCCGTGTCGTATACGCATGTACGAAATGCGAAGAGATTATAGAGAGAAAAATACAGGACACATTTTCAACCCCTTTTGGCCCGTGCATCATAAAGATTACAGCCGAATAATAATTCATAAAATCATCGCAATCCCGTTGAAGTTTGAGGAAACAATAGGCGCAAAAAGAATCATGATTTTTGGCCGTGTCGTATATCTTTTAAGAACGCATTATACGGAATGCGAAGAGATTATGGGGAGAAAAATAAAGAACGCATTTTCAACCATTCTAGGTGGTGCGTGCATCACAAAAGATTACATCCGAAGTAATTTATGAAATCGTCACAATCCCGCTGACATTTGAGGTAGAAATAGGCGCAAAAAAGTATCATGAATTCGGCCGTGTGGTACATCTTTTAAGAACGCACTTACGAAATTCGAAGAGTTTATCGGGAAAAACTAAAGGACGCATTTTCACCCCCTTTTGGCGCGTGCATCGTAAAATATTACAGCCGAAGTAATTTATGAAATCGTCACAATCCCGCTAATATTTGAGGTGGAAATGGGCGCAAAAAGGATTGCGAATTCGGCCCTGCATGTCGTGTACCTTTCAAGAACGCATGCACAAATGCGAAGAGATTATCGGGAGAAAAATAAAGAACCCCTTGTATCGCGTGCATCAGAAAATATCACAGCTAAAATAATTCATTAAATCATCGCAATCCAACTGACCACCAAGAGCAGGTTATGCAGCAAGTTCGTGCGCTGATGTTTAGAAAAAGTCACTAACGCATTTGATACAATCTGATTTTGTTCATTATCATTTTACACTAATTCACAAACAAACATTCTAATTTTTTTCCTGTCTTTAAATTTCTTGTGCAATAAATAATGCAAGTTTAAAAAAAAATATTAATCTGTAAAATGTACATGGGGGGGGGGGGGTACATCCATAAAAAACAAGAAAATAAGTTTGCAAGTCATTTAATGTTTTTTTATGTTGTCGTTGTTGACCGGTAAATTTTCTGTTCGGACCTGTAAAAAATGGTAAAACGGGGCATTTACCGGTCCGACAGAGACAGGTCGGACCGGCAGAAAAAATGGGTTAGTGTGCAGCCCTTCACAAGATGGCTACTTTTGCAGCATCCGTTACCAGCTGTCATGGCATCAAAACTGTTTGGAGTTCAGTTGCCAGCATCTCACTGGAAGGTACTTTTTTGGAGCTGTTTGCAAAATTTAACAAAGATGAACGTTAGAAGTGTTTGTCAGTGAGCGTTTCTGCCTCGCGTACCGGGCCCTGGCAAGACGTAAATTTGAATGAATCTCTTGGAGTTTTGAGTGCATTGACATGGAAAAAAGGGTACCCTGTATTTAAAAAAAAAACAAAACAAAAAAAACAAAAAACCCGACCTACCGACCCTCTTGGGTTTTGACAATTAAGGGCAAACAAACACTTTTTTTTTTTTGGCCTTATAGTCATACGCATGACCTGTAACATCAACCTTTAATGTGACCCAAATTAATGGCACTGTCTCATAGACTCAGATTCTGTACATACATGTAGTACAGTTTTCATCTAGAGCCCATCATGAATTCTTGTGAGTTAACAGAAGACGTTATGCATCTGGATTTTCAAAACGTGCGAAAAACATAGGACGCAAATGCTTTCACAGATAGACCAATTCTGGTAAAATTTTGCCCCCACATTATGGGACGGTCCCCGTTGAGGGGAAAAGTCAAGGAAACCAGGCGGCAGAGCTCACTTGTTCTCGGCCCGGAAGTACTCCACAAGGTGCTGGACCAGGTCTGCTCCTTTCTTCGCCTTGATCTCATTCACTTTCACCAGGTACTGCAGGAATTAGTAAAGAGATCGACAAAGCAAAGAGGTCTGTAAGATCCCATACAGTAGCTTAGCCTAGCTCTCTTGGGGCAAAGTCACATACCATGAGTGCAATCGAAGTGGTCATCTGTCTATGGCAGCCAACTGTCCATAGCAGCCACCTGTCTATAATGGCCACCTGTCTATAGTGGTCACCTGTCTATACTGGCCACCTGTCTTTAGCGGTCATTTGTTGGTAGTAGCCATCTGTCTATTGCGGCCATCTGTTTGCAGCATCAACCCATTTATAGTGATGACCCTTCCATAGCTACAGAGTACTTATCCCTGTTTGTGACAGGGTGCCTCTTTGCGCTAGGGGCAGTTTAGTCCCACTTTTGAACAAAAGTGGGAGTTACGTACAAGTGTAATGGGAAGTGAGGGTACTCCCACACTTGATTGGGCCTTTCCATCAATGAAACAGCCCCTGCCGCAAATATGCACCCTGTTGCAAACAGGGATGATCACTCTATTGTAGAATTCCAAAACATTACAAAAAATGGGCCTACCATTATCCATTTCCGCTCATAAATTGTCCTCCGTTTCTGGAAAGAACCTTGTCTCCTATGAGCCTTGTGAAAACTTTTTAGAACTATATAATAATGCCTCTGCACTCACATTAAGGTGCAGGGTTCATGTCTTGAAAAATGCGATCAAATAGTCAGAAGGCATTAGCATTTGTTCATTAAAGCACAGTCTTCTTTAAATGGTATTAGATACTTGACAGAAATGAGTATTAAAGCTAAAACTAGCACAAATTAATGATATGACAACCTGATCAGATGATACAATCATTCTTCACAGATATTATCACCCTTTTCATCTGTGCTGACAACTGATAGAAATATCTGACTTATTCTGTATGATAGTAACTACAATAGTGTGAACACACTTCGTACATGTGTAATATTAAAAGCAAAAGAGAGGGAAACAAACCTCACACATTTATATTATGTTACGAGTGTGAACGTACCTCCGCATTTGTACTATAGTGACTAAAAGAAAGTGAACATAGTATTACTTTACACATATCAAAGCTTTAAAGTAGTGTAAACATACCTCACACATTTGTAATTGGAACATTCTTCTCTCCTTTTCCATCTCCTCTGCAACCTGGAGGATAAAAAAAAAAATAGTAAAAATAATAACATACTTAATAATGAACCACATTTCAATTTCCTCACACCAGATTCACAAGTACATTTCCTCCAACTGCATTATGCAAATTTGTAATTATACCTACATAGATGTCAATGATCAATATATTCAAGCTCGATTACCAAAAATCTGCAAAGAAAGAGATGAGTTTAGAACAAAAAAAAAAAAAAAATGCAGAGGGAAAAAGGCTGTCAAGTACTGCTACATGTCTTTTCAAAACCATGTGGAAAATGAAACGAGTCTCCAAAGTAACTGTCATTTGTTCTGGGAAATTCAACAGAATGTAGCCAATAAAACCACATAAATCTATATAACAAACCTCATGCTCAACATATTTATCAGTAAGAGCATTTCTGATCTACCAGTAATCGATAGACATCTTGTCTGTATCATGCATGCTTCACCAGTTCAACAATAGCCACGGTAACACGGACAAAACTTTGTAAAGGGACTGTACAGTACTGGTTGAGGTGGGGATTCATGTTTTGAACATTGTTATGGGAGATAATGAGAAATCTCAAATGAAATATAAAAGAGCATGCAATTTTAAGAAGGATTCAAAGTTTATTTGATGAAAATTGGTTTTGAAATGGCTGGGATATCCAAAAGAGTGATAACAATAAAAGGCGACAGGCCACGCCTTTTATTAGCATCTCTTTGTTTCACATTGTTTTTTGGATATCTCAGCCATTTCCAAACCAATTTTCATCAAATAAACTTTTGATACCCCTTAGAATTGCATGCTCTTTGATATCTCATAGAGTGGTTTCTGAATATCTCGCAAAACGTTAAATGCTAAATCCTCACCTCAACCAGAACTGTACACACCCTTTAAAAGAGTTTTGCCAGTGTGACTACAGACTTTCTGAAAATTTCTCGCAAGACTTGTCATGAAACTTCCAATCTATACTAGGGAAATTTCCCAAACTCCTGAAAATCTTTTTGAAGTTGGTGCTGTCTGACACTCACAACTGAAACTTTGCGCAGTTTGTGACGTGACTAGTCCACTGCCTGTTTGTGGTGGTGCTTCAACAGTACACTCATATTGGGATGTACGTGTGTGCATTGTTTGTGTGACAAAATCAAGAGATGTCACAAGGTGCATGATTTCTTCTTCGTTGCACATGTGCATCACTCGGTGACAAAAACTTTGAGAAGTGAAACTTGAAGAATTTTGGCTGCCAGTGTGAACAGACAAGCAACCTTCGTGGAGAGTCCTCGAAGTTTAACATCAAGAAGTTTTGCCTCCGTGACTGCGGCTAATTAAATAGTTACTATTAAAAGCCAAGGCAGAATGTATGTAGTGGGAATATTTATCTAGTCTATTGAGGGAAAACCCCTCATAGCTGTCATCTGGTTTCACACTACGCTCACGCATTAAAGTCCACAGATAAATCTAGCAACAAAAAAAGGTACAAACGATATGATGTGTGCACTATGAATGCATTTACACTTGTAGAGGTTCCGTAATCTTTGATCAACTCTACATATGGAGCAATGTGATGATAAAGTAGAGAAAGAAACTATACAAAGTAGAGTGTGACGAAACAAAGGGGAAAATGATAAAGCAATTCCAAAAGGTCAGAGAGGGGCAAGGCAAGACTCCAAGGGGGATTTGGCCAAGCTCTGAGCATGGTGTCCCCCCCCCCCACACCTTCCTTTCCCCTCCCCTCTGCATTCATCCATCTTCTCAGACATGACCACAGGGAGTAGGCCAGGAAGGATAAAAGCAGGATGGCATGTAAGGCCCACTGACACATAAGAATTATCGGCATTTAAATAGATCAATTTGCAAAATATTGAATAAAAAATCTATTTTACTTTGCAACAGCCAGCATATCAAAAAAAAAAAAAAAAAAGAATGATGATGATGATAATACTACTAGTACTATTACTACTACTACTAATACTACTACTACTACTACTACTACTACTACTACTACTACTACTACTACTACTACTACTACTACTAATAATAATAATAATAATAATAATGATAATAATAATAATGATAATAATAACTTAATAATAATAGTAATGATGATGATGATGATGATAATAATAATAATATCAATGATAATAATAATATAATAATAATAATAATAATAATAATAATAATAATAATAATAATAATAATAATAATAATAATAATAACAATAACAACAACAACGATGATAATAATAATAATAACAATAACAACAACAACGATGATAATAATAATAATCTGGCTGAAAAGAAAGCTGATTGGAATCTCTGAAATGCGCATGCACATTTAAACCAGGATCAAAGCTTGACCCTAGACATCCAAGTGCGCAAACCTAATGTGGCAAGTTGCATGAAGGGATTTTGAAAATCTATAGTTTCTCCACAATCATGCCATTTGCATGCGCTACACACACATTCAGCAAACACAACTTATAGTCAACTCCAAAATCACGTCTGTGATCTGTAACTAGAAATTAAGAAACAAAGCAGTGAATTTAAATACCCAGCTACCACATACACATATACAATGATACTTATAAACAAGACAGATTATACATAAGCATCCTTTAAACACTGTACAGAAGGTGATGACACAAATTGTGATTTTCTTCTTTTTGTAGTTTCCATTTTAGTTTGTTTTCTCTTTAATTACGCAACAACAGTAGACCACATCAACCAATGAAACTGTAGGGATTACTGAATTACTTCCTCAACAGCTTCCTTATTGTTGAGAGAACTAAAGCCAGAAGAGGCAATTTGACTGAAACAGGAATTGATAACTATTTTCCACTCCTCATTCTCATCTGAAATTTCAGTGAAGTGATGATGTCGCCGGGATATTTGCAACTTTGCAAGTTGATTTGACATCAGAGTAATTTTCTTGTGGACATTCTATATCAGCGTTGCCATACAACATGTTTTGAGGTAAAGAAAATGAAGGTAACTAAGTAAAGTGCGAGTGGCACACATACTCCCTTTTCTTAAAAAAAAATATATATATATGTGTGTGCGCTTGCAGCATTGTAGCCAGCAATAAAATGAATCAGATATTTCATAAACTTTTTAAAGGTCACAAACATTGTAAGTCAAGAACAAGTAGCTACATGTAGACCCCGATATTACTATGCTCTTCACACATTCCTGCTGTCTATAATGATAGGGGAACATTACTACATCCGCGTGGCAAATTGGGCAACAAATGTGCACTGAGGGCGCCGGTATTGACACATCCACTCCGGTCAATTAATTGTCGGTGATCGCGCCCACTAATGAGACACTTCCAGCCGGCAGGGAAGTCGGGCTGTTATTTTGGGTCGGTTCTCGGGTCAGGATACGAACCGGCGATGGTTTCGAGGAACTGCGAAGGGGGTGGGGGTGGGGGGGGGGGTGGGGAGGAAACAACCGCAAGGCGTTTTCATGAGACGATGACATATAAGAGATTGGGTAGGATTGTTAATATGAGCCACATAGCCTCCTGGGGTGGGTTGATCGATTCTTTCTCTGTCGCCTCCAATGACATCCTCCCCCACCCCCCCCCACCCCAACACACACACACACACACACACACACACACACACAATCTTTAAAGTGATATGGCATATACGACAAGCCCCATCATCAGAATCATTTAAGGCACTTCTTAAAACTTATCTTTTCCCATATTGATTGCTTCCCTAAGTTAATGTGCTGAGTGTAATTCAATTACCAGTATTGTATGTGTTTAATTACTGGTACACATTTGATTTATGTCATGTTATTCTTACTTATATTTTGACCTGTCTTGTTTTCCCTCATCTATCATCTTTCCTTTCCTCTCTTCCCTATGCGCTTAGAAACATTGTATTAAGCGCATTACAAATGTTATTATTATTATTATTATTATTATCATACAATGTACTTTCCCTGCTCTCCATATTTCTTGCATACAAATTTACTATTATGCACCACAGGTATGAACTTGAACAATTACAACTTATAAATTTCTTATCAATACTGTCATTTATATCAGGAATCTAACCATTTCAATTTTACACATTACCAACATATTGTAACTGATTTCTATTTGGGGGTTAAAATACTAAAATTTTCATATTTTGAACCATATCTTATATTTTTGAAATCTCATAAATGCCTTTATTATGGTGATCAGGGTATGGCATTTAAAGTGTTTGGCATTTCAAGGATAAGTGTATGGATGTATATATGTGACCCGCTACAACAAAATGATCCTAAAGTCGGGCGAGGTCGATTATTTGAAAATTGCACGATATAATTCCCTAATCTTTCTGCTTCAGATTGATACATAACACATTTTATAAAAATAATCGGCTGCAGAGATATCGATGTTTAAAAGAGAGCATGTCGAGACGTCTTGAAAATCACTGTTTCAAGAAAAGCGCCCTAAAAGTCTTCCTTTCGACGCAATCGCGATCAATGGACACGCAAATCAGTTTTCACCTCTGGACAATAGAAGGTAAGCCCTAGCAACCCCCCGAAGAGTTCATTCAAGCACATCAGCGTCGGCGGTCTCCTCACCAACCAATCAGTGACCAGGATGTGAGAAGCGGCTGAACATAGCGCACCCCGCCCACACGCACCAGTCGACTGGGCAGTGTGCGAGCTTCATGCTTCGGTTAGCAGCAAGCAGCAAACTGACCAATGAGATCACTCTGGTCGTTGTCAGGGGCGGAACCTATCTGTGGCGCTCTATCCAAATTTTCGAACCAGTTTCTGCTTCGTTGAAACGCCAAAAAACATGGCTCAGAAAAACGCTATTTTTTGGTCTTTCCTTTGATCATTTTGCTTCAAAATTTCGACAGATGATAGAAGACATGTTAGACTCCAATAATATATCAAAATCAGAAAATCGTAAGTTTTGACCAATTTTAATGCTCTGACTTCAAACTCGATTTTCACGGCTTCGACCGTGCGCGACTTTAGGACCTTTTTGTTGTAGCGGGTCACATATTTATATATATCTTCAGAGGGAGTGATTGAATGTAACATTTTTTGTTTGTTTTTTAGTGATTTTCGTCCTGTTTCTGCATTTGTAACATTTTATTTGGCAAATTCCACTTTTGGGACATTGACAGCAACAGGCTAGGTTCAGGTATGGAGAGACATGATATGCAAACTGGGGGGTGTTTCATCAACGTTTGTCAGTGCTGACAATTTCAGCAAAGTCCTTGGTTTCGATTGGCTGAGATGCTCTGGTCACTGACTGTTACTATGGTGATTGTCAGTGATAACAACTTTTTGCGCTGACAAACGTTGATGAAACACCCCCCTGAAGTCATTCAGTTTAGCTCTGTGACTGAAACAGGTAGTAAACCTGTCATTTATATTTATCTGCAATTTGTGATGATTATTGCTTTAATAAATAGAGCAAATTTTGATATAAATTGTATGTGGACAGTCCAGTTTAGCAGGTGTAACACATATCGACAAAGTGAAATAAGAAGAAAACATGTAAACACAGTACAGTACTCTCCGCGTAATCGGGTATCGCTTAAACGGGTACTCCGTTTAATTGGGTAGTAATGTCAAAATCTGTTCCAATGCACATTAAAATTACCTGATAATCGGGTTGCCTCTCCGCATAAATGGGTAACTGATATTCTTCTAATCTAATTTCTACTCACATTTTATCGCAGATATAACACTTTAAGAAATCATTAATGCCAAATTTTCGCATTCTCTGCTTAATTTGCAAAGAAGAGCGATCATTTGGGGAGTAATTAAACATGATGAAAACACATGTACCAGTACCGACTTGCCACACGTAAACAAACATTGCACATGTAGCTCGCACTCACAATTGCATAAACAGACAGGAGTTGAACACACTTGCGCTCCTCCCTTACTCCGCAACAACATTCACAATATACGAGAAGTTTGCAACGAAAATCAGGCCTTGCACCAGCTCCATAATTTTGCTTTTCCCTAGTCACTTTTCGAAAAGTAACCCGACGTTCTACGTGACTAGTGCACGCAAAGAGACGTGTTAATTTCGATAAACGCCTGCGTGTTAGCGAGGAGTCTTTTATAGTCAAACGATAAAGTTTTCTGAAGACATATTTGTTCATTAAAAGAGTGTAAAATTAGTGCTCGTGACTGAGCAAGTGTAAGGTATGCATAGTGTGCTGTGCAAGTACACATGTTAAATATACAGTGTAGGTGTTTGGTGCAGTGTACAATGCATGTGTACATACACATTGTGTGTGTGTCAATTGTGAATGAGACGTGTTCTTCTGTTAATCGGGTACTCCGCTTAATCGGGTAAGAAACGCTCTGCTCGAGCCTACCCGATTATGCGGAGAGTACTGTATTGGTTTGAAATCAGGAAAATTGAGTATTTAAAGCCATACAAATTGCACTTAACACTAAATAAACCCAGTGAAATGTAAGTGTTTAACAGGAAGATGTGTCAATTGATGGTGGTGTAAAAGAGGAAACACGCTGTCTAGAACTCGCCCATTTGACTCCTTCACTTTGTGGTTTAAATTAAAGAGGAAGGACACAGAAAAAAAAAATTAAAGAAAGAAATATGCAGGAAATACTCCATTGGGCCCCCTATTCTGTGTTGACATAACCCAGCTGGGAGCCTGGTGCTAAGTGTTTTGAGAGCTGAGCAAGGCAGCAGCGAAGGAGGGGACACAACTAGAGCAGACACACACTCAATGAACTCTACTCCAATGCCACTGTCCCTGACAGCTTTCAGCAGCCATTTCTCATTAAAGACCTAGTATGAAATTTAAAGAAACAAAAATACCAAATTGAAATGCAATATCACACATTTGCACACAAAAAAGAGACATATGACAAACATTTACGAGGGTAAATGGTCATGTTTTTAAATTAAAGACCTAGCATTAAATTTCAAAAAAGAAAAACACATACAATGTCACACATTTGCACACAAAAAAAAAAGAGAGAGGGAGAGAGATTTACGAGGGTAGATGGTCATGCTTTTTAATTAAAAAGAAAATGATTTCCAGTCTGTTTAATAAAATGAAAAATAAATCAAGACGCATGATGTGTGGTAACATCACTTATTTCAAGAGCATGGGTGCATGGATAAGATTTAATGTGAAAAGAAAGAATATTAATCATAATCCACTTTGTCATTATTAGTGATTAATTGCTGCTGTATCACTGAAATACCACTTATGAACCAGTGGCTGTAAAAAGTTCAAGAACTTACACTTATGGTCCATATTTTATCCTATTTGTACATAGATTATGTATTAATAATGTTAATAGACATAACATTACAAGTTACAGGAATTGAAAGCCCATGTTCAATTCCTGGACATTGCGTATAAAAAAAAAAAATGTGGGCACGGTCATGTCTGGGAAGAATAATCCACAGAGTGCGTGTTTATACAGGAGCCTCTCGCATCGGCGTGCATGAGCCTGTATTTTACCTCCCGCATGAGCGCTTATTTCTCGTGTTTATACATTGTACAGAAGTCAAAATACCGGCTCATGCGAGCCGATGCGAGCCGATGCAAGCGGACCTCAGCTGAACCGGACCTCTCGAATTTTAGGGTCAAGCATAGGTCACGTTCGCAGTGCAGTTTATTGCATGATGGGAAAAAATGAAAAAAATCAAGATGGCACCGGCAAAGTCATCAGGACCACCAAGCTTGACGGTCATTCTTGTAACGTTCCTCTTGACAACCATCCAGCCAAATGATCAATTGAAATCCAGTTTTTCAGTAAGAAGGAGAAGACGTGGTTCGATCATGACAGATATTAAAATACGCGCTTTCCGGTTACCTCTCGAATTTTGGTCGTCTGTATAAACACACAGCAAAATACGCGAGGCTCCTCTCGCATCGGCCACCTCAAAAGGTGGCGGACAGAACCTCTCGCATGAGCCTGCATTTGGTGGCGTACGCCGGCATACGCCGTGTTTATACAGAGCAAAATTCGAGAGGTCCTCTCGCATGAGCCGGCATGAGCGCGTATTTTGCTTCTCCGTATAAACACGCTCAGAGACACCCACAGCTTCATTCTTGAGAGAGCAGAAGTGGCCTAAGCCCACACTGCAGTAATACACACTTCAGAATGAAGAGGAAGAACCACTGTCATATTTCATAACTTATGCAAGCACCGACTTCCCACAGGAAAAAAAACACATGTGAAGGGGGGAAAAAAGCAGAGTTTAGAAAAGTGGCAACGGTATCATATTCAAGACCAATATACTGTATACACAGAATATTTCATGAGGTTTTTATTTCCACGAATTCCGCGAGTCAGGTGCTATTTGCAAAATTAAAGACACGCGAAAATGATGACTCTAATCCCGATATGAATGTGACGCACACGTATGAATTTCTCCATTCAGTACAGTACTCCATGATCGCGAATTTATCCACTCGCGAAATCGTCGGAAAGTCCCAATCAGTGAAAATTTAGACTCGCTAAATATATATGGCGTATACAGTAACTCATTCCAGAAGTGGTGCTTCTTGTACCAATCCATTTAAATGAGAATAGCAAAATACTACATTGTGTGTCTGTTGATTACACTTGAGCACAAAACCACAGCAAATCATCCTCTGTTCTGGAATTACAGCCCATTCAGTGTCAGGAAACTGTTACTGGATAGCTATCTTCCTCTTTGCTTGTTGTTGGTTTTGTTTATCATGATATCAATGACAGAGAGAGAGTCTATCACAATGGACAGTCATTAAGTCAAGAACAGATTACATGGCCCCTGATCGGAAAGGCCATTGAAGTTTATCTAGTTGTTACAAGCAAATATCCAACAATGACCCTGCTGCAGTTAACTGGGGGGGGGGGGGGGGGGGGGATACAATTATATTGAACCCATTTGTCAGGATTTTCATCCATTGGAGATTACATCAAATGAAAATGTGATTCAATATTCGTAATAAGTCCCTTACATAATCCCAAACTTGATTTCTATTTCTGCTTGAAGATATCTAAAGATAGACAAATCTGTATTTATCTCATTACATTTGAGAAAAATATACATTGTATAAAATATACATATCATAAAGATGACTGTAAGTTCTTGCTAACTATCACAGTTATGTCCAAAAATAATTCTGTGAAAAACAAATTATATTCAGTAATTTTCAACCACTTTGGCTCTCGATGTTCAACAAGTTACAGAAGCTTTGCAGTGCAGTTATTTTTATGAAAAAAATTGGGCCATACAGGAAATGATTTGCCCCACCCAGTATTGATATCAAATGAATAATACAGTTTCAGAGGCCGCAACGTAAAAACCACTGCAAGGCTTCATTGTATAGTACATTATGTAGGTTCAATATAAGGACCTATCTCACTGGAGGAGACTTTACTGCAACTTTCACAGCCTGTGCAACTCTACAGACCAAGAAGTGGCTTGCGCTCTCAAACTCCATGACGACATCCAAAACATCACCAAACAAGGTGCTAATGTATTCACCCAGCAGTCACAGAGATGTCTCTTCAGTTACGTGGACATCTTCGCCATGTGTCCAGTATGTTGCTAATGGGTCTCCACTAGGTCGGGGAGATATCCTGGACAGAATTAGTTTCTGCATTATTTGCCGCAACAAAGGAGACTGGAAAAAGTTTTTTTTTTTTTTTTTAATTTGACATGTTTGATTCTATCGCGACTCCTAGGAGATCAGGTTAGTCTCTAGGAGACATCACAGAGACGTCTCTACGACCACTCTGAGACCAGCGAGACTAAAATTTCCACCAGGTCAACACATGAGTTATCAATGAAGACAAACGCAGATTATATGACCCTTGATTAGAATGTCCTCAATAATTCTGTCACTTGTCATAGGCAGATCACTCTACAATGACTCTTGTCCCAGTTTCCTTTCAGACAGAAACACACACCCAACATACATAAACACAATACCACAGATAGACAGATAGATAGATAGATAGACAGATAGATAGATAGATAGTACAATGTAGATAAGATAGATAGATAGATAGATAGATAGATAGATAGATAGATAGATAGATAGATAGATAGATAGATAGACAGATAGATGTGCTTACAGAGAGATACGGGAGTGTATGCTTGGCAGGAATTTGTGAATCATCAATAATCATATCAAATGAGAATTATGCCTCAAGTATAATGGTTCCAATGTATTGTGACCACTAACTGGGATTCTATTTTTAAGTTTACAGGAAGTGGTAGTTATCCTAAAACACAATAATTATAAATAAAGAAAAAATACTGAATTGTGGCTATTTAAAGACTATCTAAAGTTCTTGCTGACAATTTTGACAAGTGCATGATTTCTTAACCAGTTTAATCATATTTTGGTATGATTAATAAACTACATGGTTCCTTTCATGCTAATCACAATATAGTAGCCACAAATGAATTTTTTAATAGTTACAACAACAAATGAATTTTTTAATAGTTACAACAACAAAAATACAATCACTACCTAATCTCCTGGTGTGGAGTAGTGTTATCCAATAAACAATTATCAAATTTCAATCATTTCTAAAAGTAGCCCATCATCCAAGCAAGCAATCTGGTACATATGTAAATGAATGTTCAAACATTAGAAAAAAAAAAATCAAAATACAATCAAATGTAAATCTATCTCACTCTTCACATTTCAATTTCTTTAATATATAGGTCCTATATGGGATACAACACAAAGGCGATGACAACAATTCAACAAGAATGCGTAATAGATTGACACTAGGGATGGAATGCCAGAAATATTCACTGCTTAGTCTAATACACTGCATACTGTATACACTGAATATTTCGCGAGGTTTTTATTTTCGTGAATTTCGCCAGTTAGGTGCTATTTGCGAAATTAAAGTCACGCGAAAATATTGACTCTGATCCCGAGGTGAATGTAACTTATGCATGTTCACTTCTCCATTCCAGCGCAGGACTCCACGATCGCGAATTTAACCACTCGCAAAATTGTCGGGAGTTCCCGATTCATGAAATTTTAGACGTCGCAAAATATATGGTGTATACAGTAACTGGTAAAATCCTGATGAAAATGTAAACAAAACAGCAGATATGAGGCATATAAGAAGCCCTCTCACAACAAGTAGCACTAAAAGTCAAGTGTTCTTCTTTTTTGCCAGGGCTATTCTCAATTCACTGAAGAGGGCAGAGCAAAGTTCAAGATCACTGTTAAACAAATCAATGCGCCTCAAACGCGGTCGATTTCTGGAAAATCCTTGTAGACCCATTTTCATGAAGGTGAAATGATTAGCACATGTTCCCCACAGCCAACTGGGAGATTGACAGGAGGAGGGGAAAGCCCCCCCCCCCCCCCCCCCCCCCCCCCATTGTGAACCCCAACCCCTGGTAGAGCTTCTGCTTCAGAGAAACAAGGTTTGTAACACTTTGGATCACTTGTTTTGTTCTAAAACCAAATTCTGGGAGATCTTCATCACATGGGCTGCCAACATCGCAATTTTTATATAAAGCTTATTATAAAATGCAAAAGGATAATGAGAAGAATTGCTGTAGAATGTATTCATGACTTGATAATATAAAAGCAAAACAGCAAGGGAGTATACATCTGTTATGACTCCATGGCTTTCACTTCTGGTGTTGTTGTTTGTTTCACTATATTCATATTCTACTCTATCTCTATTGTTGAGTTTTGTTCTGTTATTTGTTGTAGTTTTACACTGTATTTTTCCTTAATATTACTTGTTTATTTTTTTTTTTTTTTTGGGGGGGGGGAGGGTTGGCTAATGTAATACAGTGTGTCATTGTTCTGCTTTGCTTTTCTTGACAGCTATCCAGACAATGCCTTGTAATAATTGTGATCGTGATGAAAAAAAAACTAACAAAACTTGAGGTTTTGCACTTTTCTTTTCCCCACTGGCTCCCCATCAAGAGCTTCAAAGCACAGGGCTTTAATGAGCAAGTGTTCAACAGATGGAAACGTCAATGCGCTTCTGGCATCCCGATTTAACAACCATCATACCGGCTGCATTAATCTGAAAATTCACTTGGCACTCTCGACTACTCCTGCGGTCAAAGCACTGGGAAAAATGAGGTGGGGATCAACAGAAATCACAGACATGGTGGGGAAAAAAACTGTGACATTTCCCTTGAATGAGGAATTTGCCAATTTGCAGCAGGCAATCTAGAGCACTTCATTGTCAAGGTGGCAGTCAAATGTAATCAGGGCAATGTACAGCAAATTTGACATGGTATATTGAATATACCGATGGGTTAAATTAACAAACTATTTACTATTTTACTACTAACCATTTTTCTCCTCTTCTGTCACTATTCAATCATTATTTCTAGATACGCATGTATATATCTGTAGAATGTTGATCTGAATAAGAAACAAAAAAAAAACTCTTCAAGAATAAAGTTCTTTGGGTAATGACCATCACATCATGTGAGGGACAAATGTTGCACTAGATACGATTTTCAACACTTTAAAATTTTAATATTATCACAAATAATAGCACCTATCAAACCTTTAAATGAGCCTCAAAATACTTTTTCTCCATTCAAAGAAGATCATACTTGCTTGATATTTTCTTCCACTTTCACACAGACAAAACTACAGCTGTACATTCAGTAACAGCGCATGAATGTGTGTGGTGAAGACAAACATTAAACGTTATCTGAGTGACATTGTATTTAACTAATGTGGAAAATTTTCAGAACTAGTCATAAAAACATACTTGGCACTACAATGTATTGGCAATATTATTACCTCCGCCAAGGGGGGAGGATATGTTTTCTTTACCATTGGTTTGTTTGTTAGTTAGTTCGTTAGTTAGTTCATTCGTTTGTCCTTATGCAAAATAACTCACAAAGTGGTTAACGGATTGGGATGAAACTTGCAGGAAAGGTTGAGAATGGCACAAGTAACAATCGATTAACTTTTGGTAGTGATCCGATAATTTTGGGGGAATTTATGAAGGATTTTTGATATTTTGACAGGTAGGGTCAATGAACTTGGGAGTTCAAGCTGCGCATTTGAGGTTTTCAAACGCGTAGTAAAGTGCGTGCTCTAGCTTCTGCTAGGGTAAGGCACACCGCGCAGCTGAGGGTTTATGACGTAACAAAGGCTCCTATATTGGGAAATCGGGTGATTTTTCAGCATTTACTAGTATACCTATAGGTGGAAATCACTGTTCTCGCCCAAAGAGCTTTTCCCCAGTGGTGAAGAGGAGAAAAATCTCTTTGGGAAGAGCAAGATCATCGATGGAAAGTAGCTGCTTGGCAGAGGTCTACGCTCTCAGAATGCTTTTCTAGTTATAAAAGACTTAATGAATAAAAAAAAAAAAAGAAGAAGCTTCTTACCTCTGGACCAGAGACTACTTGTCTGATAAGACCAGCATCCCGAGCTTGCTGTTTCTTCTCCCTTTCAATCTTTGTGCTGGAAAAGAAAATGGAAAAGGGATAAAGTAATACATTAGAGTTTTTATACAAAAAAAAAAAAAGCAAATGCGAGTAAAAGGGATCGTACAGTTTTGGTTGAGACCTAAGTTCAGGTTTCTAACATTTTCTTTTGGTGAGATAATGAGAAACCTCTTATGAAATATGAAAGAGCATATAATTCCATGAGGAATTAAACATTTATTTGATGAAAATTGGTATTGAAATGGCTGAGATATCCAAAAAAGAGCGATTCTAATAAAGTGTGGGACCCAAACTTTATTACGATCGCTTTGTTTTACTTTGTTTTTGGATGTTTCAGTCATGCCAAACCCGATTTTCATCAAATAAACTTTGAATTCCACTTAAAATGGTATGCTCTGTACTATATCATAAGCGTTTTCTTGGTATCTCGGCAAAAAGTTAAAAGCCCAATTCTCATCTCCACCAATACTGTACCATCCCTTTAAAGCCACTGTCTATCATTGGGAGCAGTGACTGAAAAAAAAAAGTTCAACTTATCATAAAACATCATACCACATAAAAATTTGGTAATGAAGCCACAAATAAAATGAGGTATCACTCATTTTCTCAATAAATTCAATAAGAGATAACTGGAGACGATTTATGCTATTTTAAAACTGACTTTAAAGGGTGTGCACAGTTCTGGTTGAGGTGAGGATTTAGCTTTTAACGTTTTGCGAGATATTCAGAAACCACGAGCTATGAGATGTCCAAGAGCATGCAATTCTAAGGAGTATCAAAACTTTATTTGATGAAAATCGGTTTTGAAATGGCTGAGATATCCAAAAACAAGGTGAAACAAAGATATCCTAATAAAAGGCGTGGCCTGTGGCCTTTTATTATTATCAGTTTTTTGCATATCTCAGCCATTTGAAAACCAATTTTCATCAAATAAACATTGAATCCTTCTTAAAATTGCATGCTCTTTCATACTTCACAAGAGGTTTCTCATTATCTCACTTAGGAATGTTCAAAACATAAATCCCTACCTCAACCAGTACTGTACAGTCCCTTTAATGCAACTATTTTTCACATTTTGTATATCTAACAATACTTTATCAGAATACTGATTAACATGTTTTCATTGGTTGTTTCTATCTCTAATTCACACTTTAAAACTAGTTTGAAGCACTAAAATTGTTTTTTTTTTTTCATCTATAAGTACAAATGGCGAATAGTGGCTATAAGATAAAAACAACAGAAAATATGAATTCTAAACACTGTCAGAATGTTGTAGAGTTGTGTTCAATACCAAAGAAATTCCATGGTAGCTTGTGGTAAGTTAAAGGCATGATTGGGCATGTAGTAAAAACATAATGACATTAAGTAAAGCTCCTAGAATAAGAGCATTAGGTGCCAAACAAACACTGCTGATACAGATCTCTCATCCACTACTTTAACCCGTTGAGGACGGACTGATTTTACTACAACATGCATTTCCCATAAACACCTGTCCCAGTATACTCGGGACTCGTCCTCAATGGGTTAATAATAGGCCTACACGATCTAGCTATCAGTCTTATGAGTCTAAAGGTCAGTCACATTATTCATTTTGACTGGGCCTGCTACATGTAACTTTAAACCATTCATTGTCATGATAATACTTAATCTATTAAGTGTCTATCAAATGTCAGATGAGGATGAATGGTCTTCCCTATCAGGTATTAGTTCTGAACCAGCCAGAACACTTTAGACTGGCCAAGTAAATATATTGTATCATAGCTATCAGATTTCCCTTGTCCCGAGGGTCACATGTTACGGGAGGGAAGAAAACAAACTTGGGTCCCACTCAGTTTCCTCCCCAAAACTTTACTACAAAACCTGACACTTTTTGACGTGGACAGACGGTGAAATGAGAGCTTGCAAGACATTGTTCACAAATCCATATTCAGCCGTGCAGAGGCAAATAACTCTTTCGGGTACGCACACAGATTGTGCCTCATACAGAAATGCAGAGAGTATTATCAAAGCAAGAAAGGGGTCAACCCCCTTTCATGGTAATTGGTTGTGTGCACAGGTGTGTTCAGAAAGCCAGTCTACTCCACAAGGAAAAGGGAACAACTAAAGGTTGGAGACTATTTAAAGCAGCATAAAATGGCAGACCACGGTATAATACACAGGTGAAGAAGCTAGAGTGTACACCCTTAAAGGTCCCGTTTATCATTGGGAGCAGTGATTTTTTTAAAAAAAAATCAAAATATCACATTTGATGCATATGTGCAGGTCAGTTGTGTGACAAAACATCCTACCACACAAGAATTTTGCAATAAAACCTAAAATATGAGGAGATCAAATTTTTCTCAATTAACCATAACTGTAGACGGTTTAGTGTGGAAACACTTCTTTTTTTTATAACCATTGTTCACATTTTGTATATTTAACAATACTTAACATTGATTATACTAATTCAAAATTTTAACATTGGTTGTTTCTATCCCTAACTCACATTTTTGAACTATTTTGAAGCACTAATGCTGGGGTTTTACTTCATCTGGAAATGGTAAATTATGCCTTTAAACGTCAATCAGATACCTCTACCAATCTGTAACATCAAAGTTCCAAAATCAACTCCTCCATTTTTTAGATCATTTTATGATTACATAGTCCAGTCTACATGTATTTTATAACTGAGGAGCAAATAATAATTGTAATCCATGACACCTTCCCAATCACCAATACCAGCAGGCTCACACAAAAGATTGAATTTTGTTCTCTTTAAGTCTCTGCTTCACTCCATCAATTATGCACTGCTTATTTTTTCTAATTTTTCATTCCCTGCAGAGGAAGAAGGAACTAAGTCTCTTCTTGTTTCAATAATGTTTCTGACATCTTTGCATTAACTAAGACATTACAATTATATGGTATAGAGGAATCCACATTTATTTTCATGAATATGAACATCCATTTTTTCTCTAAATTATGAAATGGAAGGCATGACTCATCAACAACAACAACAAAAGAAATTTATTTATTGAGGCTTTAATCCTCAACCTGAAGTTCTTTTTCAAGATTCTTCTTTTCATAATTATTCTGCATATTGGAAAATAAGAAGAAATGGCCCAGTATAATTTTCCATCAAGCCAGCAAAGCAAGAGTTAACACTAAAAGGAGCCTTGGATTGAGGACTCATCCCAAGACTGCACAATCATGATCAATTCTGTCAATAATGGCTGGTCATTTACCTCCTCCGTAACGCTTTGCAGACTGTTCAGTGGCATTATGCATGAGACTTAATGAATATATACAAACCAATGGCTCCGTATAAAGAGCAGTTGGAAGAACGCAAATCAATTACCAAAACAAGCTAGAGACGACTGTCAAAAGCACTAAGTGAAACACTTTGACGATTTTCAGATGAAGATGAGGGGTTCACACAAGCAGTGATTTACATGCATTTAATATAAGTGTTACCCCTTAAATCTGACTCTGTTCACATGAAGATAATATTCCCATTACTACCTAGAGTACAAGTACAATTTACAAAACTGAAGAGTCTTGAAATATATACCACATATATTGATTTGTCTCAGCTTGAATCAGAAGTAGTAACGAGAAAGAGAATTACTTTAACCCAAACTGTAAAGTTTTGCCCAAGAAATCATGAAATATGACACGAACATCTCTTCTTCGCTCTGCGAAAGTTTCCTTTGCACAAATGACCACAAATCTGATGACTGTATTCCACTCAATCTAAGTCTATCACTACCAGTGAAAACCTATTTGTACACAACTTCAATAGCAATTTGGGATGGAGGTCTCAAAAGGGTTTAAGAAGGCTTAAAAGAGAAACTCAGGACAAATTAAAATTATTCAAATTCATGAAATTCTTTCATCGATGTAGGACAATTTGTCAATCAGTTGCAATAAATCAAAATTAGTCTAAAAAGAAAGAGTAAAACTTACAAGCACAACAGCAAAAGTTTGACAAATTTGCAAATTTTCATTGTTGCACTTGTAAGATTTTACTCTTTCTTTTACCAGACTATTTCAATTGGCATGGAGTTCCCCTTTAAAGGGATCCTATAGTTTTGGTTGAGACCTAACTTCAGGTTTCTAACATTTTTTGGTGAGATAATGAGAAATCTCTCATGTAATATGAAAGAGCATGTACTTGACAAAAGGGATTCAATGTTTCTTTGATGAAAATTGGTTTTGAAATGGCCGAGACATCCAAAAGAGAGCAAGGGGTGGGACTCACCTTTTATTATGATGGCTTTGTTTTACTTTGGTTTTGGATGTCTCAGCCATTCCAAAACTGATTTTCATCTAATAAACCCAAAATTCTTCTTAGAATGGTGTGGTCTGTATTATTTCATAAGTGGTTTCTTGGTATCTCGCAATGTAGAGTTAAAAGCCCCATCCTCCTCTCCACCAATACTATACCATCCCTTTAAAGGCATAATTTACCATTTGCAGAAGAAACAAAAACCCAGCATTAGTGCTTTAAAATGTTTTAAAATGCGAGCTAGGGATAGAAACAACCACTGTAAAAATTTGAATCCGTATAATTGATGTTAAGTATTGTTCAATGCACAAAATGTGACCAATAATTATAATGAACATGTTTCCAGACTAAACCATCTACAATTACGGTTTAATGAGAAAAATACTGATATCTCCTCATATCTTATTGCAAAAATTTTATATGGTAGGATGTTTTGTGATACAACAGACCTACACATATGAATCAGATGTGATATCATGAACATTTTTTTATATCACTGCTCCCAAAGGCACACAGGACCTTTAAAATCCTCCAAGACCATGATCTGTGGAGAGAAGTAGAGAGGATGAAGGAGTTCTAGGAGGCAGACGATCTCTGTTTACATCAAAATCTCAGGGAGGGGAGGATTCACCTCTGATTTCAATTGTTTTGACGCTCCATTCATCACATTTTCTCCTCTGCCTCGCATGGGCTTTTTGCTCATCGCATCCCACGCCCTCGGCGCATAGGCACGTGACTCCATTATAACGGCCAAATAAAGCCATCACAACACTTCGGTGGCGTAAAAAACGACGTCCCTCCCCCGATAACAGGATGCTTTATCTGAGGTATTCTGGGATTAATGGCCCTGTCGGGTGTGCGGGGCTGGACAAAAACCGGCAAAAGTACTACAACCAAAGACTGGTAATGTGATTAGGGTCAAATATGCCGGCTATGTTTATTTCGTGAGAGAGAAGAAAAATGATGAAGATAAGAGTGGCCATGAATAAGGTTTGATTAAAATGGTATCCATGACAGCTGGGGGTGTATCTTATCAACACTTTCCACTCTCACTGTTAGTCTCCACTTTGTTTCAATTGCTATCATCACTTTCAAAGCAGAAAGAGAAAAAGAAACATTGTTGGAGTTGGTTTGGTTATAGATTGCTCTAATCACACAAAATAAGAAAAAAAAAGAAGGCAGATGTCATGTTTGGCAAATTTGAGATTCACCAACCAACTTCAAATATTCATTGTCATTACACGGTGAAAACAACTCCTGATCAGCCTAGTTGTCGATATGTTGCCTTGTCAATGCAATTTACTTGCAAAAAACATAAAGAGGAAAATGAAACTTTTTTTTTTTTTGCATTTGCTGGTTAACAAAGCACATGACAGCACATATGGCACAAAATCGAGCCAATATATTCGACAGCAATGATGCCTTTCTAGAGCAGAATACATGAATGGTAAACTTGCCGAGTGGTCTTAAATCTTAATTTCCTCTCGTACCTGACATCACCACTAGTGGGATTTAGGGGTGGGGTTTGAGGATTAGGATTACAGTGTGGGATGAGTGTTGGGGGTTTGGGACAGGCTTGGGATCTGGGATTTGGGTGCGGATTAGAGTTTCACAGGTTTGAGAAGCAGACGTTTCAGGCATGTTGTATCATAGATAACATGGGTTGGACCAAGCGGGATCATAGCAGACTACAAACCACATGGTGATACCTTTGACACACATTACTCTAATAGTAGGTGAATGTTTATATTTCATGTAGACTACGGGTCGTTTGCTAATCACATGAGAATTATACCCCATAAGTATATAGTAAATGTATGAGCTGGTCCTTGTAATGTACGTTGCATGTTTACATTCAGTGCTTTAAATAGCGGGAAGAGCAAGCCAGAATGAAATCAAATGTTTGTTGTTGTTTTTTTTTCTTTGATTTAGAGGGTCAAGTATCCAAAAAGAAACAAAAATGAGAGGCTGAATATATTTCATTGTCAGGTACTTGCAGGAAATTTTTACACTCATCACTTTACATGTACATGCCAAGGCACTCACACTTCCTTTCATAAGCGATCAGCTTATCAAATCACTGAAAACTTGATCTTTTAATTTAGCTTTCAAGGACAGCTCACTCAAGTTATCAACAATGCCTCAGTCCAACGGGAAGGCCATGGTGACAAAATAGAGATTAGGGAGACTGGGTGATTTCTATTCACTTACACGTACGCTGTAGTTTCCAAGACATCTGTGCTAATTGGCGAAGCAAGCGCTCTAGACAGCAGACGCACCAATCGGTGTATGAAGCACAGTAATGATTTGAGAGAGAAAAAATGCCTGCCCCCTCCAATTCTTGTCGTCTACCAACATTGTTTGTACTCTGGGTAAGTCATCGTCTTCAGCTACATGGAGTTTCAGTCATTCTTTGAGGCAACATACTCCCCCCCCCCCCCCACCCCCAATAATTGATTTTAACTGAGAGTTACTGAATTAGTCCATAATCAAATTACCCTGAACTGATGCAAGAAGAGCAGAGTTTCTTGTAAAACCTTCCTGTTTTAAATCTTGGAGAGAAAATGCATATTAAAGAATGAAGTAAGGACTGGGGGGAACAATTTGACATATGACTGGAAGGCTGAGTTGCAATGTGTTCCGATGTAAACACACCCCCCAAAGAGGGGCCCCCAAGTCCATGGCCGTGTTCTAGCGATGAGTCAGAGTTTCTCTGACTGCGGTATTGAATCTTCTCCATCTTCACTTTGATTTTCCCTTCTCCTGTTTGGACAGCGTGTCATACAAAGTGATTCATCGTTACATTAGGATAACAAATGAATATTCATGCTGGAGGCCATCCTCAGCTTTAATACTCTTCACGGTCGGTCGCAGCGGCTCCCCAGTGCCGAAAAATTGGATGTGGGTAGCAAATATAAAATTTGTTCAAGGAGGAAAATATTGAACCAAACCCAAAGAAGCAGCACGCATGACAAACTCTGTTTAGATATCTCCGTTAGATGAAAACTTAACAGATGGAGTACGCTGTCTATTATTTTTCAAACATATGTACATACTATCTCAAGAGCATTCCTACGATTGGACTTTATAATGAGCAAAAAATATTTTCTGCTCATGAAACAATGGATAAGGTAATGACTGGTGATGGTCATTGATGAAAATTATGACAAATGTGATCATGAAAAATGATATCTGATGAGGATAATGATGTTCATGAAAATGACAACAATTGCTTATCTATAAAACCTCTGGAAAAATTAAATACCAGAGATGAAACTCACACTAGTGCAAGAGATGATAATCTGCTGAAGATAATGGTGAGCGAGATGGCAATATTGATTACGTCACATCCATATGACTGATGATGACAGTGGAGATTATAATAACAGCAGCAGTGGAAAAATGGAGTAATGATGGTGATTATGATGATGATGATGCTGATGAAGATTATGAAGGAGATATTGATGATGGTGATAGTGGTGATAGTGATAATTGTGTTGGTGGTGGTGGTGGTGGTGATGGTGATAATGGTGGTGGTGATGGTGGTGATGATGGTGGTGATGATGGTGGTGGTGATGGTGGCGGTGGTGATGGTGGTGGTGGTGATGATGGTGGTGGTGATGGTGATGGTGGTGATGATGGTGGTGGTGATGGTGATAGTGGTGATGGTGGTGGTGATAGTGATGATGGTGGCGGTGATGGTGCCGGTGGTGGTGATGGTGGTGGTGGTGATGGTGATGGTGGTGGTGGTGGTGGCGGTATGAAGGTGTGACGGTGTGATGGTGATGGCGATTGTGGTGGTGATGATGGTGATGGTGATGGGTTTGAAGCGCTTTGCTCTATAGATCAACTACAATATGAGCACAGAGGGGTGTGGTTGGGTGTGGTCAGGTGGGGTAGGAAAGAAGCGGGTGATGATATGATATCAATACTCACTACTTGGATTCATAGTCCTTCCACGCCTTCTCAAATGGCTTTTTGAGATCACCCTTCTGGCCCTTCAAGTCGCCCTTCAATAGCGTGTCCAGTGGGAACATGATGATGTTGTTGATGTTTTGGACCTTCATGAGGAAACAAACAGAGGAGACAAACATTACTACTCACCACATCCAGAGTCCATGCAAAATGTTGATGTTATATGACATTTAATCATTCTTGTGTGAATGATTTCTACACTTCTTCTTTTTATACAAGTATATACATAGAACTCTCTCCATCGCTCAAACTCTCTCCCTCACATTTTTTATGCATACCATCATATCAGACTTTGTCCCTACAAATGCCCTATTCCATGAAGTATTCATAACTGAACTGAACCTTGGTCGCAAAATGATAATCTTGCAAATGTTTTTTTTTGGAAGACATTCATCAATGTTGCAGCTGCTCACTACTTTTGTAAAATTATGTTAATCAGATATCAAATATTTCCCCCCTAAAAAGATATGTGAAATGGGTATGACTGCAATTGGTTTAACCAAGCACCACTACACATGAAATTGTCATGAAAAGCTGCCTACAGTTTAAATTTTTGCTGAGCTGCCGAAATTTGTTTCAGTAATCAACACAAATACCAGGTAATCGAAACCATGCTTGGATTGTTCAAAATTGCAGAGTGAATAAAAACTTCCTGCACATTTTGAGATTTGGCGGACATGGCAGAAGTACAAACATCACAAACATTACATGAATGATGCCCTATCTAGCAAAGTATGTATACAAATTGTTCTTGAACTATATATTTTAAAGTAAAACAAAAACGGAGACTAGGTCACGTTTTCAGAGTATGGTTACCCAACAATTCTACCCGAGCCCTCGAGAGATCTTACTAGACTCTTTAGCAACGCTGCCAGTTCTTTGGTGACGACAGAAAACTTGAGGAAGGCCGCGCCGAGGTCAGGCTCCCGTTCCCTGGTGAGCGTACTGGAGCCGAGCTTCTCCAGATTCTCCGAGAAAGACAAGAGATTTCCTACGTATGCTGCATTGAGAAACGAAAGAGCGAGAGATGGAGAGAAAAAGATAACAGGGTTGAGTGCCAGAGTCAACACTGTGATGACATTGGAAGAGAAATTGTTTCGTACACTTACAAGAGATTCAAGACCAAGAGACTACACTTCAATGGTTTGATGTATTCTCTCTCCTTTTTTTTTTTTTTTTTTTTACAATTGCTATTATTTGTTTGCTAATACTTTTAATGTAGAATAAATATTTCTCTTTCATTTGGGTAATATTTGGGTCATTGCAATTGTCTATTTTGGCGTATCCGGGCAATTACCCCGAGAGGGCAATTACCCCCCGGCCAATTACTGGTTGGTGGTAAGGTTAGAGTAGAGATTAAGGTTAGGGTTAGGTTTAGGGTTAGGAGTTTGGGTTAGGGTTAGGGTTAGGTTCAGGATTAGGATTACGATTAGGGCCAGGGGAAGGGTGCGGGGTAATTGCCCAGGGGGTAATTGCCCTAGACCCCTATTTTGGATATGTGGAATCATCAAAAGCCTCTAAACGGATACATTCAAAAACTGATCCTGAAATTGGCAACACATTTTAAGCAACAGATAATGCTTCCATCTGAAATTGACAATTTTTGTAATTTTTTTTCTTGTGCAGCTTTAACAAATTCAGCCAATTCCAACTACCTCATTCATCTTTCTCCAATGAGATGAGCAGTGAAATTTAGCTCAGGCACAATTTGATGCTGTCAAATTAAGAACTTGTTCAGTAAATTTCCTTAAAAAGGTTTGATGAATTCAAGCATTATGAATTATGATTAAGGTCAGTTTGGTTTACTGAATGATTATGAGGTATTGCATTTCTTTGTTCTATTTAAGAGGCAGTTACTCTACCAGTCATTAATTTGATGGAAACATTTTGCAAATTGTGACTTGTGGCACTTGTGGCACAGCTTTGAGCATGGTAGAAATTGAAGACTAAAACCTTGGCACTGGACAGGGGAGATAGCATCCATTCTCAAGAAGCAAAATTATGAATTTACAACTTGGAGATGATACACCTTACATTTATAATGTTGCAACATTCTATGATACTTTGGTGTGTTGTTAATTGTGCAGATTTGTATTTCCAATAGTCAACTGCAAATACTATTGTGTATAAAGTATTGTGTGAGGTGTGCTTTCTCCTTCATCTAGATCATGTGTTACATACATGTAGAAACAATGATTATAACTTTATGACTGCAGTAATACTTTACTTTGGCAACAGCATTGTAAAACGATCTGTCATCATTTGAGTGGATGATGTATGAAACTGCACATAAACATTACTTAATCAATTCTTGGAAGAAAAAACAACACTACAACTACAAGGATATTTGACAGAAATCCTGCATCTATGTATCAATAGAGCAGCCATCAAGTAGATTTTCATTGATGTGTCTCTTTTTTTTTTCTTTCAATCAGAAATTCAGAGATGAATCCAACACCAAGAATGTCACTCGCTTTACTATTAACGACAAAAAGTGATAGAGTAGAAGTCACATGTGCATCTCAACATCAGTGGAAAAAAAAAATGCTAATTAAAGGACAAGTTCACCTCCATAAACATAAGGATTGAGAGAATGTAGCAATATTAGTAGAACACATCATTGAAATTTTGAGGAAAATTGGACAATCCGTTCAAAAGTTATGAATTTTTAAGTTTTCGTGCAGTAACCGCTGGACGAGAAGATTACTGCAGTGTATGATGCCACATATGTACAACAATATAAGGGAAATACAAAGAGAATTTCACAAAATTTCATCTTTTGAAAAAAAGTGCATATTCCCTTGACTCGTTACCGACATATCTTATGGGTAATATTATTCCCCCTGCCTTTAGAAAGAGGCAAGTCAAGTGCTCTTTTATTATGCGAAAATAGTGAAAATATGTTGAATTTTCTTTACGTCTTCTTTATACTGTTGTACGCATATAACATCACAAGCTGTAGTAGTCTCCTCATCCAGCAGTTCCAACGCAAAAATTTTAAAAATTCATAATGTTTGCATCGATTGTCCAATTTTCCTCAAACTTTCACTGATGCGTTCTACTAATATTGCTGCATTCTCTCAATCCTTATGTTTATGAAGGTGAACTTGTCCTTTAATAATAAAGAGGAATATGCAACCCCTCAGGTATTCATGCAGTTCGTATCATCCACACGTTGCGGTCAGTGAATAGTCCTTGAGAACTCTCGGCTTTCAGCCACGTGACCCATGGATGGTAACAGTGTTGCGTTACCCTCAAAACATCTGGCAGACATTCATCTGGGACGGGCAGACGAGGTTAAATTCACGTCTGTCACAATCAGATGCTGTGGTTCTCACTGGAAATTAACTTTTAAGTGCATTATACGTCGCATTGTGGTGGCCACATTTGCAATTAGAATGTTTTCACGACACACATCATACTTATTACGCATTTTTTGATCAAGAACCCTACCGGCAGTAATTCAAAGATACAGTATTACTGATGCCACTCACTCAATGAAAAACCGCATTATGAAAAACATGAACTATACCCAATATCTCGAATGCATTCTGTGCCAAGTTCCATTTTAAAGACAGAAGGGCAATGGGCTTTGCATGGCAGAACAGGTTTTTTCTTTGTACATATTTTTTTATGGCAAGGTGGGGAAGGGAGGGAGGGGGGCCTGGCTCGGTGCCAGAATGCCACAAATGACCAACGACCCAGGGCACAAACAATCAGCTGGAAATCTACAATGAATTTTTGATGACTAGCACATGGATGTATTCACTCATAATCAATGTGGTTCCTGCTCATGGCATTGACGAATGAGCTCTTTGTGAATGGGGGACATTTTTTCTCTTTTTGGTTTAATTTGGTTATGAATGATCCCCCTGCAAAGTCTAACTCAAACATGGACAAAAACCTGTACTTCATACCTTTACAAAATGGGAATTAAAAAAAAATGCAAGTAAAAGCTATATTCCACGGCAAATTTTATTGCAGCTACACTGTATACACTTTGTATGTACAGCAGATAAGTGCCAAGGTACTTGTAACTACAGCCTCTCCATAAAAATCATGTACAGTCAACTTCGGATACCTCGACGTCGGATAAGCCGAATATCACTTACCTCGGGGGCAAAATGAAAGTCCCGATTGTTCCTATGGAGTTTCCGTGTATTAAAATTCGCGTAGCTCGAAGAAATAACCCGAAGTTCGGTTACCTCGAAGTGAAATCTACTGTCCCGATCTTAATTAACTTATTGTTTTTCCCAGCATGTAGCTCGAATCGAATTGCAACATCACTCAGCATTTCGGATTAAGCGCGCGTGGACAGCGAAAAAGACATGTCACAAATCTTTTCACACTCGACTGTAAATATTCCCGAACAGAACAATCGCGCGCCCAAAGAAATACCCGGTACACAGCTGACAAGAAAAATCCCCAACACCTACCTACATACGTACACGGTATGCACATAGCACCCTTGCTAATGGAGTGCTTACGATAGCACAACGCTCTGCCCATCATCTTCTTTTCTTTAACCACTGTGTTTTATTTCTTGATCATGATAGTCATACCGCGCGCGTAGATTTCTAAACCGTCGTGGCGCACCTGCGTAGGTGTTGGGTGTTGACAGTTATATCTTTGGCATTAATCACGGTCCACTGTCCAAACATCAATCTCCTGCGTAGTGCCTTTTCTTAACTTTTTTTTTTTTGCCTTTCACGAAGTGTGTTTCATTTATTCTTCCCCGAGAACGCAAGCACTGATTTTTTTTTTTTTCAGCAATGCGATTATGAAAATATTGTGGAATATGATGTGGAAGTATAGGCCGAGCATAATAAAGAATAGAATAGACAGGGCTCCACACTAACTTTTATCGGGCCACCAGTATCACTGATTTTTATTTTTTGGTGGTCAAATTTACTCGAAATTAAAATTAGAAAATCCAATCATCTTATTTTGTGTTTTAAGATTTAGCAAATAGGCGTATAGATTATTATAAAAGTTGATCCCGAAAAATTTAGGAGGTCAAAACTTACGTTTGAAATGAAAAAGTGGGAGCATTTGCCGACATCTGTTAGCATCCGATATTTGTTTTAGTATTGTAAAGAGCCGAAAGTTGGCGTTATTCATTTCTTATAAGCAATCATCCCACATTTATTAGTCTGTTAGCACCTTACAGAGCCGAATATTACCGTTAATCATGTTTAGATGTAAAAGCAAACAACCGACATTCATTTTAGCATCTTACGGAGCTGAATGCTATCCTTATCCATTTCCAAACGTGAAAGCAAAAAACCGCTATTTGTTTCAGCATCTAACTGAGCGGATCAATACAGTTAATCATTTCCAAATGTAAAAGCAACAATCTGTCATTTATTTTTTCATCGTACGAAGCAGAATATTACCGTTATTCATTTCAAACATACGACATTTATTTTATCATCGTACGGAGCCGAATTTTACTGCTGTCCACTTCCGTAAGTGAAATGAATCATCTGACAATATTATTTTATCATCGTACGGAGCCGAATGTTACTGTTTTTTCATTTTTGAACATCGAAGCTGACATCAGACGTTTATTTTACCATCAAACGTAGCTGAATATTACTGTTATTCATTTCGAAATGTAATAACAAATATCCAATACTTTTTTTAGCATCATGGGGCAGAATAATACTGCTATTCACTTTCAAACATGCCAAACATAAAAGCAATCATTCGAGATGTATTTTTGCATCTTCCGAAGCTGTATGTTATTGCCATTTACTTTCGATCGTAAAAGCAAACATCCAGCATTTATTTTATCATCGTAAGGAGTTGAATGTTATTGTTACTCATTTCCGAACATCAAAGCAAACATCAAACATTAATTTTACCATTGAATGCAGCTGAATGTTACTGTTATTCATTTCGAAATTTAAAAGCAAACATCAGACAGTTATTTTGGCATCGTATGGAGCAGAATGTTACTGGAACTTCCAAACATAAAAGCGATCATCTGACATTTATTTCAGCATCTTCCGGAGCCGAATGTTATTGCTATTTCCTTTCAAAAGTAAAGGAAACATCCGACACTTATCTAACCATCGTACGGAGTTGAATATTGTTTTTCATTTCCGAACGTCAAAGCAAATACACTATTCGATATTTTCAGCGTCTTCCGGAGCCGAATGTTGTCCTTAATCATTTCCGAACGCAAAATCAAATATCTGACATTAGTTTTAGCACCATACGGAGCTGAGTCTTATCGTTTTTCATTTCCAAAAGTATGAGCAAACATCCGACATTTATTTTAGTATCCTACGGAGCCGATTGTTACCGCTGTTCATTTTCAAAAGTAATTAGGCAAACATCCGACTTTTTTGGTGGCGCGATAGGGCCACCAAAATCTTCGTTTCTGAAATTCTGATTTCAATTCCGATTTTCATTCAATTCATTCATAGAAAATATCGATTCAATTCCAATTGACAAGCATGCAAACAATCGGTAGGCACTATAACAGATACCATCATGTTGAACATCGATAAACGTCGGATAAGTCGAAGAAAATTCGACGTACGTACGCGTACCTCGAATTCGCGTACCTCGAATTTCACGTACCTCGAACCATTTTCTTCAGTCCCGACGAATTCGAGGTATCCGAAGTTGACTGTATATGTGCATAAAACATGACACCTTTTTGCTTCCCTAACATTTACTGTACACACTCACTAACAGTTTACGAAATTTGATATTGATGGAAAATACCACAGAATTCATATTACACTATAAGAGTGGACATTTTCGCGCAAGTAATTTTTCGCGCTCAGCCAGGTAAGACAAGTTTCACATGTTTTTAATTCCGCAGAATCAAGATATTAATCACTGGAACATATGGGAAGCAAAAATATTTGTGCATTGACATCCAAGCCATGATTCATGGATAATATATCATTGACTTCATTAAGAAATAAAGATGGCTATTCTTTTTTTTTGTAAATAATTTCATTGCCACTAGGATTAATCAGAGAAATAGATACAGAATGCTTGCATTGTCAAAAATATTATTACAATTGTACTGCCATGCAGCAGACATAAACCAAGTAGAAAATTCCAATATTCATTGATTTAAGTACTTTAGAAAACATTATTTCCTCCTTATAATACACAGTACATTTTCTGCAGGTCTCAGTCAATATGCTATCATATGCAGATGTGAATGTCTTCAACAAGATTTTTTTTACATGGTCTGCATTATTTGTAAAAATCACCATTAATCAGCACAAAGGGGGACCCTTTATCAAATTATAGGTAGACAGTATAACCATTGCCAGCTATGCCGAGCTGACTTTAATATAAATTCCATTTAAATTGCCATTCTATGCCATATATTCAAGCCGACTGAATAGATGTACTTAAAATAGAAGAAAATCAGATAAAACAGCAAAGTTTCATCACAATGGAACTTTTCAATATGAAAGTTATGGACTTTGAAGATTTCTCATGTCATTAAAGAAGGCTGAAGTTGCTTGCAAACACCTGGTTCAAGTAAATCAGCTGAGTTAATGTTGTCCTAATCCTGCAGCTCTCTAATAGTGCTCTGTACATAAAATATTATGGAATAGAAGTCTTACTCTTGAATAGTTCATAATCTAGCAACTAAAGACTTTTTCCCTTTTAAACTTCTGCAGCCATGACATCATAGCCCTTTCTAATTTCAACATGCAGTTGCTGCTCATACCATTGTTTCATTAAAGAATTCAATGTAAAAACTTTAAAATGTCATAATTCTCCTATTTTCAGGTAAATTTTGAAGTAATCAGTGGTCATAACCCCCTCTTCAAACAAAGGCTTGACATACTTGCCGCACATGGTATAAAAAGATTTTAGCACAGCATTTGCACAGAAATTATCCTACAATGCACTGAAGAATGATTATTATGAGAGACACATTCCTCAGAAGCTTCTGCCAAATTGTAGTGCAGCTTTAAGGTTGAGGGAGCTTCGGACAGAGATAATAGAGTTGGCTCCTCCGCCATTAGGCTTCATCACTCACAAACTGCCCAATGGCACTGACTTGAACTCTCTCTCTGTCAAAATCTCTAAAACGTCAATGACATTGCATGAACAAAAGTCTCCTACAAAAGTGATAGTGTTCTTAAAGGGATGTTATGTTTTCATGTGTGGGATTATACAATTGTATGTGTTTGTGTTCGTATGTCTGTGTGTGTCATTTAAGAATGGAATATGGTATGACACCAACTGGTGTACAGTAAAAATTCACTATAAAAAGGGTAAGATATGTTATAGGGCCTTGCATGGAAATCAAGTTATGAATATATGGAAGAAAAATTAAGAAATCTATTCACCATTCTGTAGGAATGCAAATGGCACTGGAGTTGCTAATGCAGTGCTTTTATAGCTCATAACATACAGCATATCATTGTCCTGTTTGCCTATTCAGAGACAGTAAACTTAATGTACACAGTTACCAATATTCTTCCAAGCATTTGCCTGATATGGCAGGTAATAAAGCAAAAAAAAAAAAAACCAATAACAAAAGAGAACTTTTCCATGTGCCTTAAATTTCAGGGGGAAATAAATCAGGTATGCCTGTGCAAAAGTGTGCGAAATTACGCGTTTGGAGAGTCAACAGACTACGAAGAGCCTTCTTTGTAAACAGTAGAAAGCATTCTGTAATTACCTCCACCAAGGAGGTTTGTGTTTTTGCCGGCGTTGGTTCGTAAAAGTCTGTTTGTTTTCAAAATAGCTGAAAAAGCTGTGAACGGATTTGGATGAAACTTACAGAAAAAGTTGATAATGACACAAAAAATGGTTGAATATAAACTTTGTTAGTAATCTAGAACAACGTCTGAATGCAGGATGGTTTTTAAAGATTTTTTGAAGGATTTTCATTGGCAAATGAGGTCGAAAACAATGGCGTTCAAAGCTACACGTATTTCAGATGAGCGCATGCTCCAGGCACAGCATACAGTAGCTGGTGAGGTCCGTGGACTCTGAGACACAATATCACAGGGAAATTTTCAACATTCGTGTATAGGTTAAAATAAGTTGCTTTGCAGAGGTCTGTTATGCACTCTCTGAGTGTACAGTACTTCCAGTTTAAAACATGCAGCTACTGGGCTAGAAGGAGCCAAAAAACAACCATGAAAAAAAGGATATTTTAAAAATTCCAAAATATTGCATGCTTGCACAAGCTGTGCATACAACCGACTTGAAAAGACTGTATAAACTTGTCAGGTCTTAATGCTGTAAAGCAAAAGAGTGTTGTATTATATTCTTGGTTTAGATTTCTTTAGTCACCTTCCCTCCAATCTCACCATTCCATATCCTTCTCCCCCTCCCCTTCCCCCTTCCAACAATGACTGCAAAACCATCCCACCCACCCCCCCCCCCACATAGTATGCGCGTGAACACAACGACAGTGTTCACATTGGACCCCACATCATGGGGATAGCCACGAGATCTTACCTTTCTTAAGACTGACTGTCCACACTGCTTTGCACATGCGTAGATTTGATGGCCCAAGATCACTCTCCATTCCAAATTTTGTCCCTCCCCCCCCCCCCCCCCCGACTCGCTTTGCTGGGACTGGGGGACAAGTCCCAGAAAATGTCCACACTATGGTTTTGGAGGGGAAAGCCCTGCAGCATGGGACTTTCCCTGCGATGCGGAGGACAAGTGTGAACGTGGAACTGTCACGTGTCTCGGCAAAAAGCCCTTGGGGGGGAGACGTTAAATCATGTTAACAAATCAGATTAGTAGCACAACGCCAGCAGTAAATTGGGGAGTGAGGCTCGCTGACATGACATTATAGCTAATCCATACTGTTGGACATTGGTAGACCACACACAAATTCTGAACACATGACGTGTGTGTGTGTGTGTGTGTGTGTTTGCTGTTGCCTCAATTTAACTCTAACAGTTCTGCAGTCCTAAAATGCCAACGACAGCGTACACACCCAGATTGCCTGTGGCACTGACAGGTTTAAGAACAAGTACACATAGAGGCCCACTTTGATTTAAAAGCTTAAATACCCTCAAAATTTAATCAATATCTCATAAATTCAATTTAATTCTACATGCTGATGATCATAAAACAGAATATTTAGAGTATAAAATGTGAGGAGAGTTAATAAAGAAAGCCAAAGGCTCGAGTTAAATGTGACCCCATTTGTAAAGAACTACAATCAGGTATACAAATACGACTACAAACTTGGACTGAAAAATTCTTAAAACGTAACAGATCAATTAAATGTAAAATTAAACAAGCTATATTTGTACTACACTCAATAAACAAATAAACAAATAAATAAATAAATTCACAACAAATCAAATCTAACAAAGATAGAAAGGTGCATGTGGTATGATTAAGTAAGCACAAATGAAATGTCTTCTTCTTTTCTTTTTTTTTACCTAGACTCATGAATGTTTGGAGTGGTTACATTCTTAAAAATGTGAATCCAGACTTAGCACTTTTGAACATATTTATTTGATAGAATTCTTTAGTTTTATGCTCAGGTGACACAATGTCAATTATAGACACCTACAATGCTGTATGAACAACTATCACCATCATAAATAAAGTTGGATTGAATGAATTCTTTTATAAGGTCGATTAAAGGAAACACTTGAGTATCTCATCACTCACATGTTTTCTCTTTCTACTATAACTGAAGCGTAACATAATACATTTTGTTCGTATTTTCACAGCTTCATGCTGATACGACATCACAGAATCTGGTAGTATACTACAAAGTGCAGAACAATGCAGTTCAGATTTTTCACACGGGAATTTATTGTTGAACAGTGCTTTAAAGCTTTACATAAAATAAACAACTTTAGACTTTCCTAATCCTCTACACAATTGTAAAATGAGGGGTCCTCCCTTTGTTTCTACACTAAGTAAGAGATTTACACTATTTTAGTCTCACCTACAAATGTACCTGCATAAAGGGATGGTATAGTTATGGCCAAGCTTCAGGTTTCTAACATTTTTTTTGGTGAGATAATGAAAAACCTCTTATGAAATATGAAAGAGCATGTAATTCCAAGAGGAATTCAGAAGATTGGTTTTGAAATGGCCGAGATATCCAAAACAAGTGACACCAATAAAAGGTGGGACCCACCTTTTATTCGTTGATCTCTTTGTTTTTCTATGTTTTTCGATATCTCAGTCACATCGAAACCAATTTTAATCAAATAAACTTTTAATTCCTCTTTTTAATAGACTGGTATGTTCTGTAACATTTCATAAGTGGTTTCTTGGTATCTTGCAAAAAGTTAAAAGCTCGATCCTCATACCCACCAATACTATACCATCCCTTTAATCATGAGATCACATTATGCGCTGACAGAAGCCATATATTATAGTTTTCTGACTACATTGTCAGCTACAGGAAACTTGAAAGGAAATTAACATTGTGTTTCTGGTTCCAATCTGTACCCTGGGAGGAAGTATGATTGCAATGTTTACATTGTGTGATGTGATCTACACAACATTACATCCATTTTCAATTTGTGAGAGCAAGACCCGGCGGGATTCGGATAGCAGATGAAAAATGTCTGCTGATATCAGTCCAGGGCATCAAAATGTCACAATTTGATGCCAATTCCTTGTTTCTTTTTCTCTCTTTTTTTTTTCTTTTTTAGTTTAAAGATTCTCTTGTTACGTTTAAGATTTTTTCTTCTTTTTTTTAGTCCAAAACTGCTGTGGCACTATGATGTGAATAATGGTATTTTTTCCCTTTAGTTTGATCATCATCTAGGTTACAAGCCAGCTTGTACAAAATAAACTGAACAAAAAGAAAGTTTTGTAAAAATGTCTACACACACAGAAAATAAAAGATACAAGTTGTAAATAAACAAATAAATAACAAATAAATAAATAAATAAATAGTAAAATAATTGGATTTCAACCAGTGTTAAAGGCTTCAATATCTGTGCAAGATATGAAATGAGAGACAGCTTTGTAGAGGTTAAAGGAGGCAAACTTTTTAGACTACACAAGAACATATTTTTCTTTTTGTACAAAAAAAAAAAGATCTAATTGAATATCAGCTTCAAATATCATTATCAAGTTGCAAATTCATACACTGCAGCAATCATATCATAACTGATTAATTTAATAGCCAGCTCACTTTAGATGTACACCAAATACAACTGTAGCAGCAGGTAGAAATGCTCCATAGATGGAGCTTAGTGGTTCAATTGTGGATAAGTGCCAATTTTAATTCCAGTGACCTTGGTTACAATAATATCTTGTACCTGAAGCTCTGGAAATGCAGTTCATTTACAACCTGGAAGCACTTTATAGGGCACATGCCTTCATGGTTTATCATCGTTCCCATGTTTGAAACGTGTTTCAATACCAACTATCAAAATATCTATAACTTGGCAGGGCAATGCATTGCTAACAAACTTAAAGGTCCAGTTTACCTTTAAGAGCAGTGATTTCAAAAATGTTCAAGATATCACATTTGATGCATATGTGTAGGTTTGTTGTATCATAAAACATCCTACCATATGAAATATTTGCAATAAAACCTGAAATATGAGGAGATATCAGGGTTTTTCTCAGTAAACCGTAACTGTATACGGTTTAGTCTGGAAACATTTTTATTATAACTATTGTTCACATTTTGTGTATTTCACAACACTTAACATCGATTATACGAATTCAAATTTTGACAGTGGTTGTTTCTATCCCTAACTCACCTTTTAGAACTATTTTAAAGCACTAATGCTTTCATCTGCAAATGGTAAATTATGCCTTTAAGCAAAAAACATAACTTCCTTGGCAGAGGTAGCAACTATTGTCATCATTATAAAAACAACAACAAAGAAATATGCTTGGAAGAAAGAAAAGGCATCAGGGGGGTGTTTCATCAACGTTTGTCAGCACTGACAAATTGTCAGCGCTGACAATTTCAGCTAAATCCTTGGTTTTGATTGAATGAGATGCTCTGGTCACTGACTGTTACTATGGTGATTGTCAGCGATGACAACTTTTAGCGCTGACAAACGTTGATGAAACACCCCCCAGAGGTATATACACTACCTACAGTGTACTTGGGATGACAACTGGATTTCCTGTCATCTACAGGTAATGCTGAAAATCTCTTATTGGCCCGTTCGGCTTCTCAAAAACTTGTACACAACGTTCAACCAGCGTGACGGTTTGAAGATGTACTGTATACGCCGAATATTTCGCGAGGTTTTAATTTTTGCAAATTTTGCAAGTCAGGTGCTCCTCACGAATTTCAAGACACATTTGATCCCGACATGAATGTGATGCGCATGCATACATTTCTTCATTCGGTGCTGTACTCGACAATCATCAATTTAACCAATGCTTGCAAAATTGTCAATGAGTCCTGATTCCTGAAAAATTAGACTCACTAAATGTATGGCGCAGACATAAATCTTCATCATTGAGGAAGTGGAGCACTGTTTACTATTATCATCAAACTCGTTCATAAAGAATGGTTTTGCATGCATCATTTCAACAGTTCTTGGCACATTTATCACTTCATCTTTCATGCACTCCTTTGTTAATGGTACATCCATCCACTCGTTTCATCAGCGATGCATTAACATGATTCTACCAAGACGTATATTTCCATTCTTCAGGATCACACAATCAAAATCAGTATGCACAACTTTTTATTACACAGAACCACACTAATGAGTTCAGACAAACATTGTAGCTCACACTAAACTTCTCATAAAAATAGTTTGGTTTTTCTTATATGACAGGGCTAGATACATCTCATAAAAAGCAGGAGGATCCAGGATATTAACTTCACTATTACCATCAAAACAAAAATACTGCACTAGTATCTACTATGCTTTCAAGCCTTCCATTCACATACAAAATTGCACAGGGTTGTTTTATTTTTTGGTTGTTTTTTTTGTGTGTGTGTGTGTGTGTGCGTGTTTTTACCTTTGCCACTCCTGAAATGAAAGGTAAAAATGATAAAGAGAGAATAAAAGTATGTATTAACAAAAGTGTCAAAAGATGATCCAAATGGAATCCCATTTTCTTTGCTCAATTGCACTCATATAACATATTTTCTGATAATTTAAGTTTCCCTATTTGTCTGCATAATTTCTAAAAAGATATCCCCTTAAAGGCCCTGAAAGAAAAACTAGTTTTACCCTAAAAACACTTTGGGCAGATACACACATCTCATGCACTTGAAGCTCTGAAAATAATATAATGGCCTGAAGTAGCCAAGTGGAGTGTTTGCTATACAGTCAATTACATACAGTTGTACATCTGTTTTGCCTCCCCCCCCCCCCTCTATTCTCTCAGCATAATATCATATTTTCATTCTCTTCCTCTCTCACATATTCTCTCTCCTTTTCCTGTCTCCATTTTTTTGTCATTACTTATCCATAATTATATTATTGGCTGAGAACCAGAAGGGCACTATTGCAATGTTTTGTTTGTTTGTTTGTTTGTTTGGTTTTTTTTTTTTGGGGGGGGGGGTACTGAGTTATTGGTATCACCTTGTAGAGCTTGATTTCCTAGTACATTCTTGTGTCAATTCTATATTTTCATTTTCAGTAAAATGTATCAAGACCACAAGGGTACTATTTTACCCGATGTTTGGAACAATGCTCACAAATCTACCCACTTTTGATTGAATTTTTTATATCATGAAAATAGATTTTCGTTTTCATCTACACTCAAATCTTAGAATGCCATAGTGCCGTTCTGGTTTTCAGCTGACGATATTCTCTTTCCTTTCTTTGTTTATGTCTTTAAAGCTCTTTCTCTCTCTCTCTCTCTCTCTCCCTCTCTCACACTTCATCTCTCTCCATTCAATTCTCTTCTTCCACTTTCAGTACCCTGGCTTTACCGGACATCTTCAACTTCAACGGCTCTCCAATCATGACCTCAATATGACTCCGGGGTCGAGTGCTTCCATGAAACCACTTTTCAAAACCTCACGGAGTGCATATTGACCGATGTCAAATACTGCTCTTTCGGTATTCAGACTACAGTACAAATGTATCTTCCTTCTTGTCATATCATACTGCATGGGATACACCAAATATTTTGTGAGGCTTTAATTTTTGCAAATTTCATGAGTCAGGTAATGTTTGCAAATTTACAAACATGCAATTACTGTGAACCCAATATGAATGGACATGCCTGCATACATAAATTTCTCTGTTGAGTATATACTCCACAATCACAAATTTAACTACTCCGAAATTCTTGAGGAGTCCCGATTCGCAAAAAGAAAAATGGACTGGCCATCAAAATGGCATGTCAATGTGCTGCCCTCATTCCAAGCTTGAAAGCACAATTTGAAAATTCTACCAACTTCTGAATTTACCAGAGTAACACTTCCCTGGAAATTACCTTGTATTTCAAAAACTACCAATTTAGTCATAGTAATTTAAATGCAAGACTGCACTGGCTCTCATGCAAGGTCTGTTCCTTTGACAACATTCACACTTTTGGAGACATTCATCAACACATCAACACTATAACATGCATTTATTATACTGCTAAATTGCCATGTGAAACTTTTCACAGTCCGAGAGTATTCTAGACAGCCACATACATGATTGTCAAGATTTTTAGGCAGAATATAATCGAATAGTCTCAAGTGTGGTGATACAAGGTTTCGCACAATGTGATAGATGTGGCACTCTATTCAACGAGGCACTGCCAAGTTGAGTAGAGCACCTCATCTTTCACCAAATGTGAAATCCTGTTCCATGGTGCAGGGAAAGACCATAGACCTGAGACTATTTGTTTTGGATACAATACCTCGGACATCAATGAATGTGGTGGCTGGCAACTGCTGAATATTACAGATATGCCAACTTTTTTTCTTTTTTTTTTCATGAGAGGCGAATGATTGTGCTATGACACAGTCGTACAAGGAAGCGGTCAGTCAAAATTGTAGACTGCAAGTATTAGTGACTGGGCATACACCTGTAACTGATTCAATGCACACTGCAAAAGTACAGTATGTACTGTACATGTCAAGAGCAGTGCAATACATGTAGTGCAAAAACAAAAAATGTGAGTTTTGTAGGAGCCCATGTTTTTATTTACCTTATACATGGAAGATGACGTATCAGAGTGAAATATCCAAAACTGGTCAACAAAAGTTGCACGCTCAACAGTGACAGCATGCAGTAGTGGGGTTGCTTTGTGTCTTTTCTTTTATACCCTTTCTTATTTCCATCTCCTCTTGTTGTTTCTCCATGTTCCTCTCTTTCCCTTTTACATCCTTAGCCAAAACTAAACTTAAGGACTTATTATCAGCTTTTATTGAATTTTCCACTTCAGCTGTGACATACATTGGAGAGGGAAAAGCGGCTTTCGAATGGTTGCTCTGGGCTATGTGTGAAGTTAAACAGTTCACAAGATACAGAGTTGTTGGCCCCTGTTGGAAAGCTATGAGGTGGAAATGGCAAAATAAGACCTTATGAACAGCTCTATTAAACATGTCATACATGATAAAAGGAGCAACAGAGCAGTAGCTATGATGTAGAATTTCTTTCTGTGAAAACTTCAGACCCTTTCTCAGTCTGTGGAAATCAGAGAACTTGTGTATGCATGTCTCAGTGTGTGTATGCGAAAATAGCAAGTTTGTTTTTTGTTATTTCTTTTGGAAAGTTTGTGATGTACAGAAGAGAGAGAATATTTTTTTTTTCAATCTTCAGATGTATATGAACAGTACACATTGTATGTACGAGATCTTGTTCCTGAGATGCACCTTATATCAGGGCAAATACTATTCCATGATATATTGGATATGCCTTCTGGAGGGGAGCCTAGATTACAAAGTGCTCTTTTGATGCCAATGAAAAATTATATTCATACCATTTCCTCTTCTTTATGTATCCTTTCCATCTCACATCTACCGAGTTATGACACATTGATGTAGAGTTACTACCAAGAGAATGCAGCCATGGAATAATGACCATTGTATGGATTGTCCAATTTCCCTTTAAATTTCTCAGATCATTATATTTCAAGAGGTTTTCTATATATTGTTCACTTAAAGGGACTGTACAGTACTGGTCGAGGTAGGGATTCATGTTTTGAACATTCCTAAGTGAGATAATGAAAAGCTTCTTATGAAATATGAAATAGCATGTAATTTTAAGAAGGATTCAACGTTTATTTGATGAAAATTGGTTTTCAAATGGCTGAGATATCAAAAAAAGGGCTAATAATAAAAGGCGACATGCCCCAACTTTATTAGTATCTCTTTGTTTCACTTTGTTTTTTGATATCTCAGCCATTTCAAAACCGATTTTCATCAAATAAACTTTTGATACCCCTTAGAACTGCATGCTCTTTGACATCTCATAGAGTGGTTTCTGAATATCTCACAAAACGTTAAAAGCTAAATCTTCACCTCGACCAGAACTGTACACACCCTTTAATCCATACATGTAATATATGAATACATTTATGTTTATGTCTGTATGTATGTATGTACACTGTATGTACATATACTAATACAACCATGACTTGTACACGTACGTTTGTTTGAGGTAACTTCCTCTTTTTAAAGGGTGTGCCAATATTCTGCTTTCCTATGACAGAGACTCCAACCCAAAGCACCTTCTGATCTGGAGATTCTCCCGCCCGAAACCCCTAGCAAACGGGAGACTCCAACTTGATGTGTGCGAAGCGCGAAGTTCCTAGGGTTCTAGATGCTCTCTTGTGCTATCTAAGGCTTATTTTTTCAACATACGATAAAAATAAGTAAGAAATCCCTTCCAACGGAAGACATAGAGCCAGGGCGGGAGAAATTAGATCTCAAACGGGAGAACGGGAGATTTTGCAAAAATGGGTTTTCGGTGGGAGATCTCCCGTCGAAAACGGGAGAGTTGGAGTCTCTGCTATGAAAGTCAGCCATTCAGTCTCTATGTCTGTGAATGCACTTGCTCACACAGTATTTGGTATGTAACGGAAGCTAGACTCATTAAATGCCCACGGGTGCATAATGTGCCCCATCATCAAAGTGACCGCACACTATGTGCGGAGGATTCCCATAATGGATACAGACAAAGGGTACATTACGAGGGAGCCCTTTAATAATCCCAGGCATGCAGACATAATAGGTAATCAGTACGCCATTGATTTGTCCCTAACACTGTACTCTTTTCTCCACAAATTGATGTATGGACATGCATTGGGTTAGACATGATGCATTCATTTTGCGAAGACTTGTCTGTTTTATGTTTTGTTTTTATTCTGTATTGTTTTGTTTTGATGGATTTTGTTTTTCCCCCTACCTGATGTGGGCAGAAAAATCAATATGTACCACTCCTGGCTTCATGCTATGTGCCTGGCCTGAAAACATGTAATGTTTAACCCACAGACGTGACATGTTAGTGTATACACTGTACCAGTAACTCAAGGGAACCATGCACTGATGGTCAGAATTCATTTTGAGTGCCTTGCTGGGCTTTATGTGTGTTTTTGTAGAGTGTGTGCATATGAGTAGTGAAAGTGCATGTATGGGCGTAGAGAGAATGTATGAATTACGGTGAATAATGTGACTATTTCAGCTACAGCTTAGTTTTGATGCACATTTGTGAATGTACTTCGTTCAGCTGAGTGCAGGAAACTTACAGATTTTGTTTTGTTGTTCACAAAATGTACAACATAAAAAAAAAAAATCCAAATTTGAATGCTAATCATGGAATAGTATCATATAAAGGTTTACAGATAGTATATACTTTCATGGTCTGTATCCAACCTAATCAATTTCATCCTGCTGAATACAACAATTTTAAATTAAATGCATGCTAATATCTACACTCATGCAGGCTATAAATAGCACTAAATTAAAGGATTATTCATACTTATGATACATACCAAAAACTCTCTGCATGTAGTATGCATGCCACATGCCTTTCAGTAATACACAGTACTGCTGTCCCATGACAAAAGAAAGCAACTCTGTGGAATGAGTTTCTTGGTAAATGAAGAAAAATGTAATTGTTTATGAGGAAATCTGTACAGTTGCTTCCTTTTGATATCGTGTGTCTATATTTCAGAAATCAGGGGTCATGGGACCTCAATTTCTTCACCATCATGTAGAGCATACAAAAATACCCCAAATAAAGAAAAAAAAATGATTTTGCCAGCATTCAGAGTTGCTTCCTTTTGTCATGGGATGGCAGAATATCAACTGTCAGTTATACGTTTGACATAAAATTCTCACACAAAACTATCAATTTAAATCCATCTGAGCAAAGCTGGACTACACATCCTCAGACCATTTATTACAATTGATATCAAGAAAGAGAAATAAAAAAAACCTGTGACAGTCATGTTAATAATACCTTTGAATTAATTGCATAATACTCATTGGATGTGAGTATATCTTCTTTGCAAATTCAGTTATTCAAACACAGAAATCACATAGTGCAAGTGTGTACTTACTGTTTCCAGTCTGGTAAATTGCCTTTATACTCTTCCGCATTTTATTCAGACCACTTCTGTCTGTATCAAGAGTCTGTAAATTGAAAGAAAAACAAAGGAGAAAAAAGGTTATGTTAATACTGTATCTCAATCAAAATGCATCACGGTTGCATGCTGTTGAATATATCAAACTTGTCTTCATCTTTTGTGACACTATGTATAAGAGCAAAACGTTGAGGTGATTTACACTCTGATATAAAAGGTGGGTTTGTTTTTCTTTTTCATTTTATGTCCACCCTGTAGTTTTGACATCTCTACTTCCCAGGTCAAACGACACAAAGCAGCTCCACAGTAGTTACGTTCAGATGACAAGCCCTAATCTCGAGGTTAAAGGCGCATAGTCCTGGTAGTGTGGAGGGCGCTGTTGAATGACACTGCCGATCACTGTTAGCATTGATACGAAGATTGCCGAAGTTGAGCTGTCATCAAGAGTAAAGCGCGTAGGTGTTGCTAGGTAACATTGCCTTCGTTGTCTTCTCTGCGCGTCACGCAGTCTGTAGTGATGCCAGGAAACGTGCTTATGTGCTTCTTAGTATGACATCACAAAAGAAGTTTGCTATTGAAGCTGCCATCCCCCTCAGCCGAATCATAAGCCGAACTGTGATCGGACCACTGACTACAGTGAATCGGACTTCTTCAGACTCGGGGAAATGGGCCAAAGCGTAAGCGCTAAAGAGGAGTTGATAGGTCTCTGTAGGAAACTTGCGCCGTGCGCCCACGTACGCATTTGAACAAACCACCGGGACCATGTGCCTTTAAGCTCTTGCCCCCCTAACTTCCACATGCGTCCACATGACGAAGCATAACCTCGAGGTTAGGAAACCTCGAGGTTAAACTCCTGCCCCTTTGAGTTCGTTGATTTTTGTGTCCATACGGTGCTTAGCTATGAGTGGGGACCCCCTGCGGCTCGTGGTTAGCACACTAACCCTGAGATATCTCATGGCTCTTAACATCGAGCCAACCTCGAGGTTAGCTAGCTACGAGTGTGTCTACACGGTCCCTAACTACAGCTTAACCTCGAGGTTTCCTAACCTCGAGGTTAAGGCTTGTAGTCTGAACGGTAACTAATGACAACACTTGAATCACCATTACATGATGTTTAGATAAACATGGCACCCCCAGAACCACGTTTCAAACCACATTTAAACGCCATTTGAGATGCATTTAGAAACATAATTCTCTCTCTCTAGAGTTAGATAAACTCAGTTCAAAAACCTTGATGAGGGGGAAATTAACAAATGGGGATAAAGCTTGAACTTGTGCTCGCAGAGGAATGGGAAATCCATGACCTTAATGTGACTTCTGGAATAGCAATCATTTCCCCCTCTATCTCTCATACACACAACACAAAGGCAGAGATCTAGGAGATAAATATCGCAGCAGCAATCAACACTCTTAACATCCATCAAATCTCACCCATTCAAGTCCACAAAGTGGACTAATTAAGAAGAGCTTTGGTGTTTTTAGAGGGGGGGGGGTGTTACCGTACCCCTTTCATCATCCTAGCAGCCTGGTTCCCTCATTAACCCTAGTCAGCTGGTGTCATAAATGCCATCCCTCTACAGTCAGTCAACTATCTTTAACTTTTGACTGGGTGGGAAGGACAATTTTCGGTGATAGCATCTACACTTCGCTGCATTACCCTGGAGTACCAAACAGGCGGTCCTGATAAGTCAAGTTAAAGGCTTGCACACACTTTGTGCACTGTAACAGCAAACAGCTTTTACAGTATGCCTGTATTTCTTAAAGGGGAAATCCAGTCCTAGTAAGTTAGTCTGGTAAGAAAGAGTAAAATATTACGAGTTCAATGGTATCATTTAGATTGAAATCGGATGAAAAATAAGGAAGTTCTAACATTTTGAAGTTTCTGCTTCAGGCTAGCCTTTTGTCAAGGCCCTCTCGCTGTAATGGGCGAGCAAAGCGAGCCCATCCGAGCACGACAGCATGAGGGCCTTCTGAGATCTGCTTCACACATTATTATTAATGACATGTGAAACCTACTGAATATTCATATTAACGGCTTCCGGTCGACAAATGGAATGGCGCGATCCCCACATCCCCAGCCTTGGTGTTGTCACGCCTGTTCGCATGCATCACTGACCACCCACGGAGGTCTGTGGCGTGCATTTGCTGTATTCAAATCGGGTTCGAGCAGAGAGACACAATGATTGGTTGACTTTTGCTCCCGAAATCTGGGAGCAAAAGTTGGTAATTCAAAGGGCTAACAAAAGGATGCGAAGCAGATCTCAAAAGGCCCTCGCACAACCCCACTCAGCTGGGCTCTCTTCACCGTACAGCGAGAGGGCCTTGACAAAAGGCTAGCTTCAGGCCAGCCCGAAGCCAGCCCCCCACTGTAAATGGGGTCCTAATCATGGGACCCTTGTCCAAAAAATCCCCATTTGGACAAGAGTTTCATACAAAGTTTCAGGTAGGTATGATCTTTTGCATGTCATTGCCAAATAAATACTTTCAAAAGCTCAGTTATGCTGCAAGTACAGCACATCAGATTCTGTCTGAGTCATTTCTGGCTTGACATGGATACTTTATTTTTATTTTTTTTAAATCTCAGACCTCAGATTTCAGATTTCACATATATTTCTAGGAAACATGTCCATCTTAATTCAGGGGTGCTGATTTCGCACAAGTGACCAAAAATCAGTTGGGAGAATAAATAGCAGTAACAGTTGTTACTTTGAAAGAAATCTACTACCTTCCTAACTTTTAACCAGTGATGATGCGGGCGAACTCACACCACTATTCACAAGGGGGCAAACCCGAGTCTTGTCCTGAATTCGTCATCGTCAAGGAAGCAAACCCAAAGTGGGCAAAAAGGGGGTCTCAATTTCACCATTTCATAGAACCACCATCCTTATCTCTTCCAAGCATCGCTGCACAGTGCAACATCGACACCATACAGATGTGCAACTCTCCGCGAAGCCTTGTCTCACGGGTCAGAAGATCTGTAAGATGATGTATTCCTGCATCTGTGCTGCTCACCCTTTATCAAAAAAACCTTCTTCACAAACACGGTGAATTCTCACTAGCTGAATATAGATACAGATAGGTATACGGTATGAATAGATAAAAGAAACAGATCATACAGATAATAGAATAGAGACAGTCAATGGGATGTGGATGTACTATAGATCAAGATATAGACATTTTTACATAAAACAGAAAAGAGGTTTATTAGATATAGATATGGATAAAATTACATTAAGATATTTCATTCATGACGTTCTTGACACAGACGCACACGTCATAGATATACAATGTATAATGTAAGTACATATAATGATTTTTTAAAAAAATACAAAATATTTATATTTGCACTATCCGAGGCATATTGTGAAGAAGGAAAGAGGAGAAAAATGCAATATGCTATGGACGACTGCAAAGCTTGTGTCACTTAGCTATGTTCTGTAATGCCTATCACCTAGGAATATTTTGCAGTTGTGGTTCTGACTTGATTTCCTATCCATTGTAATGAGAGCACAAATTTCCATCCATCCCCACTCCTCGAATTGAAAGAAATCGGCAGTGAATAGAGCACCAGCGAGCACAAAGCACATCCAAAGTAACAGACCGACACTGCAGTAAATAATGCAATCAGGAATTTACGCCCGACTTGCAGTCGGTCTTTCCGCCTCTCTAAACAACACTTTGTGAAACCCAAGACTGACGGAGAGTTCTGTAGCGAGCTCGCCGCTTCCTCTATAGCTAAACTGGTGCTGGTGACCTTCCTGATAAGTATAAATGACACTAACGTTGAGGACATACAAAGCATACTGCTGGTATTGTTTTACAGCATTAGTTGATCTATACTTCAGCATTGTCTTCTAATGGGAAACTCAGTGACTAAACAGTTGCTATATGAAGAAATCAAAGAGAAAACAGACACTACCGTGTACAAATCATCTTGAAGGAATATTTCAAACAATGTTGTTGGCTTGGGAAAATCCCTGCTGCATGGCCTTTTAGTGTGTTTCCAATGTCAGAAGGTATGGTATAAAACTGAAGCTATCTGTACAGATATTGAGGCTGCAAATGATTAGGCCTATAAAAACGCAAGTAGTCATGAATCTTTCTCAGATTTTTCCTAACAGTATAGAATCAACCATGATGGGGGGGGGGGGGAAAAGCAGTGATAAGGGTATTTTGATAGTGATGAGGTATATAATGCCATTTATGCCATTATTTTACAGCCCAGTGAGAAAAGTTCAAAAACTTTGAAAATGGAGCAATCAAAATGCCCTGACAGTCTTTCTAACAACAGCTCTAGCATGTACATTGTATGTCTCCTCCCACAACATCATATGGGCCATCAAGCAAGGAAACTATGGTAGCTTCTAAACAAACAAAATTCACAATGTGCATTTATGAATAAATGGTAAACTTGTTTGAGGTAGAGGACAATATCTTGCCCCAAGATAACTAGGACAAGGACATGGCTGTAAATGTTCATTTTAATGTGATTTTCATGTAGTGACAGAACTGGGCTGAAAAAAAAAAAAAAAAATCTTAATAAATGCTCATTCTCCTCCCCTAACCCCATTTTTTCTGAAATTTTGGGAAGGTACTTGGTATTGCTGTTGTTGTTTTTTAATACTGTACATGGCACAGAACAAACCTTGAAATATCATTTTTCCATTCATTCAAGAATGAATAGTGATATGAAACCACTCAATCAACCAATCTAACCTGACATAAAACCCTCTGGATTTTGTCTTCTCTATCACACATGTATTATGTACATGTATGCACCTACAGAGTTCCAAAAGTGCTCGGTGTATTCCCAATCCAAACACCCAATTAAAATGATATCACATTTCCTACGATATGCATCAGATCACTTTCAGTTGAGCAAAGTTTGCTGACCTCGAATCGAGCAAGTGGCAACCAATGAGATTTTAACTTGGTTTAACCCCTCCAGGGTGACGTATCCAGTGGGGATGAAGTGGATTTAGTGAATAAATAATCCCCGTATCCCATTTGAGGTTTTGTAATGATGCATGCCAGGAAAATTGCACACCCCATATGCCATACTTGGTGTGAAACACACAGGCACTTCAGGGCATTACATCATCAATGGCTATATGCATCATTTACAAACTTACTCGATCCACCATCATGGATGATATTCACTTCATATCCCTTGATTGAGTCATTTTGTTACCGACACAGATTTAAAGTGCATCCTACACAATCCATACTCCAGCGTTCAATCATACACTTGAGAAAATCGTTTGACATTCTTTGGGCAGAGAGTCTTGGTCTACATTTTTGCTTTAATACCAGTTTTCACAATAACAATGCATTTTGATGCTTCTGTGGTTCTGACCAAGCAACAAAGAACTTACCCTTATACAAATGATGCACAGGATAGAGTGTGTTAGTGAAGGTGCGGCGCACTCGAGAGTAATGACAATGGTGCGACATGCACGAGGCGCAGCCGAGTGCATGTTTGCAACCGTTGTCAATACTCGAGAGTGCGCCGCACCTTCACTAACGCCAAGAAATAATCCTGTGCATCATTTGTTTCATAAAATGGGTCAAAAACTAACAGCATTATTCACGTACCTTTGTGGGTCAATACCAGTCAGCTACATGTAGCACTCGCTCAAAAGTCAAGATGTCCGAAGATGTTCGTCCCAAACATTTACGCACGTCGCATTCGGAAATCCCGCACATAAGTACTGTACGTACGTATACGTACGCCACGTGTTATGCACAAGAAAGGCCGCTGGCTGTTGTGGCAGCCCGCGGCCCGAACTACAAGTTGTTTACAGGATTGACAGCGCGTATAGTAGCGCGTGACGCACTTGTAACAACTGATTGAGTGCGCACTGCTAGTGTAAACATTGTGACGTACGTCAGGCCAGGGAGGTGGAAGAGAGACTCTTCCACCTCCCTGGTCAGGCCGTGCATTTCCTGAGAAATCAATGCACGCACACGTGACTCATTTCAGCGCTTCCAATTGGCTACATTCTTGAACCCATTTTATAATATTCAATACCTTTCACAAGGTAGACTCTGAGCCAACTCTCAGTTGTTCATGACTCCTTAACTCTTTATGCCACATTCGCATGTCCGACTCATACCCCTTTCATAAACTCAATAATGCGGATAATATCCGCAACATTTGGTCATAAAATCGGAGCGGGGAAAGAATAATGCGCTTTATTTCGACCCTTCTATTATCCGCATAATAGCAGCATCGGGACAAGATTTGGAGTTTATGAACGCAAACCCAAATAATGCGGATAATTGCCGGGGTGTGGTCAAACGTCACCTGTCTTTCCTGCAGGAGGGACGTGTGCAGTCACCACGACGATTATCCGCCTTTTTCAGGACGGGCGCTCGTAAAAATAATGCGGATTATTTTCAGAGTTTGTGAACGCATTTTTTATTGAATTGTCCGCATTATTCTTATGTGGATAATAGGAGGATGAGTTTATGAAAGGGATATCAGTCAACGGCGTGCAGAGTTCGCATATTCTGCTCTCACGCAGAACCCGCCCAAACTGATCGATTAATTGCCAAATGCCATCTTACAATGAAAGTGTTTCTCATGATTCCATTCCTGTCATATATACCTTGCAGTTTATGTTGTGATTGAATATCAGGGATGGTCCCTGTTCTACTGGATTTGCAATTAAATTCTAAGTTTCTGTCACTGTTTTGTGTGCAAAACTCATGCCTCTACAATATTGCAGCTTCAGGTTATTTGAAAGAAAAAAAAATTATACTTTCATCATACAATTTACACCAAAGCAGAGCTTGGCATTTTCTCTGCAACTTTGCTCATGACATGTACAGAGCAACAGAAATCTATAAAATTGAAACAGATCTATTTGAAAAAAAAAAAAAAATGTTTTCCCAAACCATCAATATGTTGCTGTCTCAGAATAATGTGGCACATAGGGGGTTCACACAATGGCACATTAAGAGTTAATTCAGTGCCGCCCTTTGTGGCACTACTCATCTTTTTTTATTAATATCTGCATTAGAATAAATGCATCCGTCTTTCACCCCGATGTACACAATAGACAAGAGTTTGACCTTTAAATATCAGTGGAAATGTCCAGAGAATTCACGCCAAAACATATTTCTCGTACAGTGCATGCCAGCAGAATTGTCGACTACTGCTCTAAGATGTACATGCAGAGTATGCATTAAAAAAATGTGTGAAATAACGTCATAATAACACAATTTCAGTTGTGTAAAGAAAATTCTTAGAAATGACAAAAATTTCGCTATCGACTGGTCACAGTGCAGCTTTAAAACAGTTAATGAGAACCTGATGACAGGCCCAAATTCTCCGCAGGGTTCCACTTCACTTGCCATGCTCTCTTCCATGGCGAAGCCTGCTGGACACGGAATGGGGAATCACTATTCTTTGGGCACAACATGGCACCTCCTTTAACCCTCCCACAAGCAAACAAGAATACATTAAATTAAACTACTGACACACACATGCACACACACACACACACACACATAAATACCTTACGCGTATTGCAGTGCCTGGGACTGAGGCGTAAATCATCTTTACATGCTTCCCTGCCTAATGTATCATGAAAGGAGGCAATATTCGCCTCATGTTGTGGGCGAACCCCCAGGGGCAATATCGCTTCCCCTGCGTCGCCGGGGAGGGGCCTTTGCTGGGAAGCGGGATGGTCCTTCTCCATCCATCCGTAAACCGCATCACTTCATCACGAGATGGAGAAAGAGAAGAGAAAGAGACAGACAAACAGACAGACAGAGAAAGAGACCAACAGACAGAGAGAGAAAGAGAGATAGAGAGAGAAGGAAGCATATATCATATGAAATTTATATCCCAACACCTACTACTTTTTTTCTCCCATCCCTCCTCATTTTCTGGTTATTTTTCCGAGAAGGGTTATTTATGACTGAATGCATGGATGAGGTTTTTCGCGGGACGCGACATGCAGAGCGGCGGAGGTACACGAATGCCTAATTTCTCCGGCAGATGGGTTCGATAGGCTGTGATATCAATAGATCACACATTATCCTTGCCAATAAAGTACAGATAAACGGAGACCACATGAATAATACATTGTCCACCATACTGATGCGGTTTCGCTTGATGTCTTGTGGTATTCATCATAGCTTGATGAGCTGCTACAACCATACACTGGAGTCAATTTGGGATGACCTTCACCTCTTATGATTTTCAAAGTGGAAAGTAATTTGGTTTACCCTTCAATCCTACAAACAAGTAAAATAAAGTCAAATATCTTCTACAAGTACATTGGGCAACATACGACACATTTAGTTTTGAAACTTTGAGATGATTAAATACAAGTAAAGCACCATTAACTAGCTTTAAACAAAGACACAACAAACAATATGTTCTATTTGAGCTTGTACAGTTACACCATGCTATATGCTGCAACAAAAAGGCCCTTCCCTTCAAAAAAAAAAAATAAATTAATACAAACATCTAGATGACAGAATTCCCAAATGTAATGCATCACAATATACTCCTGTGTGCGTGTGTGCATGTGTGTGTTTTAAATTAGTTTTCAGCATTAATCAATTCCATTATATGTGCAGTATTCACAGTATTTCTTGAACGAAATCCAAAGACGAGTTTGAAAAAAGAATGTCCAAAGAATGTCCAATTTTGTTGAATTTGTTTACAAACTGTCCTAATTAATCTTTTTTTTTTCTCATTCCTTAAATTTTGTCTTGCTCTCAATTTTCTTGAAGTATCATTACATAGGGCTTCACTGCATCTGTGATATATCCCTGTATAAAAGCACGAATGAAACTGCAATTTATGACATTATATGAAAATACAGTAGCCCTTGGCCTGAGTTGAATCCAAAGGGACCACAGAAAATCCTTCAGATTTTATATGGGACTTGACTTCAACTTGCACAATGGAATATTATTGTGTGGTTTACATCCATTCGGAATCAGATTTCTTCTCTGGCCTGACAATTTTTCAACTTGTGCATTGCATGGTTGACCAACGCAAGATTGACTGTAGTTCTTGGCATCCGTCACAGTAATGTTGTTCCCATCATACAAAGTACTCAAGATTTAGTAACACAGGTGCATCCCTCATTACTATTCCACTTACAGTATCAGCATGTAGGGTGATGAGCATTGTTACAACAAATCAAAGGGTGGGACTATTCTCCTACCAACTAGCCAGGCAACTATATCCATTCCCCCCTTTAATAAGGGCCTATCTCACTGGAGGAGACTTTGCCGTGACTGCCGCAACTTGTGCGATTCTACAGACCAAGAAGTGGCTAGCGCCCTCACCAAGAATGCGACACCAGGGCGACGTCCAAGACGTCTCTAAAAAAAAGGTAACAACCTATTCACCCGAAAGTCCCTGACACGACATATTTCAGTTGCAGAGATGTCTCCACAATGTCTCCAGTAGGTGGCCAGTAGGTCTCCTCGAGGTGGCAGAGACATCTCGGAGACATTACGGACAAAATTGGTTTCTGCAACTTGGCCGCTACTGAGAATATCACCTTCGTCTCTGAGACCAGCTGGAGAATGGAAAAAGTCTCCCCCAAAAATTGAACATGTTCAATTCTCTCATGACTCCGTGGAGACCAGACTAGTCTCCAGGAGATACCAAGGAGACATCTCCCTGACCATGCGGAGATGACTCTGCAACCACTCTGCGACCAGCGAGACTCAAGTTGCCCCTCGCCACGTAGTTTCCAAGCCAATGAGATTCTAATTAGGTGATCCGAGTATCCTCTCGGATCACCTTCTGTATCTGTACGGATTCTTTGTTCTTCTTCTTCTTCTTCTTCTTTCTTTATTTCTGGACAAAAGTTGTGTATCTACTTACTCAGAAAGTTTTCAGAGTATCAATTTCAAACTCATACCATATATGTATCATGTCCCAAAGACAACAAATCTAATGTATCATAGTGATCAGTCGACCGTGACGTCACTATGACGTCATTATATGAAAACACATTCTCAATCATATCTCATTAATGGAATAGAATTTCTCAATGAAATTTACGTCACATGTATTTCAAGTTACGCGCATTCTATTCATATTCTCAAAATTCATATTTTCTCTTAAAACGTGCGCGTACGCGCGCGTTGAAATATTTGTATGCTCAAATCGAGCTCAAAATTTTTTTGCACACGTTTCAGACCATTTGGAGCATTTTTTGAAAAATTGAAAAAATTGGACGGACGCGTACGCGCGCGCACATATACGCACGCACAGCTCATATGCAATGAAAATTTCCCGTTTTTTCACTTTGATCGGATGTCTGAAATGTCAAGGAATAGTTCTACCAAGTTTCAAGTCAATCCCACTCAAAATGACGTCATACGGACCCGTCAAAGTTGAAATTCCGCGCGCGCGTCAATGGCGATATACAGTCCAACAATGCCAAAAAACTGCCAATTTTAAATCCGATTTTACTCGTCAGGATGGACGGTGACCCCCCATTTTCTTTACATATTCTGAAAGCTGATGAGTTGTACATGTCATTTCATGGGTTGGCAATGCTGGAAAAATGATTAAAATACAGTTAAACTCGCCTAAGTCGACATCGCATATGTCGAATAATCGCGCAAGTCGATAATTTTAAAAAGTCCCGATTTTTCCCCATTGACTTACGTGTATTAATTCACTCATAAGTCGAATTTTTTAAGTCGAATACTCGCTTAAGTCGATGAAATTCCAAGAACACTTTCACGGAAAAACCATTGAAATCACTGTGCCTAAGTCGAATAAGATTTTATTGTGTAATAAATCACTGTCAAAATCACGAGACGCCAGTTTTTGTTTACATACAGTATATACCAAAAGAAACTGCGTAAATAAACATTAACGTTTCATTAACGCAAGCGGTTTCACCTGAATCGTTAGTAACGCAAACTATAACGATCGGGAAAATTAACGTTCGTAGCAACGATGAGTAACGATCCCTAGCGCAAATTAACGATGTTTCGTTAACTTTAACGATAGGTAACGCAAGAACTCACGCGAGATTTTGGTTTTGTAACGAGACCTGGTGAAAGGACGACGTAGCCCCTGCCGAGTGTAGCGTTCTATGCCTTATATTTAGCGGAGTCTTTTCGCGAATCGAATCACGATTTCGCGAATGGTTAATTTGCGACCGGGGTCACCAAAAACGCACGCCGGGCCACCAAAAAAGCCGAATGTTTGCCTTCAGTTTTGGAAATGAAACGGTAACAATCGGTTCCATAAGATGCTGAATAAATGTCAGATGTTTGCTCTTTTAATTTTGGAAATGAATAACGGTATTCGATTTCCGTATAATACTAAAATAAATGTCGGATGTTTGCTTATACTTTTGGAATGTCAGAGATTTGATTTTGCGTTCGGAAATGAATAAGGATAAAAAAGTATCCGGAAGATGCTGAAATAAATGTCGAATGTTTGCTTTGACGTTCGGATATGAAAAATAATGATATTCAACTCCATACGATGATAAAATAAATGCCGGATGTTTACTTTTACGTTCGAAAGTAAATAACAATTACATTCAGCTCCGGAAGATGCTAAAGTAAATGTCGAATTATCCCTTTGACGTTCGGAAATGAATAACAATAATAATCAACTTCGTACAATGATGAAATAAATGTCGGGTGTTTGCTTTTACTTTCGAAAGTAAATAGCAATAACATTCGGCTCCAGAAGATGCTAAAATAAATGTCAGATGATTGTTTTTACGTTCGGAAGTGAATAGCAGTAAAATTCTTCTCCATACGATGCTAAATAACTGTCGGATGTTTGCTTTTAAATTTCGAAATGAATAACAGTAACATTTAGCTGCGTTTGATGGTAAAGTTAATGTTTGATATTTGCTTTAACGTTCGGAAATGAATAACAATAGTATTCAACTCCGTCCATGATAAAATGAATGTCTTATGTTTGCTTTTATGTTCGAAAGTAAATAGCAATAACATTCAGCTCCGGAAGATGCTAAAATAAATGTTGAATGTTTGCTTTGGCGTTCGGAAATGAATAACTATAGTAATCAACTCAGTACGATGATGAAATAATTGCCGAAAGTTCGCTTTTACGTTCGAAAGTAAATAGCATGTAACATTCGACTCCTGAAGATGCCAAAATAAATGTCAGATGATTCATTTCACTTTCGGAAGTGGACAGCAGTAACATTCGGCTCCTTACGATCATAAAATAAATGTCGGGTGTTTGCTTTTGAATTTGGAGATCGAATAACGGTAATATTCTGCTCCGTACGATGCTAAAATGATTGGAAATGATTAACGGTATCAATCGGCTCGATATTTTAGATGATGAAATAAAAAGCGGATGTTTGCTTTCACGTTCGGAAATGAATAAGGATGATATTCAGCTCCGTAAGATCCTAGAATGAATGTCGGTTGCTTGTTTTTACATTTGAAAATGATTAACGGCAACATTCGGCTCCGGAAGGTGTTAAAATACTTGTAAATGGTGGATGATTGCTTTTACAATCAGAAATAAATAACGGTAACTTTCGGACCGAACGTAGGACCGATTTAGTTTTGCTTGTTTTTTTTTTTTTTTTTTTTTTTTTCGGGCCACCAAAAAATAAAAATCAATCCTTTTGGGGCCACCAAAATAAAAGTTATAGTGTGGAGCCCTGGCCTGCATCAATGTGGATAAAGTGTCTTGCTCAAGGGCAAATATCGGGCACACCGCTCCAGCTCTCGGCTCCAGAGTAGACAACATACAATGTACATTATACATAAATGTACATGTGGTGTAACTTTAAGTCGATTTTTTTCGACTTACGTACAAGTCGAAACTCGCCTAAGTCGATGTGTTTTGCTCAGTCCCGAGAAGATCGACTTATGCGAGTTTAACTGTATATCAAATTTCTTAATAAAGTTAAAAAAGTAAATTTTCAAAATGACGTCATCAAATTTCAAGTTCATTCAAGCATATCTCACTTATTCTTTAGTTGATTTTCGTCCAAATTTCAATATGTTGTAGCTTATTAAATGGTCTTTCAGATATATAATAACAACAATTTGATTGGATGACGGCATCACCTCGTAAAAAGGGATTAAAAGTAACATTGTTAAATTTGACCAGTTTACGTGTTATCTCTATGGGAGTGCAGTTTTTCTGGAAATGAAAACTGACATGACTATCTTTATCGAGCACTAGCTCACTTATGCTTCGGTGAATTTCTCCCATATTTTAGTATGTTGTAGCTGAGACTTTGGGCTATCGTAAGTGTGCCCTTCGTTTTTTCATACGGAGTCGGCATCATGCCCAAAAACCTGGTTGAAATTAAAGCTTATCTTCCATGTATTTTCATATTCCTTTCTTTCTGCAACTTTCTTTGCAATAACTTGAGAAAAACAAGCTCTATCAGCCCAATATTTTGCACATGTTTAGTTTATGTCACGTACATTATTTCATAAAATAACAACTACTTGATCGGGCACCTTCTTGGGTATGTAAATTAGGGTCAAAGGTCAAAAATGTTTCATCCTGTATCTTGGTGAATACATGTCTTATCTTTCCCATATTTTGCATACGTAAAGACCATGTTACAAGAATCATTTCACAAAATAACCACTTTTTGCTCAGACGCCATCTTGTCTGTGCAAAGTAGGGTCAAAGGTCATATGTACTTCTTTCTTTATCTTCATTATGACGTGTTATCTCTATGGGAGGGAATTTTTCTAGATGTGAATATTGACATGATTGTCTTTATCGACGACTAGCTCAATTACCCTTCGGTGAATTTCTTCCAGATTTTAGTATGTTGTAGCCAATGTAATACTCTTTAAGTTTTGTTCAATCAAAGTTTTAATCGGATGATGTCTTCACCTCGTGAAAATGGATATAATGTAACCTTGTCAAATTTAACCAGTTTACGTGTTATCTCTATGGGAGGGAGTTTTTCTGGAAATGAAAATTGACATGACGGTCTTTATCGAGCACTAGCTCACTTACTCTTCGGTGAATTTCTCCCAGATTTTAGTATGTTGTAGCTGAGACTTTGAGCTGTCGTCGAGGTGCCCTCTATTTTTTCATACGACGCCGAGATTACGTCAAAAAACTTGGTTGAAATCAAACTTATCTTCGATGTATTGAGATATTTCTTTCTTTCTGCAACTTTCTCTGCAATAACTCAAGAAAAACACCCCCTATCACCCCCATATTTTGCACATGTTTAGTTCATGTCACGTACATTATTTCATAAAATAACAACTACTTGATCAGACGTCATCTTGGGTATGTAAATTAGGGTCAAAGATCATAAATGTATCATCTTGTATCTTGGTGAATACATGTCTTATCTTTGCCATATTTTGCACACGTAAAGACCATGTTACAAGGATCATTTCACAAAATAACCACTTTTTGCTCAGATGCCATCTTGGCTGTGCAAAGTGGGGTCAAAGGTCATATGTACTTCATTTTGTATCTTCGTTATAGTGTATACGGAATTTGGTACCAAAGATGGCAGACCTGACTCCCTTTTCTAAATGAGAATCCAAACATCACACGGCCAATGTTCCTAAACACAGATGAAACCTGTATGGTCATGCCTATATTGGGATCAGAACTCAAATCATTGATTTTCGAAAAGATCGGATCACCTAATTTGTCAGTGTTGACAAATTCCAAGTCTAGTTCTTCTTCTTCTTCTTCTTCTTTCTTTATTTCTGGACAAAAGTTGTGTATCTACTTACTCAGAAAGTTTTCAGAGTATCAATTTCAAACTCATACCATGTATGTATCATGTCCCAAAGACAACAAATCTAATGTATCATAGTGATCAGTCGACCGTGACGTCACTATGACGTCATTATATGAAAACACATTCTCAATCATATCTCATTAATGGAATAGAATTTTTCAATGAAATTTACGTCACATGTATTTCAAGTTATGCGCATTCTATTCATATTCTCAAAATTCATATTTTCTCTTAAAACGTGCGCGTACGCGCGCGTTGAAATATTTGTATGCTCAAATCGAGCTCAAATTTTTTTTGCACACGTTTCAGACCATTTGGAGCATTTTTTGAAAAATTGAAAAAATTGGACGGACGCGTACGCGCGCGCACATATACGCACGCACAGCTCATATGCAATAGAAATTTCCCATTTTTTCACACTTATTGGATGCCTGAAATGTCAAGGAATATTTCTACCAAGTTTCAAGTCAATCTGACTCAATATGACATCATACGGACCCGTCAATGTTGAAATTCCGCGCGCGCGTCAATGGCGATATACAGTTCAACAATGCCAAAAAACCGCTAATTTTGAATCCCATTTTACTCGTCAGGATGGACGGTGACCCCCCATTTTCTTTACATATTCTGCAAGCTGATGAGTTGTACATGTCAATTCATGGGATGGCGATGGTGGAAAAATGATTAAAAGATATCAAATTTCTTAATACAATTAAAAAAGTAAATTTTCAAAATGACGTCATCAAATTTCGAGTTTACTCGAGCGTAACTCACTTATCCTTTGCCAATTTTCACCCAGATTTCAGTATGTTGTAGCTTATTAAATACTCTTTCATAAATGTAATAACAACATTTTGATTGGATGACGGTATCACCTCGTAAAAATGGATTGAAAGTAATCTTGTCAAATTTGACCAGTTTACGTGTTATCTCTATGGGAGTGCAGTTTTTCTGGAAATGAAAATTGACATGACTGTCTTTTTCGAGCACTAGCTCACTTATGCTTCGGTGAATTTCTCCCAGATTTTGATATGTTGTAGCTGAGACTTTGCGCTATCGTAAGTGTGCCCTTCGTTTTTTCATATGGTGTCGGGATCATGTCCAAAAACTTGGTTGAAATTAAAGCTTATCTTCGATGTACTGAGATATTCCTTTCTTTTTGCAACTTTCTTTACAATAACTCAAGAAAAACAAGCTCTATCAGCCCAATATTTTGCACATGTTTAGTTCATGTCACGTACATTATTTCATAAAATAACAACTACTTGATCAGACGTCATCTTGTGTATGTAAATTAGGGTCAAAGGTCATAAATGTATCATCTTGTATCTTGGTGAATACATGTCCTATCTTTTCCATATTTTGCACACGTAACGACCATGTTACAAGGATCATTTCACAAAATAACCACTTTTTGCTCAGATGCCATCTTGGCTGTGCAAAGTGGGGTCAAAGGTCATATGTACTTCTTTCTTTATCTTCGTTATGACGTGTTATCTCTATGGGAGGGAATTTTTGTAGATGTGAAAATTGACATGATTGTCTTTATCGAGCACTAGCTCACTTATGCTTCGGTGAATTTCTCCCAGATTTTAATATGTTGTAGCTGAGACTTTGGGCTATCGGAAGTGTGCCCTCCATTTTTCATACGATGTCGGGATCACGTCCAAAAACTTGGTTGAAATTAAAGCTTATCTTCGATGTATTGAGATATTTTTTTCTTTCTGCAACTTTCTTTACAATAACTCAAGAAAAACAGGACTTATCACCCCCATATTTTGCACATGTTTAGTTCATGTCACGTACATTATTTCATACAATTACAACTACTTGATCAGACGTCATCTTGGGTATGTAAATTAGGGTCAAAGGTCATAAATGTATCATCCTGTATCTTGGTGAATACATGTCCTATCTTTCCCATATTTTGCACACGTAAAGACCATGTTACAAGGATCATTTCACAAAGTAACCACTTTTTGCTCAGATGCCATCTTGTCTGTGCAAAGTGGGGTCAAAGGTCAAATATACTTCATTCTGTATCTTCGTTAGTGTATACGGAATTGTGTACCATGGATGGCAGGTCTGACTCCCTTTTCTAAATGAGAATCCAAACATCACACGGCCAATGTCCACTAAACACAGATGAAACCGGTATGGTCATGCCTATTGGGATCAGGAGACTCAAATCGTTGATTTACGAACAGATCGGATCACCTAATTTGTCAGTCTTGACAAATTCCGAGTCTAGTTTTATTTTCCTTCCACTCTGGTTTTTTTCTCTCCCTCTCCCCCTCTCCGTTCTTTCTCTCTCTCTTTCTTCTCTAACATACCCACTCAAACAGACGCACACACACACACACACACACACACACATTATCCCTTGGGTATGTAGTTAAGTCCTCAAATCGTTACTTTGGAGGGGTTCTTTAGAGTTCCCCTCCACTAATTAACACTCTACACAAAGAAATCACCCGGCAACGACCATAAAGGTTTCATCGGTTGCCAAAGTACCCACGATTGACATAATTACCCAATTCCAACCTGACAGATGTTTGCCCACTTTAATAACGAGAGGAATTTTTTGCAATGGTCCCTTTTTTTCTCTCAACAGTGCTTCCCACAGCCATTTGTTGGCATAAACAATGAACATATGCCACATATGATCTTGTTATCCTGAAAAGGACCCACTCAGTGTCAACATTTAGGTAAGCATGTTCTTACCTTCCTCGGGACAATCAGAACATGCTTATCAAAACATTGAGGAGTAACAGGTAGAGCCTTTAAAAATTTTAGGGACCATACTCACACTCCCATCCGAGAAAGAATACATGGTGTACCGTGAAACTATCCATAAAATGTTCTCTCACCATGGAAACCTCAAAATATAAAATGTGACCCGCTACAACAAAAGGATCCTAAAGTCGCTGACGGGCGAGCCAAGCATGGCCCAGAAAAATGCTATTTTCAGGCCTTTCCTTTGATCATTTAGCTTCGAAATTTCGGCAGATGATAGAAGATACATTAGACTACAAAATTATGTAAAAACAGAAATCCGAACGTTTTGACAGATTTTGGTGATCTGACTTCAAACTCGATTTTCTCGGCTCACCCGTCAGCGACTTTAGGATCCTTTTGTTGTAGCGGGTCACAAATGTTATAACTCCCTGCTCTTGGAGGAAAATCAAAAGCTCCGGTAACATCTACACAGCATGTACTTGTATCTGGTATTTAAAACAAACTCATCATTACCACAGTCGGTGTGCACTTCCTTCTTTGGCTGTTTCTTGATATCGTCAGATCATCATCACATACCAAAATCAGTACTGCCATAGTATGGCAAAAAGCTGCATAAATACATAGATGAGTTTTAGTTGAGTGAATCAAGTGATACTTAACCTAATGAATCAAAACCTGTCTTAATTCCTAATTAAGTCCTACTTTGGCATCAGAAACTTGACTGGGCAGAGACAGGCTGTATTAAAAACACTGTAGAATTCATAGCAACCTGTCTGAAGAATGGTCCTTCTTATTTTTAGATTTTTCTGACCTTTCACTTTGTATATCAAACTCTAAGAAAAGATTTCCTGTTGAGGAGTTTGTTTGTTGAGGAGTTCATTGTTTGTAAATTGATATCATGTTGATATGCCTTTCATGTTGAAGAATTGCCCTTGATGCATAAAATCATGGCTAGTATTATATCTTTCCTTGTCAATTCAAATTAAAAGACATATGTTGACAAATACGCGCTAAACGCCTGTGTCAGTCAGAGCTAATCTGAAAATGGCATGAAATCACGGCACAATATCATGACATATTTCAAAAGAATTCAGCAATTTCCCTTTAGTTGTCTTTTACATAATTCACTGGGGGAAAAAAAAAAACAGAGAAAAAATAAGAATGGGGAAGTGGAAACATGTTCTTTCAGGGTGATAAAAGTTTATATATCTTAATATTCATGGCTTTATGACTGCGCTATCCATCACCCGCAGTTTAATTTGCAATCAACAATGGAAGAGTAGATCTGGAGAATCTTGCTTGAGCATATGGGCACCGAAAGTGTTTACAAATTTATGCCGCACGTCTTTTACCGGCCTCTCGCAGTGGGCTCCCCCTGGTGGGGCAGACCCAGTCAGCTAGTTGTATTAACCCGTTGAGGAGAGACTGATTTTGCTGCAACACGCATTTCCCATTGGCACCTGCCCAAGTATTCTCAGGACTCGTCTTCAACGGGTTAAGTAGGAGACACTCTCACACACAGGAGCTATTAGTTCTTGCTTTGCGATGCAAAAATCTATTTATTTGCCACTGTTCACATACAGCAATATAAAAAAAAAAAGTCACTCGGCTGCGAATAAAGAACTTTGAATATTCCAGACTGCGCATACCTGAACGATGACCAGAGCATGACCCTGTGCTCAAATGTATGGACCTACAGTGTACAGTCTGGTGAGTTACATTCCGAAATATGGGATTTAAAAAACTTATGGCAGTCACGTACCATTCACACACGTGGCACAGGGCACATTATCGCAAGAGTTTGAAGAAAAAAAACTGGACTGATTTTCATATCACAATAAAAATCGCAAGAGAGAATGATTTTGTGTGTCCACACACAAGATTTAACAGCTTTTACATCGTGTTGCTAAAACCAATAAAAAATAATAATGATGATTTTAAGGATATGTGAACAGGACTACATGTACGGTGTAACAGACTCACTTGCCTCCTTCTCTGGGGCAATGAAAAATCACTGTTGGGCAAGTGAAATGAGTGCACACCAGGCTGCCGAGAGGTATACAAGTGTATTGGGCCCTTCTGCCAGAATGCCCATCTGGGCACGTCCATGAAATATCTTTGGTCACGCCCTGAGCAAAGCAGAAAGGCAGGGCTGTATGCGTGGATCCATGTCAAGTGATAAATACAATGTATTTTCATACAAGATCAGTCTCCTCCAGTGACGAAACAGCTGTTTCTGTGTCTGCCCCGATTTACTTACAGTTCATTGCAATCTGCATTCTACACCTTCAGGAAATTGTCACACCTGCTATTAAAATGCCTTGGGTACATTGAAGTAAAAGCGATGTATGATTGTCCGTATGAATGACTTTTTTTTTCAAAACAATCCTTTTTAGACTTTCTACATGTACAAAGAAAATGGATTCCATGAAATCAGAGGGGAAAAGGGAGAAGTAATCTATAACGATATTAAAAAGACATATTGACCACGATCAGATGTTTTGGGCGTTCTGTCTGATAAGAAACTTTCAAGATTTTTTTTTTTTTTTTGGTATAGCCTTCCGTAATGTAACATTTCATGACAAGAATGCATTGGAATGTGAAACCTATAATTGAAATTCTGGTGGAAATTTGATTATCTTCACTCAATGTCATGGCATTAACTGTTCACCCTGCAGTTATGCTTTGTAGAAATAAGTAAATTAATAACATAATATTCATTTCATATTGAAGATGTGAGGAATATGAAACTAACGAGGAAAGAGGCCGTCTCCCATTTCTATGCACAATAGCAACAGCACACTGGCTGAAAGTTACCTACATAATGCAATGACAAAATTTAAATGAAAATGTATTGATCAGTTGAAGTGTGAGACAATAAATCAATTCAGACACATGGAAAGAGACTGCATGGTTGCCGCATCGTACTCTTGTGAGTGAAGATGGTTTGGGATGGTTCACTTTTTTCATCATGTCAAATCCACCTAAGGGCATTTTCAATCTCTAATCTAAGTTCATGGTAATCAAAGGAAACAAGGGCTTTTCCAATTTTTTTTACCATGTACAGCATGTATCAATTACAGCAACAGCTAAAATTGCTGTAAATTACTGTCCACATTATGCAAGTCTGACACAACGGTGGTGGGGGCGGGGGAGGGGGGTGGACAATGATAAAGAAACATGTATTGATCCATTCAAAGTGAGATGTATTCAGACAAAGAGAAATACATATTGCATTCATTCCTTCCCCCATGATGAAGGAGGTTAAAAAGTGGTACATTAGCTAACTAGCAACACAAGGTGCATTCACATTTTAAATACAGGGAAATATATACATGTATCATAGTACACTGTATTTCGCTTGGTAATTCGTAATGTCAATGCAAATACAGCAAAAACTACATTGCAAAAGATTGTGGCATTTAGGATAGTACAATTCAAACTTATTGCACAAAACATACGGATGTGAATCGTGTCATGAAAAGCCACCAATTGTACAGCGGTGCATTTCTCATGTAACCCGACACATTTCAAGTCTTCTCCCCATAATATATGCGCAAGTGCTGTGCTTGTAAACCTAGGAGAGGTATACTTTCGGGCCACAAATACCACAGTTTTTTTGTGAATGAGAAAAGATCCAAGTGAATTATCACACTAGCTTGATCACCCTGGCATTTCACCAGCGAGATGGGTACAAACAAATTACTCTGTGGTATTCATAAATGTACACATAATACACTGTACTACTGTGATTCAAATTTGAATGCACATCTCGATAATCCAAGGGTGGATATCGAAACAAGTACAATCTCACATTAAGCTCAGACTCACACTACAAATACAATAATTCAAACCCGAAACCATGTAGTCATATATGCATATTAAAGTTAATATGGTATATATATACAATGATAGTATTGGGTTTTCATTACAAAAGTATTTGCTTGTGAAAAGTATATCATACAAGTGTACTTGTATATTCTGTCTTCAAAAGATGGTCCATACATGTGTAAAAGCAAAGTCCAAGTTCTGTGACCATAATACCTGAGACATGTAATTCAAAGTTCAAATAGCAATCCTATCAGTATAGTTGTACCTTTAGCATATATATCCATACCAAGTATACATTGTTGCAAGTCTTATTTTTTTTTTGATGACTCTGCATACACTCTTTCATTGCATGCAAAAGTTTACATGTACTGTATACACCAAATATTTTGCGAGGTTTTTATTTTTGTGAATTTCACGAGTCAGGTGCTATTCGCGAAATTAAAGACACACAAAAATATCAACTCTGATCACGCTATGAATGTGATGTACGCGTAGTATTTCTCTGTTTGGTACAGGACTCAACGACCGCGAATTTAACCACTCACGAAATCATCAGGAAGTTTCCATTCGCGAAAATTTAGACTCGCTAAATATATGTATATTTATATATATAAATATATGTTATCACGCAGCATACAAAAGTAGGTGGTATACTAGCTGCCATTTGTGTGTGTGTGAGTGTTTATATGTGCATATTTTCTTTGTGAATATGATTTTGGCATTACACAATGAAATTTGAATAAAAAACACAAATCATATGAAACGACTTTAACTGACATTTAAACTACATATTACTTTCACAAATACTTGCTACATTTCCTTCATTTTTTTTTTCTTGATCTATTGCTTTGATTTCAATGGCCATACATGTATTAAGAAATGGGTTTTTTTTTATACTGTATCTTCTCTCTCAAAGAATAAACTCAGCTAATCAAAATTTTTGCACATGGCACATATCACATTACACGAATAACAATTTCAAATCATGTGCTGGAGTAATTGACAGTATAAACAACGAAACTGAATTATGTTCTAGGATGGCACGGTGTAGTTTTGTTTCCCAGCTCTTGTTTGGCACAGCAAAAGATGCCTGTAAAACTATCTCCATCAAGATACAGCTTGCATTGTCTGGGGAGATGTCACAATGTATTGTTTTATTAGTGTCTGAATCTGAATATAAAGTCAGGCTCATTCAAATAAATCCATTCAGGTCATCCCATATCGCATGTACATCAACTGTATTCTGCTCTATTTTTATTTTTGTGCAAATTTCACTAGTGACTGATGTTTGTGGACCTGAAAGAACTCATCAAAACATTGCCATCTTCAACAAAATGCAATATATACAGTATATCATGTCCAGGGTGGGCAACTGCTAATTTTCCATAAAGAGATAAAACTTATTATTTTTCAGTCTGTCACTCTGCTTTATAACAGCAAACTTTACTACTAAAAAAAAGAAAAAAAAAAGGTTTTGTGAGCACAAATTTAAGAAAAATCCATCCTAACGTAAAGTCATGCGTGTAGTAGTATAAGAAATCCAACCCAGGGCATTTCAAAAACTATGGGTCTAGTGCTGAGACTAGAAGAATAGATTGTTAAAAGGCAAACTGGCACGTCCTAATTATCAGGCACGTGTGCGCAGAAGCCTCACGTCGATACTGTCAAGCAGTGCAACAATCCGGGCGTTGGTAAATTGGACAACAATGGAGGTGGTATCAGAGCCGTCGAGTTGTGGAGAAAGTTGTGTCGCTGCTGACTGGACAAGGCACTCCGGCTTTAACGAGCCCAAACAGCTCATAAGTAAGATTCTATCACCTGCAGATATGATCATGAAAAGCCACTAGTACCTTAAAAAAAAAAAAAAAAAAAATGCACAATAGTTCCACAAGGAGCTGGAATTTGACTGCAAAGAAAGTGCGACTGCATGATCATGAAGGAAACACCAAACTTTCAACATTCAGAGATTTTCTGCCAATCAATTTTGAATTCAACTTTACGATGTATTTTTGAATTGAGAGATACTGTACTATAAATGAAGAAGAAAACAAACAAGCCCATGGCAATCACGATATAAAGTTTGTACATTACAAACTGAATTTTGTTCTGTGGGATTATCATGACAAGAAAACAAGCTAAGAACTGTGCAGAGAGATTTTCAATAAATCATCAAGTTTGTCAAAATTTTGAAGAAAAAAAATATACAGATAAATCTTGCACACTATAGATAAATGAAGTGCACATCTGCAGATTATTTCAATCTGGATACATTTGCATCTTTATGTTCTATACTGACAATGAGAAATTTATACTTGCACTCTTGATATCACCCAGCAATTAACATTCAAATGCTTCCTAAAGTTCTGAACTCACAACTCAATCGTTGGGTGTAACCTAGAAAGCACAATGCCTAAAATGATGCAAGTCATTATGTCCCCTATTGAGATACCTCCCCAATGGGAGTTTGGCCCAAATAAATGGCACACAAAGAATCACTCGGCCTCTGAAACTAAACCAATGATGCGGCATACATGAAATCAATCAGTACCCTGTACATAGTAGGCATCTGACAGCATTCACACTCCAGTTCAGCTGAAACAGGAAGCAGCGATAAAAATCTGTACTTGAGAAACCTTGCACCACTTCCGCATCGGCAGGAGGGAGAGGTCGGTCGCGGCTGACAAATCGAGCCGTGGTAGCGCACTCCGCGGTAACAATCTTGTGCCACAGTTCAGTCAAACGTCCACCTTGCTCATCACAGTATCATAGAGATTATCATCATCACCGACCCTTCAAAATCTCGCTCATCCAAGACCCGAATGACAGCACTCGTTGAACATAAGTGAGGCAAATGTACCTCATAAAGTACCGGGGTCATTTTGATACACAAAGCATCGTCTTGTACTATTCAAATATGTAGCTTCACTACATATTTTACAATGGAGAAAGATAAGATGGAAATGGCAGTAAGGTTATTCAATATTAAATATCACAAAAACTTGCCGATAAGAGAAAACATTGCCAATCCAAGGATCAGCTGCAAATTTAGAGATTAATTAACTTCTGATTATTCTACAACCAAAATAAGCAAATAGGGTTTAAAGGGTGTGTACAGTTCTGGTCAAGGTGAGGATTTAGCTTTTAACGTTTTGCGAGATATTCAGAAACCACTCTATGAGATGTAAAAGAGCATGCAGTTCTCAGGGGTATCAAAAGTTTATTCGATGAAAATCGGTTTTGAAATGGCTGAGATATCCAAAAACAAGGTGAAACAAAGAGATCCTAATAAAGTTGTGGCATGTCAACTTTTATTATCAGCACTTTTTGGGATATCTCAGCCACTTGAAAACCAATTTTCATCAAATAAATGTTGAATCCTTCTTAAAATTACATGCTCTTTCATATTTCATAAGAGGCTTTTCATTATCTCACTGTTCAAAACATGAATCCCCACCTCAACCAGTACTGTACAGTCCCTTTAAACAACCAAGGGTCCAAATTTAACTCAATGACTGGTAAACAGTGGCTGATGTTTGAAATAAATGTGCAAGTCAAGGCAACTCGGATATATGTGACCCTCTGACATTAACTCATGAGGTACACTTTGTCAACAGAGCACATGATGAACGTTCCAAACCCGGCACGGTTCTGTACGGTACGCTTTGGTTCAGTTCGCTTTGGTTTGCTTTAGAATGCTCAAACGCACTTTGATATCTAGATATAAATATTCTACATGAACAGAGACTCCAACCCAAAGCACCTTCTGATCTGGAGATTCTCCCGCCTAAAACCCCTAGCAAAAGGGAGACTCCAACTTGATGTGTGCGAAGCGCGAAATTCCTAGGGTTCTAGATGCTCTCTTGTGCTATCTAAGGCTTATTTTTTCAACATATGATAGAAATAAGTAAGAAATCCCTTCCAACGGGAGACAAAGAGCCAGGGCGGGAGAAATTAACTCTCAAACGGGAGAACGGGAGATTTTGCAAAAATGGGTTTTTGGCGGGAGATCTCCCGTCGAAAACGGGAGAGTTGGAGTCTCTGCATGAACAGCTTGCCAGGGGTTATTTCAGGGGATAGCCAGTTTTCCGTGTGTCAGGCACAAGTGCAGCAAAATGCATATTTTCTCACAAACAATATTCAATTTCTTGTCCTCATATTGTGCAGCTAAAGGATTTCAGTACCATCGAGGTAAAGAAAGAAGGACGTTGTTTTGATTTGAACTGTTCCCTATGTTTTACGAGCTATACACAAATCCCCTGTTCACAGCTGAACCATGATAATTGGTTCTTAACTTGACAAGCATCTCCTATATCTTCAATGTCCATTTTTGCCCTTCCAAAAATTTCAGGAATTACACTAAGGATCATGGAAGACCGAATCTGTACTAAGGGGAGCGACAAGCAGGAATTTAAAGTTGTCAATTGGGATTAATTATAGATGCATTCCTGTGTCCATACCCTGTGATTGGATTTGGCCCGTAATTAGTGCCCCATTTCTTGTTTATACAGCAGCCATAAAAATTCATTAGTTCGAGTCCCTCGATAAATTGCTTGCAGATCCACGAGGGTGTGGACTTCTGGGGAACTCAGCCGGGATCGGTAGGATTCTGATTGGGGACGAAACGAGAGATGATGACTGGATCGGGCATATGGATCTGTTTGCCTACGTAAATAAACATGCTGTGCTGTTGTACTTCGCGTTCATGGCACAGATAGTGTACGAGTATTGAGTCTCACAAATCAACTCCACTATCAAAGTTGTCACGCCCCATTGAAATAAATGTGACATTGTAGCGGTCTTGTCCTTTCACACCGTGTGACTCTGTACACTGTAGTTTAGTATAGTCAAGGAGGTTCTCTCATACCTCCTTGGTATAGTGAATGTACAGGCAGGAATCACCTCAATGAAAAAATACACACATGTCTGACAGGTATTATACATCTTTAGGAATAGATACATATTGTAGATCATAGACACAAATGTAGTTAATTAATGAATAGAAAGATAGGTGTGGGTGAAAGAGAAAGCATCTATAGGATACAGGATACAAATGTACAGTGTATGTTTATCTCTATGGTATAGTCTACGATTGTATACATTATTTAAATATGATGATTTGTAAATATTATTAAGTTGGTTTTGTTTTTAGATTTAATTATTTTGGGTGCTATAATTAAGAAAGAAACCAAGCAAATAGAATACTTATTGCAGCTGCACCATTAAGATGCACATTATAATTGTCATTATTATCATTATTATTATCATTGTTATTATTACTACTATTATTGCTATCATTATTGTTATCATTATTATTATTATCATCATCATCATCATCATCATCATGTCAGTCAAACAATTTAATCTAAAGTTTTCTCATGGTCTCCACTCAAGGTCCAGAGAAAAGACAGCTGATGATACCTGGTAATACGCTGTCCTTTTTTGTGCAAGACAATTTTTGTACATCCTCATAGGTCACATCCATCCATATGTAATAAATGCACCTAACATTTTGAATGAGATAAAAGTGCACTGCAAGGATTGTACAATACTAGCACTCAGAAAGTGCGGAAACTCGCAAATTCTTGAGCTGAAATCTATATCATTTATGGCATTGTGCACCCATTGCAGAAATGATCGACAGCGGGGAGTGAAGTGAAGTTAATTCGAGCGAGGGAGAATGCTGTGATGTGTGTAACAAGCAGTACTTTATAACTTCAATCGCAGTTCGAGAAATCAGCCATGAAAACATGGTAGAATTTGCCTGCATTCCTCGCCGGCATCACGAAAATGAAAAAATCCAGAGAGTCTCCCAAAACGACTGCAAGTTCAATCGACACCACGCTAGCAGCAGCTCATCTGCGGATAATACGTGCAGCCAAGCCAGTGCGATGACTCATGTGCGGCAAGTTTGTCTCACTAAGAGTTGAAGAGGCGATTGTTTCGTAATTCGTCAGGCGGAGAGCCTGGGGATAAGTCAGGCAGAAAGCATGTAACCTCTGCCGGCCTTGGACTCCGGGGATGGTTGTCAGGACCGGGCCAGTCCAGGAGGGGGTTTCACACTTTGGGAAAGCAACTCATTTGCAGTGACATGTCTAAAATGTATTTTCTGAACATGGTATGTTTCACATTACAGTTAACTTTCAGAGACTGAATCGCTGACTGCAACCGATATTTCAGACAATATCTGTGTTACAAACTCCATGGCCTTTTACATCAAGTATGGTATACTAAAATAAGCAGAATATTTTGCGAAGAATTTTGTAAGTAAGCAAACTCAAATCAAGTTTGTAATTAAGCAAATTTGCCGTGTGAGTGAAAACTGGAATTGAAGAGGGCGATTTAAAAACTTAATTACATTGTACAATCAAGTTTCAAATCACGGTACAGAGGTGTTTTTCAATCACGTGTCGCCAGTGTATGGAATTAAACTAGCGTGTGAATGTGACTGACCTCCAATCAAGTTTTGGGGGGCAGAGCTTACGTGACCCTTCAAACACTTCCAGAGAAAACCTGTGTTACTACACAGGCTACAAGAGTGATTGACGGGAACTTGGAAACAAGCCACACCTCCCCTCCTCACTCTGATATTCAAAACTGGAGAATCCGCGAAGCTTTTTCCTGCGTGTGAACGGAAGGTGATTTGAAATTTAATTGCAAACAAGTTTGTAATCAAGTTTTTAATTAAGCAATTCAGTATGTGTGATAAGGCCCAAAGAGCCATTGGAATTTCCACCTATAGATGCACAGGAGTCTGGAGACCATAACATGAGGGTTGCCATGGTGAAAATTTTATTTGAAGTGTGAATTACCCTGGAGATAAATTGTTTCATGAAATGTTTGCTCATCAAGTAACAAAGAATGGGTTACAAGTACTTAAAATACATAAACTTTCTTGTTACCAGAGCAACCTACAGTATTTGCACACAATGTCAACTGATAGCATTTTGAAGTGGAAGTCTACAGGCTATCAAGACTACACTGTACAAGAAAAAGTAACAAATATTCAGAAGCACAAACCCTAAATTCATGCTACACTAGGACTTCATTTGGGGTTCGTCAAATTACGTCTATGAATCCCATTGCATTCAAAATCCAACAAATTAGCAAGCTGAGTCTACATTAAAAGAAAACACTATTTTCAGCATCAAGAAGCTGAAGTACTCTTAAACTTTGTGTCTTTGAATGTTATACACTGTATTACTGCTTGTATACCTAGGTACTTTCAGTCTTAAAACCTTGATACATATTATGTTAAAAAAAAAAAAAAAAAAAACATGTTTCATGAATATGATTTGCATAATTCAGGCAGGTTAAAAGAGAGCTCTCAAATTTGAGAATTCACGGTATATTTCCAACCTGGCAACCCTCCCCCTCCCCCCCCCCCCCCACCATTTTTACAGCATTGTCAATAAATGCAAGTACCAGTAAAATGTATTCATCGACAGGATTACATCATATATGTGATACAGTTTGTGGATGTTTCTATTCCTACTACCTAATAACAAACCATTTCATTCACCCGTTTCTTCCAATTGAGTTTTGTAGGCAAAAATTCATTAAGTTGTTGCTAAGGAGGGCAAGAATCCGGCAAGCTTTGTTAAGGGCAAAATACATGTATAGTTTATACTCAGTGCTCCCTGGTGTCTTAACTTTGAATCCTACAAAAGTACCAGAGCAAAAGATAAAATGAAATAAGAGAAGCACTTGTCCTACTTTCATAACATGTGTGTAACCCAGCTTTCATCTCAAGCGAGTTTCAGTTGTACAGAAAATTCAAGAACTCTATTGAAAGTAACACACACACACACACTATTAACACACTAACACACTAACACACTCACACAGCTCAGGGGAGATACAGGGTAGGTGACACTTTTCAAACTGATAACAGGCAGGTACACGTAGATGATCTGATATAGGCCCGTTCACACACGACGAAAATCCAAATTACAATCGCGATCCAAATTTCAATTTTTTTTTTTTTTGACCGTTCATACCCAGGGAAAAATCGCACTTCGCAGCAAGGAAAGAATGATCAGTGGCCAAACTGCGCATGCGCGAAACTTGCATGACCGAAGACTGACCCCGCAGTCCCAATAGAGTTTCGCACGCACTACGAACGATGGGATTAAAAATACCGATTTCCGAATCTCAATCGCGCTCACACACACGACGCTTGGCAAAATAATCGTGATTTTTCTGAAAAATCGCACTATTAGTGCAAGTTGGATCGCGATTAGGATCGCGAAAATAAGTGAGATTTTTCTGTCCACGCAGGAAAAAATTTCGAAATTTTGATCGCGATAAGAAAATCAATTTTTAAATCTCACTTTTTCCCTTGTGTGTGAATGGGCCTAGTGGATCCAAGACCAGGAAGAAGAGACCGCCAGAAACAATAATCCACCCAATCCTGCCCATATTTGGCTGCATTCCCCTTGGAAGCTGCAGTACCACCTACTCGTGGTACCCCAACACACCAAACAGCAGGCCTACCCAAGCACCACTGGAACATTAGTAGTAGCTGGCTGGCTGTGCATGCTGCACATCAATGAATGTTAATTCATCCGTCTGTATGCAATCCACATTGTAAAGGGTTGTTTCAAATTGACTGCATTTACAGTAAGTACATACTTGTACATGTAGTATGTTCCTAGTCTTCCTGCCAATACCGAGCATACTTCTACGGCCCTGTGTCAACAGAGGAGCGGAGCTGTGTAGACACATGTGTACTGTCATGAGGAGTTTCAGTTTCATCGACAATGAAGGGGGAGAAAATACTTCTTTTTTTTTAAATAATAATAATCTTCCACATACACTACCAAGAATATCTTACAATTGTAGGTACGCTTCGTATGGGTGTCAATCTCTGCAAATCAGAACCATTCTGGTGCATGGTATATTTTGAATGCAAACATCATAATTTGGTTCAACTGTGGGAACTTGTAAGTTCTCCCATGGGACAACACAGCAAAATATTCTGCTCATAGAAAAACATAACAAAATGTTCCCATATCACATGACCATGTTTATCCAACAGCTAACTGGGATTCCAATGCCCAGCATGATGCAGTATAATGCAAAATCCACATTTGTCACATTGTTAGAGGGATTATCATTGCATGTAGAATAAGGAAGTTGCTTGATCCACCATAGATGACTATTAAATGCCTTCTTCAGTCTTCAGGAGAGGAATTCCATGGATTTACAGAACACTGCAGAAAGTGTAATACCACAAGGAAAACATTCACACACTCATGGGTGGGATTCAAAAATGGCAAGACCTCCGCAAGCAAACATAGTTCTGTATCCACATCGCTGCTCACTGCTTGCATGACAAACAACATTCTGCTTTAGGTGGAGTAAAATAGCATTGTCCCCAAGAAAATACCCTGATAAAGTATCAGAGAATGCAGGGAGAAAGTCACATTTGTGGGGTGAGAAGATATGAGAATGCTTGCAGAGCCACTTGGGGGGGGGGGGGGGCAGGGGTTTAAGTTCACAGATCATCACGTACAAGTGTACAGTAGTATCCTGTATGGGAAGACATGACATACGGTGTTGTACCTGATCAACATGAAAACCAGATTGTGGTACCTGTCTTCAAATATCAGAAGTACCCTTCTCCCCACAAAGGTTTGATTGCAGTACTTCCATTATAAAAGGATCAGATTTTTCTCTTTCTTTTTTTTGAGAAACAATTTATGTCTACAGGCAAAGTTCACACAATCACACTTCGACAGTCTAATAATGCTTGTACGTGTTTGAATCATTCAAAAGGCCACCTCACATCAGTTGTTTTGAAGAAAGAAACACACAATGGCTCCCTGCCGAGCAGCTGCAATGTCTTCTAAAACCTCTTACACTAAATTGTGAATGGAAATACCCCTTTTTGTAGGGTGCTGTTCGTTATTCCGAAAGTTTGCTATTCCAAAGGTTCGTTAATCCAAAACATGCAAATTCCCTATACCTAGAGGTTCGTTAATCCGAAAATGAAAAAGGGTTCGTTAATCCGAACATTTGTGGCGTTATTCTAAAGGTTCGTTATTCCGGAGATTCGTTAATCCAAAAATGAAATTCGGAATGACGAACCTTCGGAATAACGAATCGTCGGACTAAAGAGCCTTCGGAATAATGAACCTTCGGAATAACAAGCTGTAACCTTTTTGTAATATGTGCATAGGCCTAGGTACCTATATCCAAACAAACCTTTATATGGGCCTGATTCTTGCATCTTATCCAACCCACTTTAAAATCTAGGCCTACATCTCATTATTTACCACAAAAAAAAAAAAAAAATGGTTTGGGAGGGCAAAACTGTCTGATTGCCCTACATGATTCACTATGTGTGGTACACACACAGTTCACTTTGCACAATATGCCATTGCAATGAATACGAACTCATAGCATATGTACAGACAGTTTTGCCTTCCTTTGAAATGCTTCTCCTCAAGAAATTCACATGTGATTCTCCAGCGGAGTTCAGAGAACCCAGGAGGAGGAGACTCTGTCAGGGCTAGACATGAGGTCATGGGGTCACGTCATGGTATTGGCACTTGGCTAGTCTCTTTGTCCAGGCCGAATATGACATTACTACAATGTAAGCTACACTTTGTCTTGAACACATCATAATTTGTGATTAAAAGCTGATAGACCACTGCTTAGATAAATAAAGTTGTCATCTTCCTTAATGCAGGGTGCTTTCAAATACATTGTACATCTCACTTGTCAGCTTTCCCTGGGCAACTAAAACTCAAGGTTGGCAAGAAGCAATGCAAGGGCACTCGAGCCCGTAAAATGTATGGGGCTCTTGTCCGAATACCTATCAGGATGGGGGGGGGGGGGAACAGCTCTTGTAAAGCCCTGTTATGGATGGCAGAAAAATAGGTGAGCAACCAATTTTTACCTACACTGTTACAGTACATCTGCTACAGATTTCCGGTCTCTTATCATTTCGATGTTTACTGTTCAAAATACACTGTACATAAAACAAGAACTGCCCCTAGATGCGCATATGCTTCACCATGTTTACGTTCTTAAAGTTTTCTGTGAATTTCTGATGTCAATGAAAATACAGGTGAGTGCAGAATAGGAAGAAGAGGATGAATGAAAAGGAGCAAGAATACAAATAATTTAGGTTAAATTATTTGAATTAACAAGATAATATATGGCTGTGTAAAGTTTCAAATACACTGAAGAGATCTTAGCTCATATGCTGAAGTACTAGTAACTAATACTATATAAATTTCCATCTCTACTTGCCCAGCATAGCACATGTTTTATAAAAATTATCTCTATCTTTGTACATGTAGGCAGGTGTATTGCTGTATGCGATTCTATGCCACTGACCCCAATGATAATTCTGGTTTCATTTAAAAATGTTGTGGTAGAATTTCACATTCTAAACAGACAAAATAATCATAATAAATAGGGAATAGTCTATGATTTATACAAATGACAAAAATGGACTTGAATTAATACAGATGATTTTTTTTCAAAACATCACATTTCCTTGTTTTATTTTTACTATTTCCCTGCTGTGTTCCCCTCCCCCCCCCCCCTTCCTTCCCTTTTCTGAAACATCGCACAACACGCACATTTTGGCACTCTTGTCTCGTAAATAGGAGAAGGTAAGGGCTTTCACATGTTCCAACTTTTTTTCATGTTTCTGAAAGACAGTTTTAGGAGTACATCATATCAACTGTAAGTCTGAATGGGAGGCTAGCAGGAAACCTGCAGGGAGTAGCAGGAATTTTCATAGGAAGACACTTAATCTACGTGCTGTAACTAACGCCAGTTACCACGAGGCTGACTCGAACATGGTTTTGCATGCATGGAAGGGAATGAGGAGGCGGCATAGCACAGTAAACTACTAGACAAGGCATAATTCTCTCCTTTTCAATACTCAGCACAGTGACACTTACTTTTAACAAACACATACTGATGAAACAGACAAATACAAACACACACACACACAAACACAAAATCTCAGACATATACACACACAGACAGGTCTGCCACACAGACACACGCATACAGACATGTACTGTAGGCTCCCTATACGAGGAAAAAAAAAAAAACCAGACCCAGATACAGATGCACAGAAACAGACACACGGACGGACAAAGATACAGAGGCCATACATACAGTATATACACACACACACAAACAAACAAACACACATTGCATACGTACGTATGTACTAAAGAAGTATACCTGATGGGTAGTCTCTAGAATGCATAAGCAGTGTATACATGTAGGAAGATTTGATTTAATTTGCTGGACCAGCAATATTGAAAGATTGATCAATATATCCTGAATCTGAACTATCTGATTTGCACACATGTTGGTTGTGACTATAACTGTTCTTTGGAAACATAACATTAAATATTTAGCAGTTGAACAAAAAAAAAAAAGGACTTTAGGAATCAGTCAAGAATGAACATGATTGGTACAAGTATCCACAATGACATTGTAATCCTTGCCCACAAAACTGCAAACTACCTAAGTGGAGGCTAAAAACTGCTTATAATATCAAATAAGCCAGTGGACTGGTATGGAGGCCAGAAGCTTTCAATCCTAACAGAGTCTTCTTCTGAGGCAAAATGACCATGAAACTGTGAACTGGTGAAGTTCATTGAAACTGTCCAAGCACTCAAAAATCAATCTTGTGAAAGCGTCCACTTTTACGTTAAGCTTTCGTTTCCTGTGAACTTCAAATGGGGAAATGTACAGTAGGTTCAATTTTAATGAGACATGTATCTACAGTACTTCATCTTCTAACATCCCACTTGCCTGATTTTATCCTCGTTATGCCAGTTCACTTGAACATAAAGTGGTCTTTAATCCTCCAACCGCACATAGAACGTGAGCTACATGGACATGTCGTAAGGACTGGTTCAGAGCGATACACTTGCCAGGCCTTGTCCGTCAGCGATCAAAAGGGTCATGAGCCAATGTCAGTGCATAAAGACACTGTACAACATGGAAACTGTCAAACTTTCAACACGTAAAACGAAATTGTTGAAGTCTGCTAACCAAATTTTATGATGAAAAATTACTCTATAATACAACAGTTTTGAGAATCATACTGTTACTACTTTTATCACGATGTGCAATTTGTTCATGAACAAAATTTACCATGCTACAAGTATAATGCAATAAACTATCACATGACTGATTATTCTACCACTAATATCTTTGGAAAAATCTTTGGGAAAATAATAAGAACTTGGTAAATCTTTAATATCACTTACAAATTTTCTTATCTTTTTTAGAGCATTTTGTGCAAAACCCTAATTCTTTCATAGCTTTAATATTGATCTATAGGCCTACAATATCAAAGATGATATTAAATGCAGTAAATGAGGAGGCACACATACAACAGTGCAGCCCAGATTTCAAAACTGGAAACATTGTTGAACATTGCCTTTAAAGGGGCAATCTTAGCTTTAAAACCGTAGATCGATACATGTACATGTACATGAAATGATGCCCAAAGTAATGATAAACTACACAGTTTATACTGTATTTCATAAAGTAATCACAATTTTGATAGTCTTCTATGTACAGCCCTCTGCATTCAAGTGACTGCTGATAATTTCAGACAAATGCCGAATTGGAACTCTGTTTTACACATAAAAAGTATGCAGATTTCATGTCAACATGGATCCATGCAAACTGTACACATGTCACAATACATTTTAGTAGCACATTGCAATTCATACTTTTGAAAACTTCATGAAAACTGTAAAAGAGATAATTCTATGAAAATGGTGTCTATCGCATTGAAAATGGTATCTCATCCACACAAGCTACTATGCTTTCCCAATACTGAGCTCAGTATCAAATAACTTATGCAGGAAAACTGATTAATGCAAACTCAGTTCTATAAGTAGTTGATATCTTAAAGTTATTCTGAGTACATTAGGGCTTGTGACTAGCAAAAAAAAAAAAAAAAAGCATACAATTATCGTGTATAATGATAAAGGCGTGTAAATGAGTACAGAATATGAAAACACATTGATAGGAATCTGTGGGCGTATAATGCAACATTGTACGTGTAGGCTCACTGCCCCTTATTGTTGTTTGAGGGTTTGTAGTTTCATTGAAACATCAATGTATTAACTTGATTGCCAATCTGGTTCAGGCATTTCCTGTTAACTGTAAACTGAACTTCACTTTCAGTGCTAACCCACTGGGATCTCTCTTTACTGGCATTATAAGCCCTTGACAAGCTAATTTTGCTATACACCACACGTTTTCCATAAGACACCTGCCTGAGTATACTCATGGTTAGTCTTCAACAGGTTAAATTCAGATGACATCCTGTAAACTACTTCTTCAACCTCCAAAAATCTACTTATGACTTCAACCTCCCAAAAATATTTATAATCAATTCAATGTCCAGCTTTCCATCAGTTTTTCTGTTAAACATTTTTCCCCCAATATTTACTACATGTAAGTGGTTTGATAGCTTTGCAATACACAGTATTACATGTACAAATTGTAATGTAGTTCTGCTCGTATTGATCCTCCACGAGTTTGACTGACCCCTTTAAAGCCAGCCCTGGCATTGCTTTGAGAGTAAAGAGTCATTTTCATGTGACGCGAAACCTCTACCTGCACTTCCCCTTGCATCACAGAGAGCGACGCAAGTTTGCAGCGAGCATCAAGCTCCGAAAGCCAAGCCAGACATGAGAACACAGCTTGACAGTATGCTTTTGAAATCTAATTGTCTGATGGATCTACACCCACAGACGAGGTACGCATGTGACATTTACACAACCTGGCGTTTAAGGAGAAAGTTGTATTTAGTCGATGTGGCAACAGTGATATGAAAGCTACAGATTGATGGTATACTTAAAAGTAAAAATTCAGCTGAATCTAGTTAAGAAAGTCGTGACTGTTCAAATGTATCAATTTTATGTTTAATGATGTATAAAAGATATTTGCGAGATCACTTTACATGATATTCCAAAAGTGAATTGTATAAAATTCAAAACAAATCTTACAGACGGGTATAATGCCAGTAATGATTTGAAAAGTTTAAAGTGGTATCAAGCCAAAGTTTGTTTCAATTTTGCCAGTTTCTTCAAGTATGAATGACATTTGAGGACAAAATATATCGCTTCAAAGGTACATTGTACTTTTATATCTTGTCAATGGTATTGTTTCGCAGGCACAAGGGGACTGTAACTGCACACGACCTACATGTATACAGGAAATAAATTTCCTGGTATCGCAATGCAATTTGCCATAAAATATGCAGATGTATGCATCTTTTATGTCACTGCTAAGAAACTATCTTTTCTGTAGCAATTTTCCTCCACAAAAGTGTATACATGTAAGAAATCATTTGAAATACCATTCACCATCTGATGAATTACAAATTACAGTAAATTCAAGTTTCCCCTTTCTATATCCATGGTACTCCAACAAGATCCTATAAAGAAAAAGGTAAATGTAGCATAATACCACATGGGTAATCAGTAGGTACAAGTGTAGGAAATAGAAAAAAGATTACTGGTATGTTCATTAGTGCTCCATTAAAATACATGCATGAAAGTTATAGCAGATATGATTTTTTTTTTTCAATTTGACAGATTTGACATAATAAAATGGTAAACAAGATTCTAAATTATTGGACTAGTTTCGGCTGCTCAAGAAGATGACAGTGCATTGTACAACTACGTTCTGTATTAGTATTACAAAATTTGTATAGCTAAGTCATGTTCATGCCTTCCATTTGAACATGACATTCTGTGAGTTACACTGTACTAGGCATATCAAGGGCACATTACTGTAAAAGTGGTTTCTTTCGCATACAGAAACTTTCGCGGTTTCCATCGGTGCCGACTTTTTCACGTGTTTAAATTCGCGGTCGGTAACAATAGCATTGTAACAACCGACGAGTTCAAAACATTTTCGCGTGATGTAAAATTCGCGGTTCAACCTCAAAGCGCGAAAATAAAACCACCGCGAAAGAAACCACTTTTAGAGTACAATGTACTTGTCAGCCACATACAATGTATTTCTATATAGCTGCAATTATGCATTGTACAACATCATCTTTAAGCTGTTTCATTTATACTTACAGTACATCTGCACAGATCTGCAAAGATTCTACAGCCACATTCACAGAAGACTAGCTAACACCCACGTCAAAATCTTACTTGTACACACACATCACAGCCATGACTGATAACTCTGTAGTTTGTGGCTCATACACTGTACTCGTGTAGCATGGGGGTTGGCCCAAAGCAGATGAACAGCATGATGTGAAACTAAGGCCGTGTGTATGCTTCCCTTTTTCGAGCCAGAATCAGCGTTTTGAAACGTGATTAGTGCAAAACGCTGTTGTGTTCATGCTCACTTCGATAGAAACGCTGATTCAAAACGCCGATCCAAAACGCACAAAAAGGTGCATTTACGATCGACGTTTCTGACTAATCACATTTGATGGGGAAGCACAAACGCAACAGCGTTTCTAAACGCGTTTAGAGTGACGTCATCTAAACGCCTTTCCGGTTCACGTGAAAAAGCACGCGCCCGGTCAACCAGTTACCCTGGCCTGTGCAGTTTTCCCATGTACATTTGTACTGTGAACGCATGCCTTTCCCAGCTGCTCTCCCAGGCTAGGCCACCGATCGCAGCGCGCGCCCCAACTTGACCTGCCTCTGCTGAGGTCAGCGAAGCAATCGCAAACGCTCTTTCCAAGGCTCGAAGAAAGTGAGCATAAACAGTGCTCCCGTGAACGGCCTTTTGAATCAGCATTTTGCCTTCGCAAATTGAGCATAAACACACCCTAATACTCGTCTGCAACCTTGATTCAGGCAAGGGAGTTAGGCAATGGGATGTTGTTAGGCTTTATAATGGGACTGAGTTTGGACCAGGCCTAATATTGTAGGTCTAACCAGGTTACAGATAGAATTACAGAGCAATGGTTTATCATCTTCATATTTATCATTTGTATGCATGTATACATAAGGAGATTGTCAAACTCAAGTACCAAGATAGTCATCAAACATCATACTTGTAAGCAATATGAATAATCGCTCTGACTTACCATCGTACTTGATATTATGTTTAAAGGGAACAATGCTTTCTACACATAGTTAGTATTGCAAAGCATAACTACTGAGTGAGTATATTCCAGGTTTGTAGTGTAGAGATGATATGATTGATGGTCTTGTACTTGAAAATCACTTCAAAGTGGGATCAATCAATCAACTTGATATTCTTTCTTTTTTTCTTCTTCCTCATGCATGATCCAGTCAAGATGAACAGGTCATCATACAAGTATTGCACATTTGTAGTTAGTACACTTGTAGTATGTACACTTGTAGTTAGTATTACCATGTTATGAGACCTTCTACTGTCCTGGTTTAATGACACACTAACATAGCACATGAAAATGTTATGACCCACTTGGTGCTAGCAACAGCACAGTTTTGATGCCCTTACCATGCAAGTCACTCAGATGATCATCCGAGTGATTCAACAAGGATCCAAATTATGGGAAACACCCGCAAGAAATTTCTTTCATCCCAGCAACTGAGGTCCCTCTTCAATTTCTCTCTCCCGCTCTTTCGCAGTGCAAGGAAACGCTACACGCGGCACATGCGCAAACAGCTCGCAAGACGTTGTTGGTACAATTTGCAAGCTGCCCTCCACTTTCCACCCAAGAGTTTTTACCGCAAAGCTCATTCATGCTACAACTTCACCTGTATGAGATCTCAGGGAGATTTCTGAAAAGTCACGCGGCATTTTACCCAGGATGCCTTTCATGCTACAACATCACCTGAGCAGATTATCTTCGAGAATCTCAGGTAAAATTTGGTACGCATGAAAGGGGCATAACACTTCTCTCTTTTGCATGTACTGTAAAAGTGGAAATTTTCGCGGTGTTCAAATTTTCGCGCATTTCGCGCAACCAGAAACTAGCGCGAAAATAAAAGCACGCGAATATTTTTGCTTGCCATATGTGCCTGTGCGTGATGTCTTGATTCCGCGGAATTAAAAACACGCGAAACTCTTCCGGCCCGGCCAAGCGCGAAAAATTAGTCACGCGAAAATATCCACTTTTACAGTAATGGATAAGCTGCTATCAGGATGGCCCAACCAGACACTGTGACCCTGTTTACAGTGCGAGGCTCGGCCGCGGCCGAGCCCAGCCCCGCTTCAGTGTAAACGCGTAAAAGGCCAAATGCGAGGCCAAAATTGGCCTCGCATGAGGTGGACTCGGCCGCGGCCGAGCCCGGCCTCTTCTTGGTGTAAACATGAGTGAGATCAATAGAAATGAATGCAAATGAAATAAAGTTTCAGAGTGAGAAAGGACCACAATGCATGAGTCTCACGCTCTATGCGTGAGAGTTGGCAGCCCTGATTAATGCAAGCTGCCCATAATTCGACCACAACGACACCCAAAATTTGACCACCTGCTACTTGTGGAAACCTACATGTATCCAGGCCCTACGCTTTTGCACACGTTGTCGAACCTTTAATAGCATGGGAGGTCGAACCTTGGTGCAGGTGCTGTATCTTGAACTACAAGGTTGAAGGCCACACCTCACTATTACTGTGGTGAAAGAACATCACTGGAGACATTGGTCACAGACATTTTTGCAAGATGTAGTTTTTGCGAACTGACACCGCAGCTATCATACACTGTACAAGTGTAAGTGCACTACACATATGAGGAATGTACCGTAGCGAACGGCGACATTTTCGCGTGTTGTTAAATTTGCAGTCCAACACTGGCAACGTTCGGTGATTCGTGAAATTTGCGAAAATCACAAACCCTTGCAAAAACAACATTTTCATGTACAGAAAATACAGTGTTGTCAGCCTAGAGGCTAACCCTGGGGCGCTGTAACCAGCGACCCCAACACGTACTGAGTCGGCTGGTTAATAGCGCTCTGCGCCAGGGTTACCTACTAGAGGCAAGCCATTCCACAAGTATGAAGTAAGTTATATTAGATCTAGATCTAGATCTAACGAAGTCGTAAGTTTTTCTACACTTACTATACAGATAGACTAGACAGTAGACTGTAGCACACATAGGTAGAGTCTCGAACTCTAGGAATTTCATGATACAACGGTTACTTCTATCCATAAAACTGACTTGTGACAAGAAGGTACAGTTGTAACAAATGTTTCCACACCCTGGCATTTGATACGGATATAGTCATTATACTAGAATCTATACTCCTATAGACATTGTCTAGTGAATACCGGTGTAGTCATAAAGTAGGCCTATTTTATATTTAGGCCTACTAGTTTACTAATACTATGTTTTGGATCTGGATCTGGATCTGGTGAGATACTGCACAAACTCCACATCAGGGATATAAACGTGCAGGCGTGGTCGAGTGAGCGGAGTGTTTTTGTAATGTGCTTTCTGGATAATTTTCCCCAAGTCAAATAAATGTAACTTCCGTTTGAATGAGTTTAGACTGGGAGCTTCTCTGATATCCGGTGGAAGGAGATTCCATTCAGCACAGGTTCTCGGGAATAAAGAATACTATAACAATCTTTAATTAACTTTCTGAAGAAAATAGACTGTTGTTGCCTTGTCGTCCTGCTGTTTTCCAGTGGACTTGATTGCAGATGAGACGTATCCAGAGCATTAAACATCATTAGCTAAAACATTTTAGCTGGTTTTATGTACTAATAACCACTTTCTTTAGCATGTTCTAGGGCTAGCCGCTATTATCAACTCAGTGAACAAATTATCACGAACAATCAATGTAGCTGATTGTGTCTATTAAAGTATTATTGTTAAGCCCCTAACGGGGACTTGCACAAATCAAGGGCAAGGCACCCCAGCAGAGCAAAGAGCGAGAACTGTGATTACTTAGCACGATTAGTGTAGTGAATCGACCCGACCCGACCCGACCAGTTCTGCCAGCTCATGATGTTATTGTTACTTAGATCTACAAAAGTAGGGAGTAGAACGTTAAAAGTAATAAAACTGTGGAGAAATGACATTCTTCCTTTCCTCTTTGTTGACCATTAATCGTTTCATGTCAACAAAAGCAGAGTGTCAATATAGGGCCTTGTTTCTATCAAGTCGTAGAACCATAAACATAGCTGTGACGATGTGTGTAACGGTAGCATTACTGTTCAGTCAATATCGTGGGAATCGGAAAATAGAGCAAATCAAATACAGTACAGTACGATAACTACCGCACCTCTTCTAACGAGGAAACAGCATTTCGACAAGCTCCCATTCGGGCGACGAAATTCGACGTTGTTGGAGAGCTGATGTCTTCCGTGGCCTCGGCCACGAATTCGGCGACGGTGATGGTATCCGGCATGATGTCCACATAAGCGATTGCACTAATGAGCAATAAGATATCCGATAATTTGGAGAGATATGTAGCTACTTCCTGTTCACGTTGGAACTCATCTCCAAGGTTCACTTTACTGTATTGTGACACGTTCGAGTCGAAGCCTAACTAGTACCGTACACTTTTCGCTCGAGCGGCCGCAGCGGCGCGGGCAACACACACAGGACGTCCGTACACTAGCTACCGCAGGCTGGAGGCAAGGCGAGGCACGTACAAGCTGCCAGTGGAGCTGCTGCAGTGGGCTACGCTTCGCTGATGCGTCCGTGCCCAACGTATCGAAATACCCCGTATATGGCGCGCCATTTACCCAATAATTTCGATAACTGAGTTTATCGCCGAAAACTTTGTTTTATGATATATGATAAACTTAGTTTTTCGAGAGAAACTCTGTTTATCGAGAGAAAAACTAAGTTTATCACGATTAGTTTTTCACTTGATAAACAGAGTTTAAAAAGAAACCTTGTGTTTCGCTTAATAAACTAAATTAATCGCTTGATAAACAGAGTTTTTCGATAAACTTTTATCTATAGAACAAGTAAGTTTAACGATAAACTCTGTTTATCAAGCAAAAAACTAAGTTTATCGATAATCATGGTTATTTCAGCTTTGGTGAAAGGAGGTGATTGTTTGGAATTGGCTGCAGGATTAGGACGTGGAGTTCAGCACACATTAACGCAGACTTGCGACTAGTACCCATTACCAGTTTATACTAGTCGCGACGGCAAATCATCCTACATGAAAAATCTCGAAGTCCTGGGCCCCATTTCATAAAAGATGTTATGATAGCAACTCTTGCTGGAATGGCAACTTACAATAGCAACAGCCAATCACGAAGCTGAATTCTTGTTGTTACCATGACAATTACCATTCCAGCAAGAGTTACTATCATATCAACTCTTTATGAAATTGGGCCGTGGATCTGGCAGCTCCTCTGTCTTTGGCTGCCCGTTTGTACCTTCCTCAGCCATGGTGAAACAACGAGCAAAATGATCGTTGAATGACGTCCATTGCATTACTCAACCCGCAATGCAACTATCAGTGTCCTATAATGCCTGGATCTGGTAATACGGCACAGGAGCAGTGGCAACGCTAATCACAAAGCGCCCATTACTGACAAGGCTTGAATATTCAAATTCATTAAATTCTTCCGTCGAGATGTTTTCATTGCAAATGATTGACAAATTGCCCTACATCGACGTAAATAAGCACTGAATTGATCAGTGTTTTAGTGGTAGCCATGATAAAATATCATGGGCGTGCTCGAGTATGTACGCCCATTGATAAACTATAACTTTTTCGAGAGAAACTGTGTACTCTTCATCGAGCAAAAAAACCTAGTTTATTGCCGAAAAACTCAGTTTATCAATCGATAAGGTACGTTTATCGAACAAAAAACCTAGTTTATTGGTCGCTAAACTAAGTTTTTCAAGAGAAGCACTGTTTATCGAGCGAAAAAACTAACTTTATCGTGATAAACGAAGTTTTTCGCTCGATAAACTGCAATGCGTGTATCAGTTGATAAACAAAGTTTATCGATAAAGTAAGTTAATTGCTCGAGAACCACAGTTTCTCTCGAAAAACTTGGTTTATCGACTGATAAACTTAGGCCACGTTTATAAGATTTTGCGTGCCGAGAACACTGTTTTGAAACTCTGATTTGAGTATCTTTTTTAGGTAGAAATGAGCGCTTTATAAGAGTCTCACTATTGTTATCATTATTTGAAACATGGTTTTGTCAGGACAGCATTAATACAGGTGGTCCCACCTCCCTGGTTTATAAGATTTTTTCCCCCGAGCATGTTGGGGCTCTCGCTCAGACTGTGCCATTGCACAGCTCATTCTGCGCAGTTTTTTTCCTCAGCAAAACGTCAAACAAGGCACGCACAGGGTATTGTGACATCATTTAAACAGTGTTTGAGATCGCGGTCGGGTTTATAAGATTTTTAAAACACTGTTTCTACAGAAACACTGTTTTGAAATGCACTATTTTGTGCATTTCAAAACACTGTTTCAAGTTACGGCTATTATTATTATTATTATTATTATTATTATTATTATCATCATTATTCATTCAGCTTTCAATCTCAAATATTATATTACATTTTTCGAAATCAGAACATATACTGAAGTGATAAGGCTATCTTTATAAGATTTTTTTCTTGCTAGAAACACTGTTTTGCCAGAAACAGTGTTTCAAAACACTTTTTCTGGCCAGAAAAGAAAAAAAAAAATCTTATAAACGCACCCTTATTTTTTCGGCGATGAACTCGCAGTTTATCGTAATTATTGGACAAATGGCGCGCCATAGCCAAACGTGCGGCCGTGCTGTTGACTCGCTCACACACCTACTGAATGCACGGGCGAAAGACGTGTTCGAGATAGTCTTCATCAAAGGCACCGCGACATGCTTTTGTTTTGTGTGTGTTGTAAACGCACCAATTGTCGCGACAGCTTCGCAAGATGGCGCCCTTCAATTTGCCTACCATTGTGACAGTCGTAACAGTATTCCGTCGTAAAACTTAATACAAGTACGTCTGTTTGTAAATCACATTACCCCACAGTACCACTTTTAGAATTGAAATTTTTTTAATTGTAACATAAAGTATAAGTATTATCACTTGTGGTCATTATTACCCACACCATGGACCCACACCAAGTAGGGCCTATCTAATTTGGAATAGTCTAACACGCCCGAGGTGATAGCCGAATCGAGATGTTTGGACTGCTTCCGGGTAAAGTGATGTGTATAATTTGCACGTGTATACACTCTCAACAACATTGTTTGATTAGATTTGTATGCTTCATATCTTATTACTATTATTTTTTTAATCAGGCTTGCCACTAGTGTTTTATTGATGGGGCCACTGAGTGGCACAGTGGATATCCACATGCACTAAGAGGCATTTAGTACATGATATCCACGTGACTGTAGCCTGCATCTTCGGACAAGATGCTTTACTCACCGTGTCCGCTGTTCTCCTCCCAGGTGCCGGGCCCAGGTATATAGGTCCTAAAGTTTTAGGATAATGATAATGACATGATCGTGTACACTAAAACGACAAAAAAGAACAAATTTTAACGATGAAAACCCTTTCTTCTTCATTAAAAAAAAAATGTACAACGTAATACCATAATTCCTAGCTCAATACCTTCAATAATTCAGATCAATGAAATTCTTGCGTCGAGTTGTTTTTGTTGCAACTGATTGACAAATAATTGCCCTGCATCAACGTAAATAATCGACGTAATTTCATTACTCTGAACAAAATAATATACAGAACCCACTGCTTGCCATTAGGATCAGAACAAGCACTGGATGTTAGGCGGAGACTTAAGATGCCTCATTCTGTCCGGCGATCAGGAGGTCGTCAGTTTGAATCCTTCCCGAGCCTAAACACTGATTAATTCGGTGCTTCTTTACGCTGATGTAGAGCAATAATATATCATTTTGTCAATCAGTGTTGCAAGTTCGCGAAGAAAATGATCATGAGTCAGATATATAGGAAGTTGAGATAATAGGCATAATCAGCTGGGAGAACATTACTACATTGTATTTCAAGATATTATTATACAAAGTGTTTGGTAAGTACTGAGGCAATAAAATTATTTTTAATTACTGTTAGAGTATTCATATCGACTGTTTTAGATCTGTTATACCATGGTAAAATTTAGCAAAACTTCAGCAAACTTTCATAGCTTCCCTAATTTTCATAAGACTGTGATCAAGTCTTCATGCGTATAAAATTCTACTTTTTTTAGACTAATAATCTCTTTAATGTCCCATTGAACAACGAAGTTTTTTGAGCTTTCCTTTAAAATTTTTACATTAGTTCTATACTGTTGTATAGCCGCGTGTGTGTGCTTTTTTTATACATAATAAGGGCCTATGTAGCCTTTTATAATTTGTCATCATGATCAACTTTTTACTCTGTACGATAATCTCAAATTCAACTGAGAACAAGACTCAGTCTTTGTACAGTTGATGAATTCATGTTTGGAAGGAATTCCCCATTTACAAAAAAAAAAAAATAATAATTACATTATTTACATACAGGCGCATTATAATAACATGTGGGATTTAGAGAAAGATTTAGAGAGAAGCTTGTTGTCAGAGCTGCTTTCAAGAGACTATAATACCTGCGCCCGGCGATGGCATTTTGTGACAAACACTGTGAGAACAGGGTCACGGGTTCTTTAGTCCGAAGGTTCGTTATTCCGAAGGTTCGTTATTCCGAAGATTTGTTATTTCGAAGGTTCGAAAATGTGATAAGGTTTCGAAAATGTGATAAGGTTTGTTATTCCGAAGGTAGTCGTAATCCGAAAATTAAATACGGTTCGTTATTCCGAAGATTCGTTAATCCGCAAATTAATGACACAAAGCTCGTTATTCCTATAAGGTTCGTTACGGACCCTTTTCATTTCGAATCAACGAACCTTCGGAACAACGAACCCTATTTCATTTTCGGATAAACGAGCCTTCGGAATAGCGAATCCTATTTCATTTTAAAAGGAAATTAATGTGTAATGATTATGCGCAATGTGGTCTTCGTATGATTGATCCCTATACATATGCCCTTGCTCAAAAAAATGACATCGGTTAAATGTTTATTAGATACAAATTATGATAGTGTTTGGAAGAGAATTGAACTCACATCTTTTTTTAAATCACGCAAACATAGATATTTTGTGGATTTCTCATGCTCCAGAATCCATTCTGAGAACTCTTAATAACACCCAGTTGGCAGATTCCCTCCGGACTTGGTATATTTTTAGGGAAGGGGCTTCTATAGGGGAAATCTTAGGGAAAACTTTCTCAGATATTGGGAATTGTCAGTCATTGTGGTTCAATAAAAAGATTAGATCCAAATCAAAACAATATCTGTATTATGATGAATGGTATGATAAAAATGTTCGTAAGGTTTCAGATTTGTTGAACCCACCTCTCCCTGGACACAAATTATTTGAAGAATTAATTTTAGATTTTGATGTTTCTCGTAAAGACAGAAGAAAATATACATTTTTGTTGAAAAGTATACCAAATTTTTGGCTGGAATCCACTAATGTAGAAAATACTGACAATGATGTTGTTGGTATGATTGTTGATAAGCTTGTTCAATCTATAAAAAAAAAAAGTCCCTAAGTATGCATATTATGTAATACAAGAAAAATGTACCCCAGATGACCGTTATGAATATTGGAAAAGAAACGTAACTATTCCACCAGACTTGAATTGGGAAGTGCATGCATGGTCCATATGAATGTGAATTTCAAGTGTTCAATCGATACTCGTTTACGCTCTTTTTATTTCAAAATTTTTCATAAAGCTACTGCTTTAAATGATTTTTTGTTTAAGATAAAGAGAAAAGATTCGCCTAACTGTACCTTTTGTGGAATATTACCTGAAACAATTGTTCACTTGTTTTGCGAGTGTAATGTAGTAATGCCTTTATGGAATGATTTGTTGCAAATAATTTTAAAACATGATAGTGATTTTAGTCTGGATAATTTCAAGAAAATGTTTGGAGTTTCTTCAGATAAATTCTTATCCTTTTTGTTTTTGTCGGTAAAATATTTCATTTATATATGTAAATTTAAAAACATTAGACCCAATTTTGAATTTTTTAAGTTACACTTGAAAATTAAGAAAGAAACAGAGTATTATGTGGCTAAGAAACGAGGTAAACTTCATCTTCACTTTAAGAAATGGAAATTTGAGTTGTAAAACCAAGTAGATGTTTAACATAGACTGTATTTGTTAGGGTAGAACCTTCAAGATGTTATACTGGTGACTACCACAATAAGTTGTGTATTGATCAAAATAATACTGCGTTTTTATGTCTTATTGATGATCTTATTTTCATTTTTATTTTTTTTCCCATATGTACATAATTATTGTGTAATTTGTATTGTTTGTAATCAAGAAAATCAATAAAACATACAAATACAACAACAACAACAAAAAGAATCCTATTTCATTTTCGGATTAACGAACCTTCGAAATAACGAACCTTCGGAATAACGCCACAATAATGTTCGGATTAACGAACCCTTTTTCATTTTCGGATTAACGAACCTCTAGGTATAGGGAATTTGTGTGTTTCGGATTAACGAACCTTCGGAATAACGAACAGCACCCGGTACTGTCTACGCCCAATGGCAGTAAAAGCAAAAACAAAACAACAACAACAACAACGACGACGCCAACGCCGACGACAACGTCGACATCAATCCCAAAGATTTTCGATGTTCTGCAATTTTCATGAGAGCATTTTGATGATTTCATACTTTGCTATTATTTTTGTTTTTAGCCAGAATGACTTGCGTCTTTATCATCATCATGATTGCATGTGTGATTATATTAGTCTCTGCGATAATAGTATGGGCCAAGCAGCTATACAATATACATGTATAGCTAAAATCTTGTTATGCATCATGCATTTCTACCCTATGCAAAGTGTTTTGTTTAAAAAAAAAGGTGCCGAAATACATCCCTTATCCTTAAAGGGATCGTATAGTTTTGGTTGAGACCTAATTTCAGGTTTCTAACATATTTTGGTGAGATAATGAGAAACCTCTTATGAAATATGAAAGAGCATGTAATTCTATGAGGAATTTAACGTTAATTTGATGAAAATTGGTTTTGAAACGGCTGAGATATCCAAAGAAGAGCAATTCTAATAAAGTGTGGGATCCACACTTTATTACGATCGCTTTGTTTTACTTTGTTTTTGGATGTTTCAGTCATTCCAAACCCGATTTTCATTAAAAAAAAAAAAAACACACGCACACACCAAACTTTGAATTCCTCTTAAAATGGTATGTTCTGTACTATATCATATTATTTCTTGGTATCTTGCAAAAAGTTAAAAGCCCAATTCTCATCTCCACCAATACTGTACCATCCCTTTAAGTTATATTCGTTAATTCGGGGTCTAGGGCAATTACCCCCTGGGCAATTACCCCGGACCCTTCCCCTGTCCCTAATCCTAATCCTAATCCTGAAACTAATCGTAACCATAACCCAAACTCCTAACACTAAACCTAACCCTAACCCTAATCTTAACTCTAACCTTACCACTAACCAGTATTTTTTAGCCGGGGGGTAATTGCCCTCTGGGGGTAATTGCCCGGATACGGTTAATTCGAGGTGAATGATAATGGACAGGTGTGCGCATTTAGCGAACATTCGGAGTTAACGAACCTCATACGAGGCATAACGCCACAGATGATCAAATTAGCGAGCCCCTTTTCATTTTAGATTAACGCACATCTAGTTATATGGAATCTGTTTAGGAATAAGGAACCTTACAATGTAATAAAGCATTATGATGGATCTATCCCTCTGTATTGATGCTTGTGAACCCAAGACACGCTGTAAAACTGAATATGGCATACATCTTTACAAAAGTAGCCTGATCTGGGACATACTTTATAAAGGGGTTGGCAGTTACCACGGCATCAGTAAGCAACAAACCAAATAGCGGCTACAGCATTTTGAAGTCACTGCCATGGTAACCTTGTAATCATTGTAGCAATTCACAAGGGTTACAGGCTTTAAAAAACTCAACAGATTTGTACCAACATTTTGGGCAAAAAAAAAGAGAGATCAAAATGTATAGCGTCTATATGCAATGAACCTAAGAATTCTCAAGGACGTATATGTTCATCCCCGAAATTATAAATAATCTAAGCTCATTAACAGCTGCCCAGTGTGAAATTTGCCGGTGAATTGCGCAAGTGTCCACTTTCACACTGCAACCGTCTCTAAACCAAAGAGATTTTCCCCAGTTACGAGAAAAATCTCTTTGCTCTAAACCTACTTTCCATTTTCCTTCACATGTTTTTTTGAACAGCGCCATCTATCGATTCACAACGGTTAACTGTCGATTACAAAACTCGACACGATTCAAGGGTTTGGCAAAAACTCTGGCTTCGTCACGGGCAATAAGATAGTAAACCTGATTGTAGACTTTTATAGATTGTAACTTACTCATGTATTAACATCAAAGGAAGCATTGAATCTATAGAAATGACAATGTCTTTGCATGTATGTCTATCCATCTGTCTGTTTATGAAGAGTTTGTTTGCAAAAACCGATAAGTCCATTTTTGAAGATGTTGAAGTACGGTCTCTGTCATAAAAAAAAAAAAAAAAAAACACACACACAAAATAATACCTTTTAAATGATATATTGGTCACTACATATAAAGGTACATTTTTGAAGTTATGGTCAAAAGAAGCAAACATTTTCTTATTATTCTCTTTATTTTTCTTGACCTATAATCGCAAATATCTCCATTTGGCCAATGTGGACTTATCGGTTTTTGCGAACAAACTCTTCTTATTAATCTATTTTTGCAGGGCTGCCAACACTGGAAACTAGTTGAGAGTGAGACTCCCATGTATAGGCCAATGCTATAATTTAGGAGTCAAAATGAGTGAGATCAATAGAAATGCATGCAAATGAAATAAAGTTTTAGAGTGAGAAAGGACCAAAATGAGTGAGCCTCACTCTCAATGAGTGAGAGTTGGCAGCCCTGTTTTTGTTCTTTCTTTATACTATTTGTCCATCCATCATCAGCTCTTTCCCCCTCTCTCTCTCACTCACTCACTCTCTCTCTATATTATGAAGAGTTTGTTCGTAAAAACCGATAAGTCCATATTTGCCAAATGGAGATATTTGTGATTAAAGGTCAAGAAAAATAAAGAGAGTAGGGTAAGAGAATTTTTGCTTCTTTTGACCATAACTTCAAAAATGTACCTGTAGTGACCAATAAAAAGGTGATCTTTTGTACTTTACGACAGAGACCGTACTTCAAAATCTTCAAAAATGGACTTATCGGTTTTTGCGAACAAACTGATATGTGTGTATTGTAATAAATCACTGTGAAGATAGATTAGCATTTTCATCCCTGAAGAAGGAGGAGGCCCCCCGAAAATTTGAAATTTCAATAAATACCAAGTGGCAATTAATGTGTTTCTCTATTGTGTCATATTATGAAATGAACGGATGATTTTGTAACAAAATATTAGCCTCCAACAACTCTTACTGCTTGCAACATTAATTTTGTTTATCCACTTGTTGAGTTGGGTAGGACCGTTGAACAAGCTTGCAGTCAATATTTCCTGAAATATTTCATTATTTACTTGAGTACAATGCCGGAATTCAGGTGTTGTTGTTGTTGTTGTTTTTTCTTCTTCTTCTTCTCATGCTTCACGTAGTGAGGTAAGTTGTTTCAGAGTCCTGTTTAGACCTAAACAACACAAACTTCTTTCTTTTATAAATTTGGTTGTACCGTGTTTTGTTCCTGTTTTTTTTTTTTTTTTTGATATGGGGTCTAGTAAAAAAATAATTGAAAGAATCTACTCTCGAAATTTCCCTTCTTTGCTTTTGTCTGATGCCGAATGCCGAAGTTTTGCATCTATTTGTTTTCATATTTGTTTCATTGGTTGTTATTATTTTATTAGGATAGAAGTAGAAATAGTCAAATGGAAGTGCTCTATAAAGTCGGGTCTAATTAAACTCAGATAGCAACACCGACTAAATATTAGGCATCTCCGTGACAGCGTGCATTTCTACCTAGTAGTGAGTCACTACCGTGAGTAAGAATGACACTGCAATGCGTATTGATCTCGATCATCCACGTTGACCTTTCTGCTAGCTGCTGCATCTATGCAAATTACTTGTAGATGCCGACATCTTATAAATAAATAGTTTCCACCGAAAATACTGTGTGACGTCTATGACCTGGCACAGTGGCATGAAACATTCATTTTGGTAATGTGACGAGTTCCTCGAGATGACGCAATTGAGGCGAAACTGATAAAATCTTGCAACCATTATGGGCAATATTTTATCCCCCCCCCCCCCCCCAAATCTGCGCTGCGGCACCACCTTTTCACATCCCTAGACCTGCGTATCGCGTGGAGAAGCTAGTACGCGCGCGCCAAACTACATAAGCGTTCGCGGATATGTCGTGTTTTTTCTGTACCGCACATTGGAACAGGTAACTCGTGTGTGTCATGGTGTCACTGTAGTGGTCACTGTACACACACGTACTGTGAACACACAATAAGGGCGCGCAGCAATTACTTCCGCACTCGAAAGTGCGTTCGCGCGCACACACAGGCAGAAACGCACACACAGACATACACACAGTGAAGAATAGGGATAACGAGCACGTCTATCACCTTGCTTCGCATTTTCTGCTCATGCGTTTTTCTCAACGATTA